>OZ012740.1:21752391-22084130 GCA_963859935.3 Lathyrus sativus | reverse complement strand
TTTTTGCAAACTGAACATGACTTTCATCTATCTGAAACTCCTGGCCATAAACCTGTTCCAGTCTGTTTATATATCATATTTTGGATGTGTATGTGGATTTACTTGGCTTTGAACATGTTTGTATCAAGGTGTCCATGTCATTTTGCAAATCAAAAGCACATAAACACACCAGCTATCGTTTTTTTCACAGGAAAATGAATCTCAGAAAACTAACACCACCATCCTCTTCCTCTCATTTTTCTACCCAATTTACATATAAAATTTGTCTCGATCCGATGAGCGGTTAGTGAGATACGGTATAAAACGTATTTGGTTTCGATTATGTTTCCATGCATTCAAAACACACACACACACCAGTCAGCGTTTTTTTCACTAGGTGAACAATTTGGAAAAACTAACATCACCATCCTCTTCCTCTCATTTTTCTACCCAAGATCCATATAAAATTTGCCTCGATCCGATGAGCGGTTAGTGAGATACGGTATAAAACGTATTTGGTGTTGATTATGTATTTTGCCCAGCCATGATTCAAAACGAGCCTTGTATACATATTGTTTCCATTTGATTAATGGATGTAACAGCCGCCCCAGCGGTAAGAACATGCGCGCAATTATACCTTTCACCATCATGACCAGGGTTCGATCCGGGTGGAGGTCGAACCCTTTTATTATTTTTCCTATTTTTGTACATAAACTTCAAAAATTCGTAACTCTCTCATTTTTTATCGTTTTTCACCCGTTATTTTTTCATTGTGTTTATTTTAATGTGTACTTTCATGTCATAATTTTATTTTCCATTTTTGATTATTTTTTCACCACGTTTTATGGTGCGCAATCCGCGCGTCAACGGTACTAACCCTATTTGGTTGCAGATGAAATTTAGAAGGTTTCCTCTTGTGTTTTCTCAGGAAAATTGATTGTTATCATATCTATATATGTTTGTCAACATGTTAGAATTTTTACCTTGAATTATTTTTATATTTATCTCATCTGTCTGTTAACGGTATTCCAGGTGCGAACTGTCGTCACGGTTCTCGTACCAAAACAATTGCTCTGATTGTCATCATTGCTTTCCATCTTTAATATTTGTATTTAGTTGTCACCATGAATGTTTGAATGATGTTTGTATTTTATTTTATCCCTAAGCGACGGAGCTCGTTAGCTTTCGTCCAGTTGCCGACAATACTGTTCCTCCAAAGGAAGGTCTGTCCACTTGACTGTCAATGTCTTGGACCAAAATCTCTGCTATCCCTTGACTTTGTTAAGTCACCTTAACCCTAGACTAGAAGCCTTTAGACTTTGCTTGAAGTCTAAGAAACCCACCCATACTAGGAGTGTTCTTCAACTAGAACCCTAGGAAAGAGTTCGTCAACTCTGTGTAAGAATCATCGTCATGATTTCTTACTTCCCCCTTTTACAATTTAGTTTAGGGAGTTTTGTCAAACTCCACACAAACATCGTCATGTTTGTTCCCCTTTGAACCTTGATCATCATCAAGTGTTCTTTTCCCTTGTGAGGTGAACTACGATTGCTCTGATTCTATCCTAGTCAGGATACGTAGGCAGAAGGTGCGATACCTTTGCGAGCAAACTTAGAAAACCACTTAGGCCTTTATTTTACTTTTATTCCCAACTCAAACCATAGTGCACAATTCACAAACTTTAGCAATTAATTAAACAAAAGGTTCCTGTAGAGTACTACAGATATTTAGGGTGCTAATACCTTCCCTAGATATAACCAACCCCCGAATCCCCGAATCTCTTAAAAGCGTTGTTGTCACATCGCGCAAAAGGTTCTTTCTTTCTTTAGACCTATCCTTTGGATAAATTAAAGACCGGTTGTAAAAGAAATAAGGTTCAAGTTAATTAATAGCTTGATATCAAATTTTCACCGCAACAGAAATGGCGACTTCACTGGGGACACTGTTTATTTTGAGGGTTTAACCTATTTTGTTTATATACTTGCTATTGGTGAATATTTGTGAATATGTGCAGATTTGTTCTTTTGGCTTTTGGGAAATACAATTGGTGAGACAGCACTATACCCGTGCTTGAGCGTACTTATGATAGGAAGGTGGTATATTCAAGGAGGTTTATAGGGAGTTGATTCCCGACTAAGCCAACTTGAAAACCGCCGCTCAATGGAGGTCCTTTTTGAGGGTAGTGTTGTTGATCGAGTATTCGTGAAAACAATGCTACTTTCTATAAGGGGCCCATGCCATTGAGGACCTTTAGAACACATTACCCCACTTGGCCTTATTAGGATGTAGTGCGATGACTATGAGGAAGTATTTCCGAATAGTTGATACGCGATACTACACTCGGACAAGACTCTCTTGAGAATATTATCGACCCCCGAGTTATTTGGGCAGTTGATAATATCCGAAAGATGGGTTGAGGACTCTGGGAACTTTTTAGAACCTTGTTCTACAGGTGATGAAAATCTCCAGTACACTCCTTATTGGGAAGGGTAGACCTTGGCTCCATACTTGAATTCCCCTAAACCAAAATCTGTTGTTTGCTTATCTATGTGTATATGTGAATACTTGTGTTGTTGCATTCATGCATTCATAGACATCATAACATAAAAGGTTTATGGAACTCAGTCTCTTATTTTAAAACTTTAGGAACATCATGGATCAAGAAAAAAAGAAAACAATCAAGTACACATACAAGAGTCCTAAGCTGGATGACATTGAAAGGTTGAGCACTCTTATCACAGACGTAGAAGGGTTCAAGAGCAGGTACGGTAATTTGTTGTCACTACTGAGGATGAAGAAGAGAATGGATCTAGGACTCCTTTCTACTTTGCTACAGTTCTACGACCCACTCTATCACTGCTTCACATTTCCAGATTATCAGCTTGTACCTACACTTGAAGAATATTCCTGTCTGACCGGTTTGCCTATCCTTGAAGATTCTCCTTTTCCATTCACGGAGAAGGACCCTAAGAAAGAAGAGATCGCCAGAGCAATACAATTGGGAGTAAAAGATATACAAGAGAATATGACCACCAAAGGAGGAATTTCTGGTTTACCTGCTGGGTTCTTGATTAAGAAAGCGCAGTATTATGCCGATCACCTGAGTATGGATACTTTTGAGGCAATCCTAGCCTTGCTCATCTATGGCATCTTCCTGTTTCCCAACATTGATAATTTTGTGGACCTCAATGCTATCAAGATTTTCTTGAAGAAAAATCCGGTACCAACCCTGCTGGGTAATACTCATCATTCCATTCATCTCAGAAATCTTCACAAGGGAGGAATGATCGTCTGTTGTGTCCCGTTGTTGTACAAGTGGTTCCATTCTCATATGCCCAAAGCTCAAGTCTTCTGGAGGAAAGGATGGTGGTCTGAAAAGATTATGGCCTTATCTCACTCTGATATCGAATGGTACAGTCGAGTTTATGATGGGATAAAGATTATAGACAGTTGTGGAAACTTCGGCAACGTACCTCTCCTTGCTATAGATGGGGGAATCAGCTACAGTCCGGTTCTCGCCCGACGACAGCTCGGGTATCCGTTAAAAGACAGACCCAACAGTGCTTGTGTAGAAAGTATGTTCTTTGTGGGAGAAGAAACATATTGAATATATTTACATCTAATTTACCATAATTCAAATGGAAAATGTTAAATATCAATAAATTTTAGCTTAATTATTTGTTTTAAATATTACCTATTTTATATAAAATATATGTCATGGATTATAGTCTTTTAACTTTGTTTTTTAGTGAGGAAAAACCTAAAATTTCGTGATGGACTAGAAAAATAAAATATAATTAATTTTTAACATCAACTATAGTCCATTATGTTTGTTGCTTAGAGATAAAAAACCTGAAACTTTTGATAGTGAAGAAAAATATTGAAAATTTTTAGATGTAATATAGCATAAGTCAATGTTAATAAGATGGAAATAAAAAATGTTTAGCTTGATTATTAAATTCTAATTATTATTCATATGTATAAATTCAGGGTCATTCATTTGTAGTCACTTAATTTAGTTTCTTAGAGGTGAAGAAACCAAAATTTGGGTGATGGAGAAGTAGAAATATATAGAAATTATTTACAACTATTACACCATAATACAATGTGATAATAGTGAATACAAATAACATTGAACTTAAATATTTACATTTAGTGATAACCCATGTAGATATAAGTTATTTGTCATTCATTTATAATCTTTTAACTTTGTGGCTTAGTAACGAAGAAACATGAAATTTGGTGATGGAGAAGAAACATATTGAATATATTTACTTCTAATTTACCATAATTCAATGTGAAAATGGTAAATATCAATAAATGTTAGCTTGATTATTTATTTTAATTATTACCTATTTTATATAAAATATATGTCATGGATTATAGTCTTTTAACTTTGTTTTTTGGTGGGGAAAAACCTAAAATTTCATGATGGAGTAGAAAAATAAAATATAATTAATTTTTTAGATCTACTATAGTCTATTATGTTTGTTGCTTAGAGATAAAAAAAAATCTTAAACATTTGGATGGTGAACAAAAATATTGAATATTTTTAGATGTAATATAGCATAAGTCAATGTGAATAAGATGGATATAAAAAATGTTTAGCTTTATTATTAAAATCTAATTATTATTCATATGTACAAATTAAGGGTCATTCATTTGTAGTCACTTAATTTAGTTTCTTAGAGGTGAAGAAACAAAATTTGGGTGATGGACAAGTAGAAATATATAGAAATTATTTACACCTATTACACCATAATACAATGTGATAATAATGAATACAAATAACATTGAGCTTAACTATTTACTCTTAGTGATAACACAAGTAGATATTAGTTATTTGTCATTCATTTATATTCTTTTAACTATGTGGCTTAGTGACGAAGAAAAATGAAATTTGGTGATGGAGAAGAAACATATTGAATATATTTACTTCTAATTTACCATAATTCAATGTGAAAATGGTAAATATCAATAAATTTTAGCTTGATTATTTATTTTAATTATTACCTATTTTATCTAAAATATATGTCATGGATTATAATCTTTTAATTTTGTTTTTTAGTGGGGAAAAACCTAAAATTTCATGATGGAGTAGAAAAATAAAATATAATTAATTTTTTACATCTACTATAGTCTATTATGTTTGTTGCTTAGAGATAAAAAACCTGAAACATTTGGATGGTGAACAAAAATATTGAATATTTTTAGATGTAATATAGCATAAGTCAATGTGAATATGATGGATAAAAAAAGTATTGAGCTTGATTATTAAATTCTAATTATTATTCATATGTGTAAATTATGGGTCATTCATTTGTAGTCTCTTAATTTAGTTTCTTAGAGGTGAAGAAACCAAAATTTGTGTGATGGAGAAGTAGAAAAATATAGAAATTATTTACACCTATTACACCATAATACAATGCGATAATAGTGAATACAAATAACATTGAGCTTTAATATTTACTTTAGTGATAACCCATGTAGATATAAGTTATTTGTCATCATTTATAGTCTTTTAACTTTGTGGCTTAGTGACGAAGAAACATGAAATTTGGTGATGGAGAAGAAACATATTGAATATATTTACATACTAATTTACCATAATTCAATATGAAAATGGTAAATATCAATAAATTTTAGCTTAATTATTTATTTTAATTATTACCTATTTTATATAAAATATATGTCATGGATTATAGTCTTTTAACTTTGTTTTTTAGTGGGGAAAAACCTAAAAATTTCATGATGGAGTAGAAAAATAAAATATAATTAATTTTTTACATCTACTATAGTCTATTATGTTTGTTGCTTAGAGATAAAAAACCTGAAACATTTGGATGGTGAACAAAAATATTGAATATTTTTAGATGTAAATAGCATAAGTCAATGTGAATATGATGGATAAAAAAAGTATTGAGCTTGATTATTAAATTCTAATTATTATTCATATGTGTAAATTATGGGTCATTCATTTGTACTCTCTTAATTTAGTTTCTTAGAGGTGAAGAAACCAAAATTTGTGTGATGGAGAAGTAGAAAAATATAGAAATTATTTACACCTATTACACCATAATACAATGTGATAATAGTGAATACAAATAACATTGAGCTTTAATATTTACTTTTAGTGATAACCCATGTAGATATAAGTTATTTGTCATTCATTTATAGTCTTTTAACTTTGTGGCTTAGTGACGAAGAAACATGAAATTTGGTGATGGAGAAGAAACATATTGAATATATTTACGTCTAATTTACCATAATTCAATATGAAAATGGTAAATATCAATAAATTTTAGCTTGATTATTTATTTTAATTATTACCTATTTTATATAAAATATATGTCATGGATTATAGTCTTTTAACTTTGTTTTTTAGTGGAGAAAAACCTAAAATTTCATGATGGAGTAGGAAAATAAAATATAATTAATTTTTTACATCTACTATAGTCTATTATGTTTGTTGCTTAGAGATAAAAAAACCTGAAACATTTGGATGGTGAACAAAAATATTGAATATTTTTAGATGTAATATAGCATAAGTCAATGTGAATATGATGGATAAAAAAAGTATTGAGCTTGATTATTAAATTCTAATTATTATTCATATGTGTAAATTATGGGTCATTCATTTGTAGTCTCTTAATTTAGTTTCTTAGAGGTGAAGAAACCAAAATTTGTGTGATGGAGAAGTAGAAAAATATAGAAATTATTTACACCTATTATACCATAATACAATGTGATAATAGTGAATACAAATAACATTGAGCTTTAATATTTACTTTTAGTGATAACCCATGTAGATATAAGTTATTTGTCATTCATTTATAATCTTTTAACTTTGTGGCTTAGTGACGAAGAAACATGAAATTTGGTGATGGAGAAGAAACATATTGAATATATTTACATCTAATTTACCATAATTCAATATGAAAATGGTAAATATCAATAAATTTTAGCTTGATTATTTATTTTAATTATTACCTATTTTATATAAAATATATGTCATGGATTATAGTCTTTTAACTTTGTTTTTTAGTGGGGAAAAACCTAAAATTTCGTGATGGAGTAGAAAAATAAAATATAATTAATTTTTTACATCTACTATAGTCTATTATGTTTGTTGCTTAGAGATAAAAAAACCTGAAACATTTGGATGGTGAACAAAAATATTGAATATTTTTAGATGTAATATAGCATAAGTCAATGTGAATATGATGAATACAAAAAGTATTGCGCTTGATTATTAAATTCTAATTATTATTCATATGTGTAAATTATGGGTCATTCATTTGTACTCTCTTAATTTAGTTTCTTAGAGGTGAAGAAACCAAAATTTGTGTGATGGAGAAGTAGAAAAATATAGAAATTATTTACACCTATTACACCATAATACAATGTGATAATAGTGAATACAAATAACATTGAGCTTTAATATTTACTTTTAGTGATAACCCATGTAGATATAAGTTATTTGTCATTCATTTATAGTCTTTTAACTTTGTGGCTTAGTAACGAAGAAACATGAAATTTGTTGATGGAGAAGAAACATATTGAATATATTTACATCTAATTTACCATAATTCAATGTGAAAATGGTAAATATCAATAAATTTTAGCTTGATAATTTATTTTAATTATTACGTATTTTATATAAAATATATGTCATGGATTATAGTCTTTTAACTTTGTTTTTTAGTGGGGAAAAACCTAAAATTTCTTGATGGAGTAGAAAAATAAAATATAATTAATTTTTTAGATCTACTATAGTCTATTATGTTTGTTGCTTAGAGATAAAAAAAACCTGAAACATTTGGATGGGGAACAAAAATATTGAATATTTTTAGATGTAATATAGCATAAGTCAATGTTATTAAGATGGATATAAAAAATGTTTAGCTTGATTATTAAATTCTATATATTATTATTATGTACAAATTAAGGGTCATTCATTTGTAGTCACTTAATTTAGTTTCTTAGAGGTGAAGAAACCAAAATTTGGGTGATGGAGAAGTAGAAATATATAGAAATTATTTACACCTATTACACCATAATACAATGTGATAATAATGAATACAAATAACATTGAGCTTAACTATTTACTCTTAGTGATAACCCAAGTAGATATTAGTTATTTGTCATTCATTTATATTCTTTTAACTATGTGGCTTAGTGACAAAGAAACATGAAATTTGGTGATGGAGAACAAACATATTGAATATATTTACATCTAATTTATCATAATTCAATGTGAAAATGGGAAATATCAATAATATTTAGCTTGATTATTTATTTTAATTATTACCTATTTTATATAAAATATATGTCATGGATTATAGTCTTTTAAGTTTGTTTTTTAGTGGGGAAAAACCTAAAATTTCATGATGGAGTAGAAAAATAAAATATAATTAATTTTTTACATCTACTATAGTCTATTATGTTTGTTGCTTAGAGATAAAAAAACCTGAAACATTTGGATGGTGAACAAAAATATTGAATATTTTTAGATGTAATATAGCATAAGTCAATGTGAATATGATGGATAAAAAAAGTATTGAGCTTGATTACTAAATTCAAATTATTATTCATATGTGTAAATTATGGGTCATTCATTTGTAGTCTCTTAATTTAGTTTCTTAGAGGTGAAGAAACCAAAATTTGTGTGATGGAGAAGTAGAAAAATATAGAAATTATTTACACCTATTACACCATAATACAATGTGATAATAGTGAATACAAATAACATTGAGCTTTAATATTTACTTTTAGTGATAACCCATGTAGATATAAGTTATTTGTCATTCATTTATAGTCTTTTAACTTTGTGGCTTAGTGACGAAGAAACATGAAATTTGGTGATGGAGAAGAAACATATTGAATATATTTACATCTAATTTACCATAATTCAATATGAAAATGGTAAATATCAATAAATTTTAGCTTGATTATTTATTTTAATTATTACCTATTTTATATAAAATATATGTCATGGATTATAGTCTTTTAACTTTGTTTTTTAGTGGGGAAAAACCTAAAATTTCGTGATGGAGTAGAAAAATAAAATATAATTAATTTTTTACATCTACTATAGTCTATTATGTTTGTTGCTTAGAGATAAAAAAACCTGAAACATTTGGATGGTGAACAAAAATATTGAATATTTTTAGATGTAATATAGCATAAGTCAATGTGAATATGATGAATACAAAAAGTATTGCGCTTGATTATTAAATTCTAATTATTATTCATATGTGTAAATTATGGGTCATTCATTTGTACTCTCTTAATTTAGTTTCTTAGAGGTGAAGAAACCAAAATTTGTGTGATGGAGAAGTAGAAAAATATAGAAATTATTTACACCTATTACACCATAATACAATGTGATAATAGTGAATACAAATAACATTGAGCTTTAATATTTACTTTTAGTGATAACCCATGTAGATATAAGTTATTTGTCATTCATTTATAGTCTTTTAACTTTGTGGCTTAGTAACGAAGAAACATGAAATTTGTTGATGGAGAAGAAACATATTGAATATATTTACATCTAATTTACCATAATTCAATGTGAAAATGGTAAATATCAATAAATTTTAGCTTGATAATTTATTTTAATTATTACGTATTTTATATAAAATATATGTCATGGATTATAGTCTTTTAACTTTGTTTTTTAGTGGGGAAAAACCTAAAATTTCTTGATGGAGTAGAAAAATAAAATATAATTAATTTTTTAGATCTACTATAGTCTATTATGTTTGTTGCTTAGAGATAAAAAAAACCTGAAACATTTGGATGGGGAACAAAAACATTGAATATTTTTAGATGTAATATAGCATAAGTCAATGTTATTAAGATGGATATAAAAAATGTTTAGCTTGATTATTAAATTCTAATTATTATTCAATTGTACAAATTAAGGGTCATTCATTTGTAGTCACTTAATTTAGTTTCTTAGAGGTGAAGAAACCAAAATTTGGGTGATGGAGAAGTAGATATATATAGAAATTATTTACACCTATTACACCATAATACAATGTGATAATAATGAATACAAATAACATTGAGCTTAACTATTTACTCTTAGTGATAACCCAAGTAGATATTAGTTATTTGTCATTCATTTATATTCTTTTAACTATGTGGCTTAGTGACGAAGAAACATGAAATTTGGTGATGGAGAACAAACATATTGAATATATTTACATCTAATTTATCATAATTCAATGTGAAAATGGGAAATATCAATAATATTTAGCTTGATTATTTATTTTAATTATTACCTATTTTATATAAAATATATGTCATGGATTATAGTCTTTTAACTTTGTTTTTTAGTGGGGAAAAACCTAAAATTTCATGATGGAGTAGAAAAATAAAATATAATTAATTTTTTACATCTACTATAGTCTATTATGTTTGTTGCTTAGATATTAAAAAACCTGAAACATTTGGATGGTGAACAAAAATATTGAATATTTTTAGATGTAATATAGCATAAGTCAATGTGAATATGATGGATATAAAAAATGTTTAGCTTGAGTATTAAATTCTAATTATTATTCATATGTATAAATTCAGGGTCATTCATTTGTAGTCACTTAATTTAGTTTCTTCGAGGTGAAGAAACCAAAATTTGGGTGATGGAGAAGTAGAAATATATAGAAATTATTTACACTTATTACACCATAATACAATGTGATAATAGTGAATTCAAATAAAATTGAGCTTAGCTATTTACTTTTAGTGATAACCCTTGTAGATATATGTTATTTGTCATTCATTTAAATTCTTTTAACTCTGTGGCTTAGTGACGAAGAAACATGAAATTTGGTGATGGAGAAGAAACATATTGAATATATTTACATCTAATGTACTATAATTCTATGTGAAAATGGTAAATATCAAAAAAGTTTAGCATGATTATTTATTTTAATTATTACCTATTTTATATAAAATATATATCATGGATTATAGTCTTTTAACTCTGTTTTTTAGTGGGGAAAAACCTAAAATTTCATGATGGAGTAGAAAAATAAAATATAATTAATTTTTTACATCTACTATAGTCTATTATGTTTGTTGCTTAGAGATAAAAAAAACTGAAACATTTGGATTATGAACAAATATATTGAATTTTATTATATGTAATATAGCATAAGTCAATGTGAATATGATGAATATAAAAATTATTGAGCTTGATTACTAAATTCTAATTATTATTAATATGTGTAAATTACGGGTCATTCATTTGTAGTCTCTTAATTTAGTTTCTTAGAGGTGAAGAAACCAAAATTTGTGTGATGGAGAAGTAGAAATATATAGAAATTATTTACACCTATTACACCATAATACAATGTGATAATAGTGAATACAAATAACATTGAGCTTTAATATTTACTTTTAGTGATAACCCATGTAGATATAAGTTATTTGTCATTCATTTATAGTCTTTTAACTTTGTGGCTTAGTGACGAAGAAACATGAAATTTGGTGATGGAGAAGAAACATATTGAATATATTTACATCTAATTTATCATAATTCAATGTGAAAATGGTAAATATTAATAAATTTTAGTTTTATTATTTATTTTAATTATTACCTTTTTTATATAAAATATATGTCATGGATTATAGTCTGTCATACCCCAAATTTTGACCCCTTAGATCCTCATTATCATTTTTAGAAGCATGATCATGCATTATCTAACCCTAAATCAGTGCAAGTTTATTATTGTCAAGTTACAGATGAATCAGGGTTTTCGCACCGACAAATTCAAAACAATCAAGGAATGATCAACCAATGATTTGGGCCAATTCAATCATGGAATGAAATCAAAGACAATATCAAAGTCAAATGGGAAGTCAATTTGAAGAAATCGTTTCAGAATCAAGAACAGTGCAGTCAAGAGGCCCCGATTAGGGTTTTTAACCAGTGGAAAGTCAACTGTGGTTTGACTTTGATGTGGGGAAAGGTTTTAATGGTGGGAGTGAGGTCCATGAAGTTAATATAGGCTATTAAAGACTATTCAAGAAGTGTCAAAGTCCCAGGATGTCCAGAATATCAACAGGCGACTCGATCGGCACCGATCGATCGTACGGTTGACCGAAAAGTCAACTCCTCGAATTTTGAGAATTGGAATCCAAGTTGTGAATCAAAGTTGTTCCTTATGTCATAATGGACTTGCATATCAATTTTCATGATCATTGGATCAAAGATGAGAGAGTAATCGAGAAATCGGGAAATTAGGGTTTTGAAAAGGGCTAAACCGTATCTCCTTAACCGCACATCCAATTGAGTTGGTTCTAGTCTCATTTGAAAGCTCTTGACAAGTCCTACAAAAGTCCCATACTAGTCCACAACCAGAAAATGCATACTTTTTGAGATATAAGCAAAAACATTCCTAGAAGGGAAAATAACTTAGAAAATTTCTAAGTCATTTTCACTTTAGAAGCTAAAATCAGCCAACTTCAAGGGGGTTTTTCACCTAGTTTCAAATGGAATCAAGACTTCTGGCCAACATGAAAGTTGTAGTACTATGTGAGGGCTTTCTAAAAAGTACAAGTACATCTCAAGGGGATTTATGAGCTGAGAGATACATGTGTTCAAAGTTGGCAATTTGTCACTTTTGTCCCACATTGATGAATTTTGCAAAAGCACCTCTATCACTCAAGTGGATCAATTTCAATGTTCTAAACTCCTTCTATCTGATATATTAATCATCTCAAGCAGGTTGAATCAAAGAAATAGCAAGGAGATAGCATGGAATCAAGAATTGGAAGTTCATTGCCTAAGTTGAAAAGATTGACTTTTCCAATCATGAGGTGTAAAGGGATTTCTGCTCCAGCCACTCTACCAAGCCTCTAGGCTGTGTTTTCTCTGTAACATCATCATTCTAACTTGCCAATTGAGTTAAGGGAACAGCTAGAGATCAGAAAAGCAAAGCAAGTTGTCATTTGGAAGAAAAAATCTAAGATTTCTTCATGGTGAAGCAAAGTCACCTAGCAAGCTCCTCACTCATTTTTTCTATAAATAGGGACTTCAAACTCCTCATTTAGGACATAAACTTCATTCTAAAAACCTGCTAAACCAATTTCTCTCATCACATCTCTCACTTACTTACATTTTGCAAAATCACCAAAATAGCCAAAAATTGCCAAAATTCAGCATTTGCAACTTTGCTACCATATCAAGTTCTTCATGTTCCAGCACTCAAACTATCATCCACACACCCTCTAAATCACATATAGAAGGTGTACCAACCATTGAATCACCAAAAAATTCAAAGAATGCAAAAGTCAACTTTTCATGAAACTTACTTTGACCAAAGTCCATAAAAACCTCCAAATCTTGCTCCAAACACTTTCTTGAGGTTTTGATCCTTTGGACACCTCAAATATCATATATACCAACTGTCCAAACCTCCATCCTTCATCAAGAACTCAGAAATCTCATTTTGGCGTCTCAAGTGACTTGTTTCTTAAGTTTCAAGTAAAAGCACAAATACAAAGCTTGGATTTCATCACCTCTGGTTTTCTCAACATTCTTGGCTTGCTAAATAAGATCACCAACAGGTATGTAATTTGTAAAACCTTGCTCTTTCATTATTCTCCATATCTTGCATATTTAGGTTTTTGATAAAATGAAGTATAAAGCATGAATGAGAGGTGTGTTCATGATCTTCCACACATAAACCACTAAAAGACCAACTTTGCACCAAACTGGTTTTCTCTTAAATTCACTCCACATACACTTTATAACACTCAAATATGACATGTTGGTATGCTCATCTTACACTAGAAACCAATGAATCAAAGTTCACATCTTCATGTGCATCAATGTTTGGATGACTTGCATATGCTATGCCATTTTTCATGACAGGTGGTCTCCTTGGAATTTCAATGTTTAGATCATCTCATTATCATCCACATGTGCTGTACAAATGATTAAATTGTTTAAATTTGCTTTGGAACTTCATCTGTGCATCATCATGCATGATTGTTCATCATTTTGCAAAATGTCTCATTCTCACATGTCAATTTGGAAATGCTTGTGTATTCTTGCTATCTCATTGTTTCTACAGCTTCATATGACCATATGTGTTGTGTTTGAATGAGCCAAAACATTGAAAACAACCTGCACAATGATTTGTTTCACATCATGTTTCACGCACACATAATACACACAAATTGCAATTTGAATGCTACACTTTCATATGTTTGTTCCAGATCTGATGTTTTCACCTACACACACTAGATATCACATGTTTAAGATGTCTTGATGGTTGGTACAGCTCCTGAACACCCCAAACTCCAAAATCACTTTGTTATGCATGTGTGTTCTTATGTGTTTTTGCAAACTGAACATGACTTTCATCTATCTGAAACTCCTGGCCATAAACCTGTTCCAGTCTGTTTATATATCATATTTTGGATGTGTATGTGGATTTACTTGGCTTTGAACATGTTTGTATCAAGGTGTCCATGTCATTTTGCAAATCAAAAGCACATAAACACACCAGCTATCGTTTTTTTCACAGGAAAATGAATCTCAGAAAACTAACACCACCATCCTCTTCCTCTCATTTTTCTACCCAATTTACATATAAAATTTGTCTCGATCCGATGAGCGGTTAGTGAGATACGGTATAAAACGTATTTGGTTTCGATTATGTTTCCATGCATTCAAAACACACACACACACCAGTCAGCGTTTTTTTCACTAGGTGAACAATTTGGAAAAACTAACATCACCATCCTCTTCCTCTCATTTTTCTACCCAAGATCCATATAAAATTTGCCTCGATCCGATGAGCGGTTAGTGAGATACGGTATAAAACGTATTTGGTGTTGATTATGTATTTTGCCCAGCCATGATTCAAAACGAGCCTTGTATACATATTGTTTCCATTTGATTAATGGATGTAACAGCCGCCCCAGCGGTAAGAACATGCGCGCAATTATACCTTTCACCATCATGACCAGGGTTCGATCCGGGTGGAGGTCGAACCCTTTTATTATTTTTCCTATTTTTGTACATAAACTTCAAAAATTCGTAACTCTCTCATTTTTTATCGTTTTTCACCCGTTATTTTTTCATTGTGTTTATTTTAATGTGTACTTTCATGTCATAATTTTATTTTCCATTTTTGATTATTTTTTCACCACGTTTTATGGTGCGCAATCCGCGCGTCAACGGTACTAACCCTATTTGGTTGCAGATGAAATTTAGAAGGTTTCCTCTTGTGTTTTCTCAGGAAAATTGATTGTTATCATATCTATATATGTTTGTCAACATGTTAGAATTTTTACCTTGAATTATTTTTATATTTATCTCATCTGTCTGTTAACGGTATTCCAGGTGCGAACTGTCGTCACGGTTCTCGTACCAAAACAATTGCTCTGATTGTCATCATTGCTTTCCATCTTTAATATTTGTATTTAGTTGTCACCATGAATGTTTGAATGATGTTTGTATTTTATTTTATCCCTAAGCGACGGAGCTCGTTAGCTTTCGTCCAGTTGCCGACAATACTGTTCCTCCAAAGGAAGGTCTGTCCACTTGACTGTCAATGTCTTGGACCAAAATCTCTGCTATCCCTTGACTTTGTTAAGTCACCTTAACCCTAGACTAGAAGCCTTTAGACTTTGCTTGAAGTCTAAGAAACCCACCCATACTAGGAGTGTTCTTCAACTAGAACCCTAGGAAAGAGTTCGTCAACTCTGTGTAAGAATCATCGTCATGATTTCTTACTTCCCCCTTTTACAATTTAGTTTAGGGAGTTTTGTCAAACTCCACACAAACATCGTCATGTTTGTTCCCCTTTGAACCTTGATCATCATCAAGTGTTCTTTTCCCTTGTGAGGTGAACTACGATTGCTCTGATTCTATCCTAGTCAGGATACGTAGGCAGAAGGTGCGATACCTTTGCGAGCAAACTTAGAAAACCACTTAGGCCTTTATTTTACTTTTATTCCCAACTCAAACCATAGTGCACAATTCACAAACTTTAGCAATTAATTAAACAAAAGGTTCCTGTAGAGTACTACAGATATTTAGGGTGCTAATACCTTCCCTAGATATAACCAACCCCCGAATCCCCGAATCTCTTAAAAGCGTTGTTGTCACATCGCGCAAAAGGTTCTTTCTTTCTTTAGACCTATCCTTTGGATAAATTAAAGACCGGTTGTAAAAGAAATAAGGTTCAAGTTAATTAATAGCTTGATATCAAATTTTCACCGCAACAGAAATGGCGACTTCACTGGGGACACTGTTTATTTTGAGGGTTTAACCTATTTTGTTTATATACTTGCTATTGGTGAATATTTGTGAATATGTGCAGATTTGTTCTTTTGGCTTTTGGGAAATACAATTGGTGAGACAGCACTATACCCGTGCTTGAGCGTACTTATGATAGGAAGGTGGTATATTCAAGGAGGTTTATAGGGAGTTGATTCCCGACTAAGCCAACTTGAAAACCGCCGCTCAATGGAGGTCCTTTTTGAGGGTAGTGTTGTTGATCGAGTATTCGTGAAAACAATGCTACTTTCTATAAGGGGCCCATGCCATTGAGGACCTTTAGAACACATTACCCCACTTGGCCTTATTAGGATGTAGTGCGATGACTATGAGGAAGTATTTCCGAATAGTTGATACGCGATACTACACTCGGACAAGACTCTCTTGAGAATATTATCGACCCCCGAGTTATTTGGGCAGTTGATAATATCCGAAAGATGGGTTGAGGACTCTGGGAACTTTTTAGAACCTTGTTCTACAGGTGATGAAAATCTCCAGTACACTCCTTATTGGGAAGGGTAGACCTTGGCTCCATACTTGAATTCCCCTAAACCAAAATCTGTTGTTTGCTTATCTATGTGTATATGTGAATACTTGTGTTGTTGCATTCATGCATTCATAGACATCATAACATAAAAGGTTTATGGAACTCAGTCTCTTATTTTAAAACTTTAGGAACATCATGGATCAAGAAAAAAAGAAAACAATCAAGTACACATACAAGAGTCCTAAGCTGGATGACATTGAAAGGTTGAGCACTCTTATCACAGACGTAGAAGGGTTCAAGAGCAGGTACGGTAATTTGTTGTCACTACTGAGGATGAAGAAGAGAATGGATCTAGGACTCCTTTCTACTTTGCTACAGTTCTACGACCCACTCTATCACTGCTTCACATTTCCAGATTATCAGCTTGTACCTACACTTGAAGAATATTCCTGTCTGACCGGTTTGCCTATCCTTGAAGATTCTCCTTTTCCATTCACGGAGAAGGACCCTAAGAAAGAAGAGATCGCCAGAGCAATACAATTGGGAGTAAAAGATATACAAGAGAATATGACCACCAAAGGAGGAATTTCTGGTTTACCTGCTGGGTTCTTGATTAAGAAAGCGCAGTATTATGCCGATCACCTGAGTATGGATACTTTTGAGGCAATCCTAGCCTTGCTCATCTATGGCATCTTCCTGTTTCCCAACATTGATAATTTTGTGGACCTCAATGCTATCAAGATTTTCTTGAAGAAAAATCCGGTACCAACCCTGCTGGGTAATACTCATCATTCCATTCATCTCAGAAATCTTCACAAGGGAGGAATGATCGTCTGTTGTGTCCCGTTGTTGTACAAGTGGTTCCATTCTCATATGCCCAAAGCTCAAGTCTTCTGGAGGAAAGGATGGTGGTCTGAAAAGATTATGGCCTTATCTCACTCTGATATCGAATGGTACAGTCGAGTTTATGATGGGATAAAGATTATAGACAGTTGTGGAAACTTCGGCAACGTACCTCTCCTTGCTATAGATGGGGGAATCAGCTACAGTCCGGTTCTCGCCCGACGACAGCTCGGGTATCCGTTAAAAGACAGACCCAACAGTGCTTGTGTAGAAAGTATGTTCTTTGTGGGAGAATCTGAGTTGAAGGAGGAGTTCTTGGAAGCTTGGAAACATGTCCACAAGAGAGGAAAAGAAAGTCTGGGAAAGCCTAACTGTGTCTCTTTTGATCCTTATCTCCAATGGGTTCGGAAGAGAGCTATCCAACTGAAGATGCCTTATGCCTTGCAAGAACCTATGGTCCTGAAAGAAGAACGCCCATTGATCTTCTTTTCTGAGGAGGAAAAGTTGAGGATTGCCTTGAGAAAGTCACAGCAGACTGAGGTGTCCTGGAGGTATAAGTATCAGGTGGTAATGGAAGAGAACGAAATGCTCCGCAAGCAGCTCCAAGAGAGAGATGAAGAGATAAGGGCATCCAAGAAGAGGAAGACCCAAGAGAACCTGTTCTATTTCAGTAACCAGTCTACTCCATGGAAGACAATGATAGAAAAGCTCATGAAAGAGAAAATTGAGGTAGAAGAAAAGCTGAAGAAAGCAGAAGCAACAGTAGAGTTTCTGTCAGAAGACCTTATCTAGCACTGTTTCCTTTTTCTTGTAATGTGTACTATTTTGTAATGCAACGTCGAAAAATTAAATGAAATCCTTGATGTTTTGAATCTCGAGGTCTGAGTTCCATAAAACTTTGCGCATTTTTGCATTTACATCCGCATTTTTATTTTAAACATTCAAGGGGTTTAAACTCATTTCACAGATATTAAAAAATGGATCCAAGGAGAAGATCAACTGCAGAGTTCAAATTCCGACAACCAGATCTGGAGAATCTAAAGATGTTGGGAAGAATGGTAGAAGATCCTGAGGCATTCAAAGCCAAACATGGAAACGTGTTATCCTTACTTGAGATTCAGGTAGATGAGGGAATATTATCTGCGCTCGTAAAGTTCTACGATTCAACATATCACTGTTTCACTTTCCCAGATTTCCAGTTGTTACCAACCTTGGAGGAATATTCAGTATTAATGGGATTAAATGTTGCTCCCAGACCATTTTCTGGAAGGGAAGGGTTTCCCAACGAAGGAACAATCGTCGAAGCTATTCATCTTGAAGTAACTGAAGTACGAGCCATGATGATCGCTCAAGGACACCCATACGGGCTACCTACCAGATTCTTGTTTGAAAAAGCGCAGTTTCACGCCGAAGCTAAGAACTTGGAAGTTTTTGAAGCCTTGTTAGTGTTGCTGATCTACGGACTCTTCCTGTTCCCATCCTACGACAACTTCATCAACAAAGACGCAATCAACTTGTTCCTTCTCAGAAACCCTGTGCCTACTCTCCTAGCCGACACCTACTATGCAATTCATCGCCGACATCTGTATGAAGCTGGACCTATTGAGTGTTGCTCCACTCTCCTTTACAAGTGGTTCCTTTCACGCTTACCAAGATTACCAGCACTTTGGGATGTCCAAAACAACAATCCATGGACTGATAGGCTACTGCTGCTCAAGCAGACTAATATTCAATGGTACGACCCTGTTTACGGAGGGGTCCCCATGATTCAAAGTTGTGGAGATTTTCCAAACGTGCCGCTCATCGGTACCAAAGGGTGCATCAGCTATAACCCTGTCCTTGCTCGCAGACAATTGGGGCATCCAATGAGGGGTGAACCAGATTTCAACTTGATGAGGAGTTTCTGCATCGAAGACGGAAGAGACCGAGAATTCAAAGCTAGAATCATCTACGCTTGGCGCCGTATCAACGTCAGGGGCATGACTGCTTTAGATTACCCTGACACGGCAGTTTCAGACTCCTACCTAGCATGGATAAAAGAAGCTGCTTTAAAGATGTTCTATACCAGTTTCGAACCTGATTCAACAGAGTCCACACTTGAGAAAGAATTGCAGACTGCTTTGGTAAAAGCAGAGAAGGAGGGAAAAGCTTGGAGGAACAAGTACTTCTTGGCCATGCAAGAGAAAGAAGCTCTCCAGGGTTTGGGTCGTCAAGGTAGAAGAAGGAATCAACCAGAAGAAGGGGGATCTTCGAGTTAGATAGTTCAGGATCTTTTGAGCTATTTTGTAATCTTTATTTTAAAAGTTGTATTTCAATTTCCAACTGTTGTAAAACTCCCCGGTAGAGGGATGCAAGAAGTGTCTGTAATGTTTTCCCGTTCTTAAAATCTATGAATGACGTTCTAAGACCCCTTGAATGTTCGAAATATTGCATCCGCATATCATAAGCATATCATAAACATAGCATAAGTGTCGTCTCCTGTGTCGTGTCTCATCCCGTTGTCTGATCCTTCAACAGAGGGGAGCACACTGAATCCAACACACAAGTACAATACAAGAGCTCGAGCTCGCCAGATCATGGAGGCGCAGAACCTAGAAATCGAAAGAATTGACGATGAGCTCGGAGATCTCCGAGGTGGAATCAAACAGATTATGGAAGCTTTGCAGGTAATAAGAGCGAAGATGGATACACAGGCTACCGTAGTTTCTGAAGTTACTAATGCAGCTATCGATCCAATTCCAACAGCTGTCACCATCGCCAACAATCCACCATATGGCTTACCTCCGGATTTTCTGCATCCACCGCCGATAAATCAGCAAAATGTCCCTTTAAGAGGAGAAATACCCCAGGCAATCCCTACTTATACTCAGGCAACCATGCAAGCGCAGGTGCGCCCAATGTTCCATAATTATCAGCCAGCGGTCGAAGATCAGGAAGAGTACGAAGGAGAAAATGAAGAACACGAGAGATTAAAAGAAAGTGTGGAAACGATGGGAAGAAAGTTAAAGGCTATGGAGGGCAATGATATATTTGGGGCAGACACCCGGGACATGTGTTTGGTCTCTGGGTTAGTAATTCCACCAAAGTTTAAAATCCCCAATTTTGACCAATACTCAGGGGCTTCCTGCCCACGAACGCATCTTCTCATGTATTGCCGTAGAATGGCAGCTTACGTTGAAAATGACAAGTTAATGATACACTGTTTCCAGGACAGTTTGAAAGGGGCTCCGGCAAAATGGTATTTGGGTCTAGATCAGTCCAAAATTCTCAGCTTTCAAGATCTAGCCAATGCTTTTGTCAAACACTATAAGTATAACATGGATTTGGCTCCAGACCGAAGGCAACTGCTAAGCATGTCCCAAAAGAGTTCTGAATCTTTCAAGGAATATGCACAGCGATGGAGAGAAATAGCTTCACAAGTGGAACCTCCACTAAGTGAAAAGGAATTGACTGATTGGTTTGTTGACACTGTGCGACCAGAATTCTATGAGAAAATGATCAGTAGTGTATCCGCTAGCTTCTCGGACATTGTAGCCGTGGGAGTCCGAGTAGAGCTAGGGCTGAAGAATGGAAGGGTAACGGGTAGTTCCAGTAGCTCAAGCGGCCAGGTCAAGAAAGCCAGTAATCCGTTCCACAAGAAAAAGGAGGGAGAAACTAACGCCATCACCAGTAGAAAAGGGGTACGTACACAAAAACAGCCATACCAACAACAACCCTATCTGAACTACAATCAACCGCCGCCGCCAGGTTACATTCAACAGAGTTACCCCGGAGCAATATACCCACCGCAGTATGCTGCACAACCATATGTGGCAGCTGTAACTCCTGCTTTCACTCAACCAAACTACCAGACACCACAGCCTGTTCCCAGTTATCAGCCGTTTCAGCAAAGACAACAAAGAGCGCCCAACGCTCCGTCATTTCCTCAACAACAACAACAACAACCTCGAGCTCCAGCACCCCGCCAGAGTTTCCAAAATAGAAGACCAACGAACAAGCCGAACTTCCCGCAGATCCCGATGACTTACACGGAATTATACCCTTCATTGGTCCAGGAAGGTTTAGTGACTACAAGGCCGCTGAACCCTGATACAACATCACCATTTTACAATCCAAGCGCCCACTGCGCATTCCACGAAGGAGCCGCTGGCCACGATCTGGAGGGTTGCTTTGCTTTAAAACATTTGGTAAGGGAATTGATCGAGAAAAAGATCCTGTCCTTCAAAGATATTCCACCCAACGTCAAGAGTAACCCGCTACCAAACCATGGAGGGGTTAACGCTGTAGATAATTCTTCCACTGAAAAGTTAATTACTGAAGTATCAGAGATCAAGACGCCGTTAAAAATGATGCATGAGAAACTGGTGAAAGCAGGTTATATCCAGAACAATCACGCCAACTGTGGGAAGTGTTCCGACAATGCCGCAAGTTGTGGTACGGTACAAGGAGACATCCAAAGTTTAATTGATGAAGGATTGTTGCAAGTCTGCGGTAAGATCCAAAGTGAAAATGTTGCAGTAATAAAGCCTACTTTTGATCAACCAAACAAAGATAAGTGGACTCGGGCGCCTAGAAATACAGAACCCGTGTTCGACAGGTCGGTAATCAACCAACCCCGATCAGTCGTGATCCAAAGGCCGAAGCCGTTTCCCTACAATAATACAAAAGCAGTCCCCTAGAGGTATGACTTGACAGTGTCCAAGAGAACATACCAGAATAAAGAGATAAAGAAAGAACAAGATGATGTTACAAACATCGTGGGTACTAGCAAAATGACCCGCAGCGGTCGAATCTACCAGCCCAAGATTACCATAGTTGCTCCAAAAGACACCACCCCAGCGGAAACTCAGAACAAAGAAGCGCCCAGACCTGAAGGTGAAGATGAAGAATTTTTAAGAATTATTCGGAAGAGTGATTACAAGGTGGTAGACCAGCTCCACCAAACGCCGGCTAAAATCTCCGTCCTTTCTCTATTGATGAATTCTCCCGCCCATCGGGAGGCTCTACAGAAAGTACTTCAACAAGCCCACGTAACTAAGGACATCACGCTGGGGCGATTTGACTCAGTAATAGCCAATATCACAGCATGTAACACGTTGAGCTTCAGCGACGCCGAGTTGCCGAAAGAGGGTCGCCATCACAACAAAGCATTACACATCTCCATCAAATGCCAAGAAGACACATTGGCACGAGTCCTGGTTGATAATGGGTCTTCTTTGAATGTCTTGCCTGCAAGGTCACTTGCAAGGTTGGCCTATACAGGAGCAGAGATGAAGCCCACTCCTTTGATCGTGAAGGCTTTCGACGGGTCCCGAAGGGCTGTTATTGGAGAAGTAGAATTACCCGTCATGGTTGGACCACATGTATTTGATATAACGTTCCAGGTGATGGACATTAACCCGGCATTCAGCTGTTTGTTGGGACGACCGTGGATACATGAAGCCGGGGCGGTAACATCAACTCTACATCAGCGATTGAAGTATGTGGTGAATGACCAGCTAATAATTGTGCATGGGGAGGAAGACTTTATGGTAAGCAATCTGTCATCCTTCAGATACATCGAAGCAGAAGAAGGTGCGCTGGAAACCTCATTTCAAGCTCTGGAAATAGCCCATGCAGTAACAGTAGAAGAAACGGTAGCCAAAGGTAGTCCATCGTTCGCTTCCGCTCAAAGTATCAGAGCAGCGCTCGCAGAAGGCACTCCCGCAGGATGGGGAGAAATTATTGAAGTACAGCCAAAGATGGATCGACAGGGGTTGGGTTACAAACCAACTCCTGCTGAAGACACTACACTAGACCAGAGGCGTCCCAGGACAATACAAGAAATATTCATCAGCGGCGGGTCCCAAGTCAACGCCGTAGGAGACGAAGAAGAAAGTGAATACATCGGGCATCTAGTGTATCGGTGCAAATCTCCCTTGAGCAACTGGGAGGCCATTGATGTTCCTGTAGTTTGTCACAAGTTAAAGTAATTTGCTTTGTGTCTTTTTCTTGTTTTGTTGTTTTAAAACTCCATGACCGTGCCCAAGGTCATAGGAATGTTTTGTACGGGCCCCGCACTTTCAAAATGCATCAATGAAAATGAACTGTTTTGCTAAATTCCTCATTTGCTTTTGATGCTTTTATTCGTTTTCACTTTTAAAGAAAAAATGGCAATCATAAAAAACCGAAAGCAATCTTCTTTTTTGTGTGCTGCATTTATCTTTGTATGTTTAATAAAATTAAACCATTCCCCATCTGCAGCCACATCCAAAAACCCATTGATTCCCATGACCAGGCATCTCCTCCTGACTTTGATTCACCAATTCACCAAGCTGAAGAGGAGGACGAAGATCTTGAAATTCCCGATGAACTGGTAAGACTAACTCAAGACGAAGACATGGAACTCCAACCATACAAAGAGCAGATTGAAGTCATTAACCTGGGCTCAGAAGATGACAAAAAGGAAGTCAAGATTGGGGCAAGCCTCGGGGCAGACATCAAACAACAATTGAAAGAACTCCTGAAGGAATATGTGGATGTGTTCGCTTGGTCCTATCAGGACATGCCGGGTCTAGACACTGACATAGTGGTTCACAAGCTGCCGCTTAAACCAGAATGCCCTCCAGTAAAACAAAAGCTCCGCAGAACCAGGCCAGACATGGCACTCAAAATCCGAGACGAAGTAAAAAAGCAGGTAGATGCAGGGTTCTTGGCTGTATCCAAATACCCTGAGTGGGTAGCAAACATTGTTCCAGTACCGAAAAAGGATGGTAAGGTCCGAATGTGTGTAGACTACAGGGATCTGAACAAGGCCAGTCCGAAAGATGACTTCCCACTGCCACACATTGATACATTGGTAGACAATACAGCTCGTTTCGAAGTGTTCTCTTTTATGGACGGTTTCTCGGGTTACAATCAGATTAAAATGGATCCAGATGATATGGAAAAAACTACCTTCATCACGCCGTGGGGAACCTACTGTTACAAAGTTATGCCATTTGGTTTGAAAAATGCTGGAGCCACCTACCAGCGGGCCATGGTCACTCTATTTCATGACATGATGCACAAAGAAATTGAGGTGTATGTCGACGATATGATTGCAAAGTCTCGAAGCGAAGATGATCATCTAGAGCACCTCCTGAAGCTGTTCAAAAGACTTAGAAAGTATCAACTAAGGTTGAATCCTGCCAAATGCACTTTCGGAGTAAGGTCAGGAAAGCTACTTGGTTTCATTGTTAGTCAACGAGGAATCGAAGTAGACCCAGACAAAGTCCGCGCCATCCAAGACATGCCGGCTCCTCAAACAGAAAAACAGGTCAGAGGTTTTCTGGGCAGATTAAATTACATATCTCGGTTCATTTCCAACATGACACCGACCTGTGAACCCATCTTCAAACTACTACGCAAAAATCAACCAGTGGTTTGGAATGAAGACTGTCAGCAGGCCTTTGACAAAATCAAAAGTTATTTGCAAGAACCGCCCATCTTGATACCTCCGGTTCCGGGAAGGCCGTTATTCATGTACCTTACTGTTCTAGAAAGTTCCATGGGCTGTATGTTGGGTCAACATGATGAATCCGGACGAAAGGAACATGCCATCTATTACTTAAGCAAGAAGTTTACTGATTGTGAGAGCCGTTATTCACTCCTTGAAAAGACATGTTGCGCTTTAGCATGGGCCGCCAAACGGTTACGACAGTACATGGTTTACCATACTACTCTGTTAATCGCAAAAATGGACCCAATCAAATATATCTTTGAAAAACCTGCTCAGACTGGAAGGCTCGCCAGATGGCACATGTTATTATCAGAATACGACATTCAGTACACGACCCAGAAGTCTATCAAGGGCAGTATCTTGTCAGATTACCTTGCAGAACAACCAGTTGAGAACGATGAGTCAGTTAAGCTTGATTTTCCTGATGAAGACGTCATGTTAGTAAAGGATTGTGAAAAGGTCGACCCTGTTGAAGATTCACCACCAAGTTCCCCTTGGAAAATGATGTTCGATGGTTCGTCAAATTATAGCGGGCATGGTGTAGGCGCTGTCTTAATGAATCCAGGAGGTGGTTACACGCCATTCACGGCTCGGTTGGATTTTGATTGTACAAACAACATTGCAGAATACGAGGCATGTATCCTTGGTCTCGAAGCGGCCATTGATCTCAAAGTTAAAACTCTAGAAGTGAGCGGCGATTCAGCACTAGTCATCTACCAGGTCACAGGCGAATGGGGGACCCGACATGAAAACCTGGTCCCATACAGAGCATATATTGTCGACATGATCGAGTACTTTGACAAGATTACCTTCAAGCATGTACCCAGGTCTGAAAATCACATTGCCGATGCTTTAGCCATGTTGGCCTCCATGTGGAAAGTCCAAGATGTAAATGATGCTACTCTCATCCGGATTGAGCGAAAAACAGAGCCCGCTTACTGTCAAATGATCGACGAAGAAACAGATGATAAACCATGGTACTATGATATAAAGAACTTCCTGTTACAACAAGAATATCCGACCGATGCTACGTCTCTTGACAAGAAAACTTTAAGAAGACTAGCGTCAAAGTTCTTCCTCAGCAATGGTGTGCTTTATAAAAGAAATCATGACATGGTACTACTCAGATGCGTCGACAAAAGAGAAGCAGAGCTGTTAATGAAAGATGTCCATGAAGGGATCTTCGGTACTCATGCCAATGGGTACGTGATGGCCAGAAAGATTTTGAGAGCCGGGTATTACTGGTTGACTTTAGAGAATGACTGCATACAATTCTCCAGGAAGTGTCATAAATGTCAGATCTACGCAGATAAAGTGCATGTACCTCCGACATTGCTGAATGTACTGTCATCACCCTGGCCTTTCTCAATGTGGGGCATCGATATGATTGGGGCAATTGAGCCAAAAGCTTCCAACGGGCACCGTTTCATTCTAGTCGCCATTGACTATTTTACCAAATGGGTCGAAGCTGCTTCATACACCAATGTAACCCGACAAGTGGTGGCTCGCTTCATCAAGAAAGAGATAATCTGTCGATACGGGATTCCCAACCGAATTATCACAGACAACGGAACCAATCTGAACAACAAAGTGATGAAGGAACTGTGTGATGAATTCAAGATTGAACACCATAACTCCTCCCCGTACCGTCCGAAGATGAATGGAGCTGTTGAGGCAGCTAACAAAAACATCAAGAAGATTTTACAAAAGATGGTGAAAACTTACAAAGACTGGCATGAAATGTTACCGTTTGCTCTACACGGATACAGAACATCAGTCCGCACCTCAACAGGGGCAACCCCTTTCTCTTTAGTGTATGGGATGGATGCTGTACTCCCAATTGAAGTCGAGATCCCTTCGTTAAGGGTTATAATGGAAGCAAAGCTGGAAGAGGCAGAATGGGTCAGGGAAAGATTTGACCAATTGAATTTAATTGACGAAAAGCGTATATCTGCAATGTGTCATGGCCAGGTATATCAGAAAAGGATCAAAAGAGCCTTTGACAAGAAGGTCCGCATCCGGGAGTTCAGAGAAGGTGAGCTTGTATTGAAGAAGATCTTACCAGTCCATAAAGACGCCCGAGGAAAATGGATGCCTAACTATGATGGCCCCTTCATTGTGAAGACAGTTTTCTCAGGAGGATCGTTGATTCTCACAACCATGGATGGAGAGCAGCTTACTCATCCAATAAATTCTGATGCAGTCAGAAAATATTACGCCTAAGAAAAGCCCGATAAGTCGAAAACTCACAAGAGCGGCTTATGCAAAAGTTAGGGTAAAAAGAAAAAGAGAAAAAGAGAAAAGAATTGAAAGCTCGCTAAGTTGAAAACCCGAAAGGGCGACTTAGGCAAAAATGAGCGTCCCGGTGGATTGAAAACCCGAAAGGGCGATCCAGGCAAAAATTAGGGACAAAGGCGTTTCACTGCATCAGAAGGTTGTCACCAGTGCAGCAAGTTACACAGAGAAAACTCACTTCCGGTTGCTCTCGTCAGAAGCAAGGATGTTGGTGGATTTCTAGTCTTTAGGGATAAATGGTCATGGGATTCAATGTAACCCTTCCACTTTTGCCATTTTTCACTTGTACAATGTTCTAGGGAATCTTGCCATTGGCAAGACCTCCTGCTTGAATAAAATCAACTTCGAACCATTCTTTTGTTTGCAACTACTACTTCTCTTTATCATTTTTTGTTATGCAAAACACTGTTTATTTGACAAACGATGATTTTGAAAAACGTAAGAGGCAAAATTTTTCATGATAAAACTTGAAAAGGTCAATAAAAAACAAATGCTTTAAACTCGTGGAAAACTCAGTAAGATCATACTCACCCTGATGTCTCAAGGTGGCAGGAGCATTGATATACATTTGCATTTTTTCCCCAGTTGAAACACTTAGCAGATCTGTTCACTTGGTTCGCCTTTGGCCGTGTGTAGTAACCAAGACTAAGAAGCCATCATGTAAAGTTTTGAAGGATTCATCCTCCACAGGATTGCCAAAGACGGAGATTACTGGTACATCGCGGGCTGACCTGACTAAGCTCCGTTCCCCAGTACAGTTGAGATTATTTGCACCACTTAGCCTGGATTCAGTGTGGTTCTACCCTCTCCCCCGGTTGTGGTATCTCATTTTCTGGTTGTTACCATCAAGTCCAGTTGTCACTGGCATTCATATGTTCTATCTCGTGGTTGTCACCACAGTCTTTTAAAAGTCCAGTCGTCACTGGCACCTTGTGTTTGTTGGTCGTCACCAACCTTTCCCCGGAAAAGTCCAGTTGTCACTGGCATCGCAAAATCCAATTGTAATTGGTACCCTTTCGTTGGTTGTCACCAACTTCCCTCAGTAAAGTCCAGTTGTCACTGGCATTGTTTAAATCCAATTGTTGTTGGTATCACTTGTTGGTCGTTACCAACTTTTTACTTTAAGTCCAGTCGTCACTGGCACCCTGTGTTTGTTGGTCGTCACTAACATCCCCAATCAAGTCCAGTTGTAACTGGCACCCTTCAACCGAACCGTGGTTAGTAATCATTATTGTTACATCCCCTGAAGTCCAGTCGTCACTGGCATCGTTAAATCCAGTTGCCATTGGTATCATGTGTTGGTCGTCACCAACCTCCCCTACTGAAGTCCAGTCGTCACTGGCGTCTTTTAAATCCAATTGTTATTGATACCTGAGTTTGGTTGTCACCAAATCCTCATAAAGTCCAGTCGTAACTGGCGCGCTCACCCAAATTGTTATTTGTGGTTGTTATTTAAATTCCCCAGTAAGTCCAGTCGTAACTGACATTCTTATCTGGCATCACTGGTTGGTCGTCACCAAATCCCGTGAAAAGCCAGTTGTAACTGGTATGGTCGTTTATTCATTTAACATTCCATCGGTCGTCACCAATCCCACTAGCTAAAGTCCAGTTGTCACTGGCGTTCCCGTTTTCCTTATTTGTTTCCTCTGGGTTGGTAGTCACCAGTACCCCAGTAGGTCTTTGCTTTTCTAGTCTAGTCCCGGAGATCTAGTTGTCACTAGTATCCCCTGTGTGTCTGACTTTGTTCCTAGTCCATTCCTGGAGATCCCGTTTGAACTCTTCATTATAGGAAGGCCTCGTCTGATCATCCCCAGTGAGGTTGTCACCAATTTCCTTTATTCCCCATGTGAAAATTATTCTTTCCCCGGTGGAGTGCATCTCTTTCACCAGTGAACGGTTGTCCTCGTCAGGTTCCGTTTCCCAGTCGGAGTTTCTCAGATGATATCATCTAGTCACGTCTGAACTATTTGATCCCCAGTAAAGTATGTCCCTTTTCCCCAGTGAACGGTTGTCCTCGTCAGGTTCCGTTCCTCCAATCATAGTTTTATCCTCAGATGCTATCAGTTAGTCATGTCTGAACTATCTGATGCCTAGGTTTGAGTTTCTCTTCCCCAGTGCGAGTCCTTCAATAAGGACATCCTCTGTGTGTCAAGTTTCCAGAGTCTGTTCCCCGGTGGATAGCAGTCTGTCTTTACCGTTTTTTTTTTTTTTTTTTTTTTGTGTGTGTGTCTTGCATTTTCAAGCATCATAAATCATCATTTAGGTCTCATAGCATTCAAGCATTGATCCTTTGCATAGCATTGGATCTAAGGTACAAAATTTTTGGTTTTTCTGTATTTAAATACCTCTCACTACGATTCCTCGAGGATTGTCATCCTCAGTTCCATCTAGTGAAGATATTTAAATAGGGGCAACTGTCATACCCCAAATTTTGACCCCTTAGATCCTCATTATCATTTTTAGAAGCATGATCATGCATTATCTAACCCTAAATCAGTGCAAGTTTATTATTGTCAAGTTACAGATGAATCAGGGTTTTCGCACCGACAAATTCAAAACAATCAAGGAATGATCAACCAATGATTTGGGCCAATTCAATCATGGAATGAAATCAAAGACAATATCAAAGTCAAATGGGAAGTCAATTTGAAGAAATCGTTTCAGAATCAAGAACAGTGCAGTCAGGAGGCCCCGATTAGGGTTTTTAACCAGTGGAAAGTCAACTGTGGTTTGACTTTGATGTGGGGAAAGGTTTTAATGGTGGGAGTGAGGTCCATGAAGTTAATATAGGCTATTAAAGACTATTCAAGAAGTGTCAAAGTCCCAGGATGTCCAGAATATCAACAGGCGACTCGATCGGCACCGATCGATCGTACGGTTGACCGAAAAGTCAACTCCTCGAATTTTGAGAATTGGAATCCAAGTTGTGAATCAAAGTTGTTACTTATGTCATAATGGACTTGCATATCAATTTTCATGATCATTGGATCAAAGATGAGAGAGTAATCGAGAAATCGGGAAATTAGGGTTTTGAAAAGGGCTAAACCGTATCTCCTTAACCGCACATCCAATTGAGTTGGTTCTAGTCTCATTTGAAAGCTCTTGACAAGTCCTACAAAAGTCCCATACTAGTCCACAACCAGAAAATGCATACTTTTTGAGATATAAGCAAAAACATTCCTAGAAGGGAAAATAACTTAGAAAATTTCTAAGTCATTTTCACTTTAGAAGCTAAAATCAGCCAACTTCAAGGGGGTTTTTCACCTAGTTTCAAATGGAATCAAGACTTCTGGCCAACATGAAAGTTGTAGTACTATGTGAGGGATTTCTAAAAAGTACAAGTACATCTCAAGGGGATTTATGAGCTGAGAGATACATGTGTTCAAAGTTGGCAATTTGTCACTTTTGTCCCACATTGATGAATTTTGCAAAAGCACCTCTATCACTCAAGTGGATCAATTTCAATGTTCTAAACTCCTTCTATCTGATATATTAATCATCTCAAGCAGGTTGAATCAAAGAAATAGCAAGGAGATAGCATGGAATCAAGAATTGGAAGTTCATTGCCTAAGTTGAAAAGATTGACTTTTCCAAGCATGAGGTGTAAAGGGATTTCTGCTCCAGCCACTCTACCAAGCCTCTAGGCTGTGTTTTCTCTGTAACATCATCATTCTAACTTGCCAATTGAGTTAAGGGAACAGCTAGAGATCAGAAAAGCAAAGCAAGTTGTCATTTGGAAGAAAAAATCTAAGATTTCTTCATGGTGAAGCAAAGTCACCTAGCAAGCTCCTCACTCATTTTTTCTATAAATAGGGACTTCAAACTCCTCATTTAGGACATAAACTTCATTCTAAAAACCTGCTAAACCAAGTTCCCTCATCACATCTCTCACTTACTTACATTTTGCAAAATCACCAAAATAGCCAAAAATTGCCAAAATTCAGCATTTGCAACTTTGCTACCATATCAAGTTCTTCATGTTCCAGCACTCAAACTATCATCCACACACCCTCTAAATCACATATAGAAGGTGTACCAACCATTGAATCACCAAAAAATTCAAAGAATGCAAAAGTCAACTTTTCATGAAACTTACTTTGACCAAAGTCCATAAAAACCTCCAAATCTTGCTCCAAACACTTTCTTGAGGTTTTGATCCTTTGGACACCTCAAATATCATATATACCAACTGTCCAAACCTCCATCCTTCATCAAGAACTCAGAAATCTCATTTTGGCGTCTCAAGTGACTTGTTTCTTAAGTTTCAAGTAAAAGCACAAATACAAAGCTTGGATTTCATCACCTCTGGTTTTCTCAACATTCTTGGCTTGCTAAATAAGATCACCAACAGGTATGTAATTTGTAAAACCTTGATCTTTCATTATTCTCCATATCTTGCATATTTAGGTTTTTGATAAAATGAAGTATAAAGCATGAATGAGAGGTGTGTTCATGATCTTCCACACATAAACCACCAAAAGACCAACTTTGCACCAAACTGGTTTTCTCTTAAATTCACTCCACATACACTTTATAACACTCAAATATGACATGTTGGTATGCTCATCTTACACTAGAAACCAATGAATCAAAGTTCACATCTTCATGTGCATCAATGTTTGGATGACTTGCATATGCTATGCCATTTTTCATGACAGGTGGTCTCCTTGGAATTTCAATGTTTAGATCATCTCATTATCATCCACATGTGCTGTACAAATGATTAAATTGTTTAAATTTGCTTTGGAACTTCATCTGTGCATCATCATGCATGATTGTTCATCATTTTGCAAAATGTCTCATTCTCACATGTCAATTTGGAAATGCTTGTGTATTCTTGCTATCTCATTGTTTCTACAGCTTCATATGACCATATGTGTTGTGTTTGAATGAGCCAAAACATTGAAAACAACCTGCACAATGATTTGTTTCACATCATGTTTCACGCACACATAATACACACAAATTGCAATTTGAATGCTACACTTTCATATGTTTGTTCCAGATCTGATGTTTTCACCTACACACACTAGATATCACATGTTTAAGATGTCTTGATGGTTGGTACAGCTCCTGAACACCCCAAACTCCAAAATCACTTTGTTATGCATGTGTGTTCTTATGTGTTTTTGCAAACTGAACATGACTTTCATCTATCTGAAACTCCTGGCCATAAACCTGTTCCAGTCTGTTTATATATCATATTTTGGATGTGTATGTGGATTTACTTGGCTTTGAACATGTTTGTATCAAGGTGTCCATGTCATTTTGCAAATCAAAAGCACATAAACACACCAGCTATCGTTTTTTTCACAGGAAAATGAATCTCAGAAAACTAACACCACCATCCTCTTCCTCTCATTTTTCTACCCAATTTACATATAAAATTTGTCTCGATCCGATGAGCGGTTAGTGAGATACGGTATAAAACGTATTTGGTTTCGATTATGTTTCCATGCATTCAAAACACACACACACACCAGTCAGCGTTTTTTTCACTAGGTGAACAATTTGGAAAAACTAACATCACCATCCTCTTCCTCTCATTTTTCTACCCAAGATCCATATAAAATTTGCCTCGATCCGATGAGCGGTTAGTGAGATACGGTATAAAACGTATTTGGTGTTGATTATGTATTTTGCCCAGCCATGATTCAAAACGAGCCTTGTATACATATTGTTTCCATTTGATTAATGGATGTAACAGCCGCCCCAGCGGTAAGAACATGCGCGCAATTATACCTTTCACCATCATGACTAGGGTTCGATCCGGGTGGAGGTCGAACCCTTTTATTATTTTTCCTATTTTTGTACATAAACTTCAAAAATTCGTAACTCTCTCATTTTTTATCGTTTTTCACCCGTTATTTTTTCATTGTGTTTATTTTAATGTGTACTTTCATGTCATAATTTTATTTTCCATTTTTGATTATTTTTTCACCACGTTTTATGGTGCGCAATCCGCGCGTCAACGGTACTAACCCTATTTGGTTGCAGATGAAATTTAGAAGGTTTCCTCTTGTGTTTTCTCAGGAAAATTGATTGTTATCATATCTATATATGTTTGTCAACATGTTAGAATTTTTACCTTGAATTATTTTTATATTTATCTCATCTGTCTGTTAACGGTATTCCAGGTGCGAACTGTCGTCACGGTTCTCGTACCAAAACAATTGCTCTGATTGTCATCATTGCTTTCCATCTTTAATATTTGTATTTAGTTGTCACCATGAATGTTTGAATGATGTTTGTATTTTATTTTATCCCTAAGCGACGGAGCTCGTTAGCTTTCGTCCAGTTGCCGACAATACTGTTCCTCCAAAGGAAGGTCTGTCCACTTGACTGTCAATGTCTTGGACCAAAATCTCTGCTATCCCTTGACTTTGTTAAGTCACCTTAACCCTAGACTAGAAGCCTTTAGACTTTGCTTGAAGTCTAAGAAACCCAGCCATACTAGGAGTGTTCTTCAACTAGAACCCTAGGAAAGAGTTCGTCAACTCTGTGTAAGAATCATCGTCATGATTTCTTACTTCCCCCTTTTACAATTTAGTTTAGGGAGTTTTGTCAAACTCCACACAAACATCGTCATGTTTGTTCCCCTTTGAACCTTGATCATCATCAAGTGTTCTTTTCCCTTGTGAGGTGAACTACGATTGCTCTGATTCTATCCTAGTCAGGATACGTAGGCAGAAGGTGCGATACCTTTGCGAGCAAACTTAGAAAACCACTTAGGCCTTTATTTTACTTTTATTCCCAACTCAAACCATAGTGCACAATTCACAAACTTTAGCAATTAATTAAACAAAAGGTTCCTGTAGAGTACTACAGATATTTAGGGTGCTAATACCTTCCCTAGATATAACCAACCCCCGAATCCCCGAATCTCTTAAAAGCGTTGTTGTCACATCGCGCAAAAGGTTCTTTCTTTCTTTAGACCTATCCTTTGGATAAATTAAAGACCGGTTGTAAAAGAAATAAGGTTCAAGTTAATTAATAGCTTGATTTAGTTTCTTAGAGGTGAAGAAACCAAAATTTGTGTGATGGAGAAGTAGAAAAATATAGAAATTATTTACACCTATTACACCATAATACAATGTGATAATAGTGAATACAAATAACATTGAGCTTTAATATTTACTTTTAGTGATAACCCATGTAGATATAAGTTATTTGTCATTCATTTATAGTCTTTTAACTTTGTGGCTTAGTAACGAAGAAACATGAAATTTGGTGATGGAGAAGAAACATATTGAATATATTTACATCTAATTTACCATAATTCAATTTGAAAATGGTAAATATCAATAAATTTTAGCTTGATTATTTATTTTAATTATTACCTATTTTATATAAAATATATGTCATGGATTATAGTCTTTTAACTTTGTTTTTTAGTGGGGAAAAACCTAAAATTTCGTGATGGAGTAGAAAAATAAAATATAATTAATTTTTTACATCTACTATAGTCTATTATGTTTGTTGCTTAGAGATAAAAAACCTGAAACATTTGGATGGTGAACAAAAATATTGAATATTTTTAGATGTAATATAGCATAAGTCAATGTGAATATGATGAATACAAAAAGTATTGCGCTTGATTATTAAATTCTAATTATTATTCATATGTGTAAATTATGGGTCATTCATTTGTACTCTCTTAATTTAGTTTCTTAGAGGTGAAGAAACCAAAATTTGTGTGATGGAGAAGTAGAAAAATATAGAAATTATTTACACCTATTACACCATAATACAATGTGATAATAGTGAATACAAATAACATTGAGCTTTAATATTTACTTTTAGTGATAACCCATGTAGATATAAGTTATTTGTCATTCATTTATAGTCTTTTAACTTTGTGGCTTAGTAACGAAGAAACATGAAATTTGTTGATGGAGAAGAAACATATTGAATATATTTACATCTAATTTACCATAATTCAATGTGAAAATGGTAAATATCAATAAATTTTAGCTTGATAATTTATTTTAATTATTACGTATTTTATATAAAATATATGTCATGGATTATAGTCTTTTAACTTTGTTTTTTAGTGGGGAAAAACCTAAAATTTCTTGATGGAGTAGAAAAATAAAATATAATTAATTTTTTAGATCTACTATAGTCTATTATGTTTGTTGCTTAGAGATAAAAAAAACCTGAAACATTTGGATGGGGAACAAAAATATTGAATATTTTTAGATGTAATATAGCATAAGTCAATGTTATTAAGATGGATATAAAAAATGTTTAGCTTGATTATTAAATTCTAATTATTATTCATATGTACAAATTAAGGTTCATTCATTTGTAGTCACTTAATTTAGTTTCTTAGAGGTGAAGAAACCAAAATTTGGGTGATAGAGAAGTAGAAATATATAGAAATTATTTACACCTATTACAACATAATACAATGTGATAATAATGAATACAAATAACATTGAGCTTAACTATTTACTCTTAGTGATAACCCAAGTAGATATTAGTTATTTGTCATTCATTTATATTCTTTTAACTATGTGGCTTAGTGACGAAGAAACATGAAATTTGGTGATGGAGAACAAACATATTGAATATATTTACATCTAATTTATCATAATTCAATGTGAAAATGGGAAATATCAATAATAGTTAGCTTGATTATTTATTTTAATTATTACCTATTTTATATAAAATATATGTAATGGATTATAGTCTTTTAATTTTGTTTTTTAGTGGGAAAAACCTAAAATTTCGTGATGGACTAGAAAAATAAAATATAATTAATTTTTTACATCTACTATAGTCTATTATGTTTGTTGCTTAGATATTAAAAAACCTAAAACTTTTGGATGGTGAAGAAAAATATTGAAAATTTTTAAATGTAATATAGCATAAGTCAATGTGAATAAGATGGATATAAAAAATGTTTAGCTTGAGTATTAAATTCTAATTATTATTCATATGTATAAATTCAGGGTCGTTCATTTGTAGTCACTTAATTTAGTTTCTTCGAGGTGAAGAAACCAAAATTTGGGTGATAGAGAAGTAGAAATATATAGAAATTATTTACACTTATTACACCATAATACAATGTGATAATAGTGAATACAAATAAAATTGAGCTTAGCTATTTACTTTTAGTGATAACCCTTGTAGATATATGTTATTTGTCATTCATTTAAATTCTTTTAACTCTGTGGCTTAGTGACGAAGAAACATGAAATTTGGTGATGGAGAAGAAACATATTGAATATATTTACATCTAATGTACTATAATTCTATGTGAAAATGGTAAATATCAATAAAGTTTAGCATGATTATTTATTTTAATTATTACCTATTTTATATAAAATATATATCACGGATTATAGTCTTTTAACTCTGTTTTTTAGTGGGGAAAAACCTAAAATTTCATGATAGAGTAGAAAAATAAAATATAATTAATTTTTTACATCTACTATAGTCTATTATGTTTGTTGCTTAGAGATAAAAAAACCTGAAACATTTGGATTATGAACAAATATATTGAATTTTATTATATGTAATATAGCATAAGTCAATGTGAATATGATGAATATAAAAATTATTGAGCTTGATTATTAAATTCTAATTATTATTAATATGTGTAAATTACGGGTCATTCATTTGTAGTCTCTTAATTTAGTTTCTTAGAGGTGAAGAAACCAAAATTTGTGTGATGGAGAAGTAGAAAAATATAGAAATTATTTACACCTATTACACCATAATACAATGTGATAATAGTGAATACAAATAACATTGAGCTTTAATATTTACTTTTAGTGATAACCCATGTAGATATAAGTTATTTGTCATCCATTTATAGTCTTTTAACTTTGTGGCTTAGTGACGAAGAAACATGAAATTTGGTGATGGAGAAGAAACATATTGAATATATTTACATCTAATTTACCATAATTCAATATGAAAATGGTAAATATCAATAAATTTTAGCTTGATTATTTATTTTAATTATTACCTATTTTATATAAAATATATGTCATGGATTATAGTCTTTTAACTTTGTTTTTTAGTGGGGAAAAACCTAAAATTTCGTGATGGAGTAGAAAATAAAATATAATTAATTTTTTACATCTACTATAGTCTATTATGTTTGTTGCTTAGAGATAAAAAACCTGAAACATTTGGATGGTGAACAAAAATATTGAATATTTTTAGATGTAATATAGCATAAGTCAATGTGAATATGATGAATACAAAAAGTATTGAGCTTGATTATTAAATTCTAATTATTATTCATATGTGTAAATTATGGGTCATTCATTTGTACTCTCTTAATTTAGTTTCTTAGAGGTGAAGAAACCAAAATATTTGTGATGGAGAAGTAGAAAAATATAGAAATTATTTACACCTATTACACCATAATACAATGTGATAATAGTGAATACAAATAACATTGAGCTTTAATATTTACTTTTAGTGATAACCCATGTAGATATAAGTTATTTGTCATTCATTTATAGTCTTTTAACTTTGTGGCTTAGTAACGAAGAAACATGAAATTTGGTGATGGAGAAGAAACATATTGAATATATTTGCATCTAATTTACCATAATTCAATGAAAAAATGCTAAATATCAATAAATTTTAGCTTGATTATTTATTTTAATTATTACCTATTTTATATAAAATATATGTTATGGATTATAGTCTTTTAACTTTGTTTTTTAGTGGGGAAAAACCTAAAATTTCATGATGGAGTAGAAAAATAAAATATAATTAATTTTTTACATCTACTATAGTCTATTATGTTTGTTGCTTAGAGATAAAAAATCTGAAACATTTGGATGGTGAACAAAAATATTTAATATTTTTAGATGTAATATAGCATAAGTCAATGTGAATATGATGGATAAAAAAAGTATTGAGCTTGATTATTAAATTCTAATTATTATTCATATGTGTAAATTATGGGTCATTCATTAGTAGTCTCTTAATTTAGTTTCTTAGAGGTGAAGAAACCAAAATTTGTGTGATGGAGAAGTAGAAAAATATAGAAATTATTTACACCTATTACACCATAATACAATGTGATAATAGTGAATACAAATAACATTGAGCTTTAGTATTTACTTTTAGTGATAACCCATTTAGATATAAGTTATTTGTCATTCATTTATAGTCTTTTAACTTTGTGGATTAGTGACGAAGAAACATGAAATTTGGTGATGGAGAAGAAACATATTGAATATATTTACATCTAATTTACCATAATTCAATATGAAAATGGTAAATATCAATAAATTTTAGCTTGATTATTTATTTTAATTATTACGTATTTTATATAACATATATGTAATGGATTATAGTCTTTTAACTTTGTTTTTTAGTGGGGAAAAACCTAAAATTTCATGATGGAGTAAAAAAAATAAAATATAATTAATTTTTTACATCTACTATAGTCTATTATGTTTGTTGCTTAGAGATAAAAAACCTGAAACATTTGGATGGTGAACAAAAATATTGAATATTATTATATGTAATATAGCATAAGTCAATGTGAATATGATGAATATAAAAAATATTGAGCTTGATTATTAAATTCTAATTATTATTCATATGTGTAAATTATGGGTCATTCATTTGTAGTCTCTTAATTTAGTTTCTTAGAGGTGAAGAAACCAAAATTTGTGTGATGGAGAAGTAGAAATATATAGAAATTATTTACACCTATTACACCATAATGCAATGTGATAATAGTGAATACAAATAACATTGAGCTTAACTATTTTCTTTTAGTGATAACCCATGTAGATATAAGTTATTTGTCATTCATTTATAGTCTTTTAACTATGTGTCTTAGTGACGAAGAAACATGAAATTTGGTGATGGAGAAGAAACATATTGAATATATTTAGATCTAATTTACCATAATTCAACGTGAAAATGGTAAAATTCAATAAATTTTAGCTTTATTATTTATTTTAATTATTACCTTTTTTATATAAAATATATGTCATGGATTATAGTCTTTTACTTTGTTTTTTAGTGGGGAAAAACCTAAAATTTCATGATGGAGTAGAAAAATAAAATATAATTAATTTTTTACATCTACTATAGTCTATTATGTTTGTTGCGTAGAGATAAAAAAACCTGAAACATTTGGATAGTGAACAAAAATATTGAAAAGTTTTAGATGTAATATAGCATAAGTCAATGTGAATAAGATGGATATAAAAAATGTTTAGCTTGAGTATTAAATTCTAATTATTATTCATATGTATAAATTCAGGGTCATTCATTTGTAGTCACTTAATTTAGTTTCTTAGAGGTGAAGAAACCAAAATTTGGGTAATGGAGAAGTAGAAATATATAGAAACTATTTACACTTATTACACCATAATACAATGTGATAATAGTGAATACAAATAACATTGAGCTTAACTATTTAATTTTTGTGATAACCCATGTAGATATTAGTTATTTGTCATTCATTTATATTCTTTTAACTATGTGGCTTATTGACGAAGAAACATAAAATTTGGTGATGGAGAAGAAACATATTGAATATATTTACATCTAATTTCCCATAACTCAATGTGAAAATGGTAAATATCAATAAATTTTTGCTTGATTAATTATTTTAATTATTACGTATTTTATATAACATATATGTAATGGATTATAGTCTTTTAACTTTGTTTTTTAGTGGGGAAAAACCTAAAATTTCATGATGGAGTAAAAAAAATAAAATATAATTAATTTTTTACATCTACTATAGTTTATTATGTTTGTTGCTTAGAGATAAAAAACCTGAAACATTTAGATGGTGAACAAAAATATTGAATATTATTATATGTAATATAGCATAAGTCAATGTGAATATGATGAATATAAAAAATATTGAGTTTGATTATTAAATTCTAATTATTATTCATATGTGTAAATTATGGGTCATTCATTTGTAGTCTCTTAATTTAGTTTCTTAGAGGTGAAGAAACCAAAATTTGTGTGATGGAGAAGTAGAAATATATAGAAATTATTTACACCTATTACACCATAATGCAATGTGATAATAGTGAATACAAATAACATTGAGCTTAACTATTTACTTTTAGTGATAACCCATGTAGATATTAGTTATTTGTCATTCATTTATAGTTTTTTAACTATGTGGCTTAGTGACGAAGAAACTTGAAATTTGGTGATGGAGAAGAAACATATTGAATATATTTACATCTAATTTACCATAATTCAATGTGAAAATGGTAAATTTCAATAAATTTTAGCTTGATTATTTATTTTAATTATTACCTTTTTTATATAAAATATATGTCATGGATTATAGTCTTTTAATTTTGTTTTTTAGTGGGGAAAAACCTAAAATTTCGTGATGGAGTAGAAAAATAAAATATAATTAATTTTTTACATCTACTATAGTCTATTATGTTTGTTGCTTAGAGATAAAAAACCTGAAACATTTGGATGGTGAACAAAAATATTTAATATTTTTAGATATAATATAGTATAACTCAATGTGAATATGATGAATATAAAAAATATTGAGCTTGATTATTAAATTCTTATTATTATTCATATGTGTAAATTATGGGTCGTTCATTTGTAGTCTCTTAATTAGTTTCTTAGAGGTGAAGAAACCAAAATTTGTGTGATGGAGAAGTAGAAATATATAGAAATTATTTACACCTATTACACCATAATACAATGTGATAATAGTGAATACAAATAACATTGAGCTTAAATATTTACATTTAGTGATAACCCATGTAGTTATAACTTATTTTTCATTCATTTATAGTCTTTTAGCTTTGTGGCTTAGTAACGAAGAAACATGAAATTTGGTGATGGAGAAGAAACATATTGAATATATTTACATCTAATTTACCATAATTCAATGTGAAAATGGTAAATATCAATAAATTTTAGCTTGATTATTTATTTTAATTATTACCTTTTTATATAAAATATATGTCATGGATTATAGTCTTTTAACTTTGTTTTTTAGTGGGGAAAAACCTAAAATTTCATGATGGAGTAAAAAAATAAAATATAATTAATTTTTTACATCTACTATAGTCTATTATCTTTATTGCTTAGATGTAAAAAAACCTGAAACTTTTGATAGTGAAGAAAAATATTGAAAATTTTTAGATGTAATATAGCATAAGTCAATGTGAATAAGATGGATATAAAAAATGTTTATCTTGAGTATTAAATTCTAATTATTATTCATATGTATAAATTCAGGGTCATTCATTTGTAGTCACTTAATTTAGTTTCTTAGAGGTGAAGAAACCAAAATTTGGGTGATGGAGAAGTAGAAATATATAGAAATTATTTACACTTATTACACCATAATACAATGTGATAATAATGAATACAAATAACATTGAGCTTAACTATTTACTTTTAGTGATAATCCATGTAGATATAAGTTATTTGTCATTCATTTATATTCTTTTAACTATGTGCCTTAGTGACGAAGAAACATAAAATTTGGTGATGGAGAAGAAACATATTAAATATATTTACATCTAATTTTCCATAACTCAATGAGAAAATGGTAAATATCAATAAATTTTAGCTTGATTATTTATTTTAATTATTACCTATTTTATATAAAATATATGCCATGGATTATAGTCTTTTAACTTTGTTTTTTAGTGGGGAAAAACCTAAAATTTTGTGATGGAGTAGAAAAATAAAATATAATTAATTTTTTTAGATCTACTATAGTCTATTATGTTTGTTGCTTAGAGATAAAAAACCTGAAATATTTGGATGGTGAACAAAAATATTGAATATTTTTAGATGTAATATAGCATAAGTCAATGTGAATATGATGAATATAAAAAAATTGAGCTTGATTATTAAATTCTAATTATTATTCATATGTGTAAATTATGGGTCGTTAATTTGTAGTCTCTTAATTTAGTTTCTTAGAGGTGAAGAAACCAAAATTTGAGTGATGGAGAAGTAGAAATATATAGAAATTATTTACACCTATTACACCATAATACAATGTGATAATAGTGAATACAAATAACATTGAGCTTAAATATTTACATTTAGTGATAACCCATGTAGATATTACTTATTTTTCATTCATTTGTAGTCTTTTATATCTGTGGCTTAGTGACGAAGAAACATGAAATTTGTTGATGGAGAAGAAACATATTGAATATATTTACATCTAATTTGCCATAATTCAATGTGAAAATGGTAAATATCAATAAATTTTAGCTTGATTATTTATTTTAATTATTACCTATTTTATAAAAAAATATATGTCATGGATTATAGTCTTTTAACTTTGTTTTTTAGTGGGGAAAAACCTAAAATTCGTGATGGAGTAGAAAAATAAAATATAATTAATTTTTTTAGATCTACTATAGTCTATTATGTTTGTTGCTTAGAGATAAAAAAAACCTGAAATATTTGGATGGTGAACAAAAATATTGAATATTTTTAGATGTAATATAGCATAAGTCAATGTGAATATGATGAATATAAAAAATATTGAGCTTGATTATTAAATTCTAATTATTAGAGGTGAAGAAACCAAAATTTGTGTGATGGAGAAGTAGAAATATATAGAAATTATTTACACTTATTACACCATAATACAATGTGATAATAATGAATACAAATAACATTGAGCTTAACTATTTACTTTTAGTGATAACTCATGTAGATATAAGTTATTTGTCATTCATTTATAGTCTTGTAACTTTGTGGCTTACTAACGAAGAAACATGAAATTTGGTGATGGAGAAGAAACATATTGAATATATTTACATCTAATTTACCATAATTCAATGTGAAAATGGTAAATATCAATAAATTTTACCTTGATTATTTATTTTAATTATTACCTATTTTATAAAAAATATATGTCATGGATTATAGTCTTTTAACTTTGTTTTTTAGTGCGGAAAAACCTAAAATTTCATGATGGAGTAGAAAAATAAAATATAATTAATTTTTTACGTCTAGTAAATTCTATTATGTTTGTTGCTTAGAGATAAAAAAAACCTTAAACTTTTGATAGTGAAGAAAAATATTGAAAATTTTTAGATGTAATATAGCATAAGTCAATGTGAATAAGATGGATATAAAAAATGTTTAGCTTGAGTATTAAATTCTAATTATTATTCATATGTATAAATTCAGGGTCATTCATTTGTAGTCACTTAATTTAGTTTCTTAGAGGTGAAGAAACATAAATTTGGGTGATGGAGAAGTAGAAATATATAGAAATTATTTACACTTATTACACCATAATACAATGTGATAATAGCGAATACAAATAACATTGAGCTTAACTATTTACATTTAGTGATAACCCATGTAGATATAAGTTATTTGTCATTCATTTATAGTCTTGTAACTTTGTGGCTTACTAACGAAGAAACATGAAATTTGGTGATGGAGAAGAAACATATTGAATATATTTACATCTAATTTACCATAATTCAATGTGAAAATGGTAAATATCAATAAATTTTACCTTGATTATTTATTTTAATTATTACCTATTTTATAAAAAATATATGTCATGGATTATAGTCTTTTAACTTTGTTTTTTAGTGCGGAAAAACCTAAAATTTCATGATGGAGTAGAAAAATAAAATATAATTAATTTTTTACGTCTAGTAAATTCTATTATGTTTGTTGCTTAGAGATAAAAAAAACCTTAAACTTTTGATAGTGAAGAAAAATATTGAAAATTTTTAGATGTAATATAGCATAAGTCAATGTGAATAAGATGGATATAAAAAATGTTTAGCTTGAGTATTAAATTCTAATTATTATTCATATGTATAAATTCAGGGTCATTCATTTGTAGTCACTTAATTTAGTTTCTTAGAGGTGAAGAAACATAAATTTGGGTGATGGAGAAGTAGAAATATATAGAAATTATTTACACTTATTACACCATAATACAATGTGATAATAGCGAATACAAATAACATTGAGCTTAACTATTTACATTTAGTGATAACCCATGTAGATATAAGTTATTTGTCATTCATTTATAGTCTTTTAACTTTGTAGCTTAGTAACGAAGAAACATGAAATTTGGTGATGGAGAAGAAACATATTGAATATATTTACATATAATTTACCATAATACAATGTGAAAATGGTAAATATGAATAAATTTTATCTTGATTATTTATTTTAACTATTACCTATTTTATATAAAATATATGTCATGGATTATAGTCTTTTAACTTTGTTTTTTAGTGGGGAAAAACCTAAAATTTCGTTATGGAGTAGTAAAATAAAATATAATTAATTTTTAACATATACTATAGTCTATTATGTTTGTTACTTAGAGATAAAAAAAACCTAAAACATTTGGATGGTGAAGAAAAATATTGAATATTTTTAGATGTAATATAGCATAAGTCAATGTGAATACGATGAATATAAAAAATATTGAACTTGATTATTAAATTCTAATTAATATTCATATGTATAAATTATGGGTCATTCATTTTTAGTCTCTTAATTTAGTTTCTTAGAGGTGAAGAAACAAAAATTTGGGTGATGGAGAAGTTGAAATATATAGAAATTATTTACACTTATTACACTATAATACAATGTGATAATAGTGAATACAAATAACATTGAGCTTAACTATTTACTTTTAGTGATAAACCATTTAGATATAAGTAATTTGTCATTCATTTATAGTGTTTTAGCTATGTGGCTTAGTGACGAAGAAATATGAAATTTGGTGATGGACAAGAAACATATTGAATATATTTACATCTAAATTACCATAATTCAATGTGAAAATGGTAAATATCAATAAAGTTTAGCTTGATTATTTATTTTAATTATTACCTATTTTATATAAAATATATGTCATGGATTATAGTCTTTTAACTTTGTTTTTTAGTGGGGAAAAACCTAAAATTTCGTGATGGAGTAGAAAAATAAAATATAATTAATCTTTTACATATACTATAGTCTATTATGTTTGTTGCTTAGAGATAAAAAAAACCTAAAACATTTGGATGGTGAAGAAAAATATTGAATATTTTTAGATGTAATGTAGCATAAGTCAATGTGAATACGATGAATATAAAAAATATTGAGCTTGATTATTAAATTCTAATTAATATTCATATATATAAATTATGGGTCATTCATTTGTAGTCACTTAATTTAGTTTCTTACAGGTGAAGAAACCAAACTTTGGGTGATGGAGAAGTAGAAATATATAGAAATTATCTACACCTATTACACCGTAATACAATGTGATAATAGTAAATACAAATAACATCGAGCTTAGCTATTTACTTTTAGTGATAACCCATGTAGATATATGATATTTGTCATTCATTTATATTCTTTTTAGTCTGTGGCTTAGTGACGAAGAAACATGAAATTTGGTGATGGAGAAGAAACATATTGAATATATTTGCATCTAACTTACCATAATTCAATGTGAAAATGGTAAATATCATTAAATTTTAGCATGATTATTTATTTTAATTATTACCTATTTTATATAAATTATATGTCATGGATTATAGTCTTTTAACTTTGTTTTTTAGTGGGGAAAAACCTAAAATTTCGTGATGGAGTAGAAAAAAAATATAATTAATTTTTTACATCTACTATAGTCTATTATGTTTGTTGCTTAGAGATAAAAAACCTGAAACATTTGGATGGTGAAGAAAAATATTGAATATTTTTAGATGTACTCTAGCATAAGTCAATGTGAATATGATGAATATGAAAAATATTGAGCTTGATTATTAAACTCTAATTATTATTCATATGTTTAAATTATAGGTCATTCATTTGTAGTCTCTTAATTTAGTTTCTTACAGGTGAAGAAACCAAATTTTGGGTGATGCAAAAGTAGAAAAATATAGAAATATTTATACCTATTACACCATAATACAATGTGATAATAGTGAATACAAATAACATTGAGCTTAACTATATACGTTTAGTGATAACCCGTGTAGATATAAGTTATTTGTCATTCATTTATAATCTTTTAACTCAATGACTTAGTGACGAAGATACATGAAATTTGGTGATAGAGAAGAAACGTATTGAATATATTTACATCTAATTTACCACAATACAATGTGAAAATGGTAAATATCAATAAATTTTAGCATGATTATTTATTTTAATTATTACCTATTTTATATAAAACGTATGTCATAGATTATAGTCTTTTAACTTTGTTTTTTAGTGGGGAAAAACCTAGAATTTTGTGATAGAGTAGAAAAATAAAATATAATTAATTTTTTACATCTACTATAGTCAATTATGTTTGTTTCTTATTAATAAAATAACCTAAAACTTTTGAATGATGAAGAAAAATATTGAATATTTTTAGATGTAATATACCATATGTCAATCTGAATACGATGAATATAAACAATATTAAGTTTGATTATTTAAGTTTAATTGTTATGCATATGTATAAATTATGGGTCATTCAATTGTAGTCTCTTAACTTATATTCTTAGAGGTGAAGAAACCAAAATTTTGGTGATGGAGAATAAGAAAAATATAGAAATGTTTTACATATATTATACCATAATACAATTTGATTATGATGAATACAAATAAAATTGATATTAACTATTTAATTTTAGTGATAACCCATGTAGATATAAGTTATTTGTCATTCATTTATAGTCTTTTAACTATGTGGTTTAGTGACGAAGAAACATGAAATTTGGTGATGGACAAGAAACATATTGAATATATTTACATCTAATTTACCATAATTCAATGTGAAAATGGTAAATATCAATATAGTTTAGCTTGATTATTTACTTTAATTATTACCTATTTTATACAAAAATATATGTCATGGATAATAGTCTTTCAACTTTGTTTTTTAGTGGGGAAAAACCTAAAATTTCGTGATGGAGTAGTAAAATAAAATATAATTAATTTTTTACATATACTATAGTCTATTATGTTTGTTGCTTAGAGATAAAAAAAACCTAAAACATTTGGATGGTGAAGAAAAATATTGAATATTTTTAGATGTAATATAGCATAAGTCAATGTGAATACGATGAATATAAAAAATATTGAGCTTAACTATTAAATTCTAATTAATATTCATATGTATAAATTATGGGTCATTCATTTGTAGTCACTTAATTTAGTTTCTTACAGGTGAAGAAACCAAAATTTGGGTGATGGAGAAGTATAGATATATAGAAATTATTTACACCTATTACACCGTAATACAATGTGATAATAGTAAATACAAATAACATCGAGCTTAGTTATTTACTTTTAGTGATAACCCATGTAGATATATGTTATTTGTCATTCATTTATATTCTTTTAAGTCTGTGGCTTAGTGACGAAGAAACATGAAATTTGGTGATGGAGAAGAAACATATTGAATATATTTGCATCTAACTTACCATAATTCAATGTGAAAATGGTAAATATCATTAAATTTTAGCATGATTATTTATTTTAATTATTACCTATTTTATATAAAATATATGTCATGGATTATAGTCTTTTAACTTTGTTTTTTAGTGGGGAAAAACCTAAAATTCCGTGATGGAGTAGAAAAAAAATATAATTAATTTTTTACATCTACTATAGTCTATTATGTTTGTTGCTTAGAGAAAAAAAACCTGAAACATTTGGATGGTGAAGAAAAATATTGAATATTTTTAGATATAATATAGCATAAGTCATTGTGAATATGATGAATATGAAAAATATTGAGCTTGATTATTAAACTCTAATTATTATTCATATGTTTAAATTATGGGTCATTCATTTGTAGTCTCTTAATTTAGTTTCTTACAGGTGAAGAAACCAAATTTTGGGTGATGCAGAAATAGAAAAATATAGAAATATTTATACCTATTACACCATAATACAATGTGATAATAGTGAATACAAATAACATTGAGCTTAACTATATACGTTTAGTGATAACCCGTGTAGATATAAGTTATTTGTCATTCATTTATAATCTTTTAACTCAATGACTTAGTGACGAAGATACATGAAATTTGGTGATGGAGAAGAAACGTATTGAATATATTTACATCTAATTTACCACAATACAATGTGAAAATGGTAAATATCAATAAATTTTAGCATGATTATTTATTTTAATTATTACCTATTTTATATAAAACGTATGTCATAGATTATAGTCTTTTAACTTTGTTTTTTAGTGGGGAAAAACCTAAAATTTTGTGATAGAGTAGAAAAATAAAATATAATTAATTTTTTACATCTACTATAGTCAATTATGTTTGTTTCTTATTTATAAAATAACCTAAAACTTTTGAATGATGAAGAAAAATATTGAATATTTTTAGATGTAATATACCATATGTCAATCTGAATACGATGAATATAAACAATATTGAGTTTGATTATTTAAGTTTAATTTTTATGCATATGTATAAATTATGGGTCATTCAATTGTAGTCTCTTAACTTATATTCTTAGAGGTGAAGAAACCAAAATTTTGGTGATGGAGAATAAGAAAAATATAGAAATGTTTTACATATATTATACCATAATACAATTTGATTATGATGAATACAAATAAAATTGATATTAACTATTTAATTTTAGTGATAACCCATGTAGATATAAGTTATTTGTCATTCATTTATAGTCTTTTAACTATGTGGTTTAGTGACGAAGAAACATGAAATTTGGTGATGGACAAGAAACATATTGAATATATTTACATCTAATTTACCATAATTCAATGTGAAAATGGTAAATATCAATATAGTTTAGCTTGATTATTTACTTTAATTATTACCTATTTTATACAAAAATATATGTCATGGATAATAGTCTTTCAACTTTGTTTTTTAGTGGGGAAAAACCTAAAATTTCGTGATGGAGTAGTAAAATAAAATATAATTAATTTTTTACATATACTATAGTCTATTATGTTTGTTGCTTAGAGATAAAAAAAAACCTAAAACATTTGGATGGTGAAGAAAAATATTGAATATTTTTAGATGTAATATAGCATAAGTCAATGTGAATACGATGAATATAAAAAATATTGAGCTTGACTATTAAATTCTAATTAATATTCATATGTATAAATTATGGGTCATTCATTTGTAGTCACTTAATTTAGTTTCTTACAGGTGAAGAAACCAAAATTTGGGTGATGGAGAAGTATAGATATATAGAAATTATTTACACCTATTACACCGTAATACAATGTGATAATAGTAAATACAAATAACATCGAGCTTAGTTATTTACTTTTAGTGATAACCCATGTAGATATATGTTATTTGTCATTCATTTATATTCTTTTAAGTCTGTGGCTTAGTGACGAAGAAACATGAAATTTGGTGATGGAGAAGAAACATATTGAATATATTTGCATCTAACTTACCATAATTCAATGTGAAAATGGTAAATATCATTAAATTTTAGCATGATTATTTATTTTAATTATTACCTATTTTATATAAAATATATGTCATGGATTATAGTCTTTTAACTTTGTTTTTTAGTGGGGAAAAACCTAAAATTTCGTGATGGAGTAGAAAAAAAATATAATTAATTTTTTACATCTACTATAGTCTATTATGTTTGTTGCTTAGAGAAAAAAAACCTGAAACATTTGGATGGTGAAGAAAAATATTGAATATTTTTAGATGTAATATAGCATAAGTCATTGTGAATATGATGAATATGAAAAATATTGAGCTTGATTATTAAACTCTAATTATTATTCATATGTTTAAATTATGGGTCATTCATTTGTAGTCTCTTAATTTAGTTTCTTACAGGTGAAGAAACCAAATTTTGGGTGATGCAGAAATAGAAAAATATAGAAATATTTATACCTATTACACCATAATACAATGTGATAATAGTGAATACAAATAACATTGAGCTTAACTATATACGTTTAGTGATAACCCGTGTAGATATAAGTTATTTGTCATTCATTTATAATCTTTTAACACAATGACTTAGTGACGAAGATACATGAAATTTGGTGATGGAGAAGAAACATATTGAATATATTTACATCTAATTTACCACAATACAATGTGAAAATGGTAAATATCAATAAATTTTAGCATGATTATTTATTTTAATTATTACATATTTTATATAAAACGTATGTCATAGATTATAGTCTTTTAACTTTGTTTTTTAGTGGGGAAAAACCTAAAATTTTGTGATAGAGTAGAAAAATAAAATATAATTAATTTTTTACATCTACTATAGTCAATTATGTTTGTTGCTTAGAGATAAAAACACCTGAAACATTTGGATGGTAAAGAAAAATATTGAATATTTTTTGATGTAATATAGCATATGTCAATCTGAATACGATAAATATAAACAATATTGAGCTTCATTATTTAATTTTAATTGTTATGCATATTTATAAATTATGGGTCATTCATTTGTAGTCTCTTCATTTAGTTTCTTACAGGTGAAGAAACCAAAATTTGGGTGATGCAGAAGTAGAAATATATAGAAACTATTTACACTTATTACACCATAATACAATGTGATAATAGTGAATACAAATAACATTGAGCTTAACTATTAACTTTTAGTGATAACCCATGTAGATATTAGTTATTTGTCATTCATTTATATTCTTTTAACTATGTGGCTTAGTGACGAAGAAACATGAAATTTGGTGATGGAGAAGAAACATATTGAATATATTTACATCTAATTTCCCATAAATCAATGTGAAAATGGTAAATATCAATAAATTTTAGCTTGATTATTTATTTTAATTATTACCTATTTTATATAACATATATGTAATGGATTATAGTCTTTTAACTTTGTTTTTTAGTGGGGAAAAACCTAAAATTTCATGATGGAGTAGAAAAAATATAATATAATTAATTTATTACATCTACTATAGTCTATTATGTTTGTTGCTTAGAGATAAAAAACCTGAACATTTGGATGGTGAACAAAAATATTGAATATTATTAGATGTAATATAGCATAAGTCAATGTGGATATGATGAATATAAAAAATATTGAGCTTGATTATTAAATTCTAATTATTATTCATATGTGTAAATTATGGGTCATTCATTTGTAGTCTCTTAATTTAGTTTCTTAGAGGTGAAGAAACCATAATTTGTGTGATGGAGAAGTAGAAATATATAGAAATTATTTACATCTATTACACCATAATACAATGTGATAATAGTGAATACAAATAACATTGAGCTTAAATATTTACATTTAGTAATAACCCATGTAGATATAAGTTATTTGTCATTCATTTATAGTCTTTAAACTTTGTGGCTTAGTAACGAAGAAACATGAAATTTGGTGATGGAGAAGAAACATATTGAATATATTTACATCTAATTTACCATAATTCAATGTGAAAATGGTAAATATCAATAAATTTTAGCTTGATTATTTATTTTAATTATTACCTATTTTATATAAAGTATATGTCATGGATTATAGTCTTTTAACTTTGTTTTTTAGTGGGGAAAAACCTAAAATTTCATGATAGAGTAGAAAAAATAAAATATAATTAATTTTTTACATCTACTATCGTCTATTATGTTTGTTGCTTAGAAATAAAAAAACCTGAAACATTTGGATGGTGAACAAAAATATTGAATATTATTAGATGTAATATAGCATAAGTCAATGTGAATATGATGAATATAAAAAATATTGAGCTTGATTATTAAATTCTAATTATTATTCATATGTGTAAATTATGGGTCATTCATTTGTAGTCTCTTAATTTAGTTTCTTAGAGGTGAAGAAACCAAAATTTGTGTGATGGAGAAGTAGAAATATATAGAAATTATTTACACCTATTACACCATAATACAATGTGATAATAGCAAATACAAATAACATTGAGCTTAACTATTTACTTTTAGTGATAACCAATGTAGATATTAGTTATTTGTCATTCATTTATAGTCTTTTAACTATGTGGCTTAGTGACGAAGAAACATGAAATTTGGTGATGGAGAAGAAACATATTGAATATATTTACATCTAATTTACCATAATTCAATGTGAAAATGGTAAATTTCAATAAATTTTAGCTTTATTATTTATTTTAATTATTACCTTTTTTATATAAAATATATGTAATGGATTATAGTCTTTTAATTTTGTTTTTTAGTGGGGAAAAACCTAAAATTTCGTGACGGAGTAGAAAAATAAAATATAATTAATTTTTTACATCTACTATAGTCTATTATGTTTGTTGCTTAGAGATAAAAAACCTGAAACATTTGGATGGTGAACAAAAATATTTAATATTTTTAGATATAATATAGCATAACTCAATGTGAATATGATGAATATAAAAAATATAGAGCTTGATTATTAAATTCTTATTATTATTCATATGTGTAAATTATGGGTCGTTCATTTGTAGTCTCTTAAATAGTTTCTTAGAGGTGAAGAAACCAAAATTTGTGTGATGGAGAAGTAGAAAAATATAGAAATTATTTACACCTATTACACCATAATACAATGTGATAATAGTGAATACAAATAATATTGAGCTTAAATATTTACATTTAGTGATAACCCATGTAGATATAAGTTATTTGTCATTCATTTATAGTCTTTTAACTTTGTGGCTTAGTAACGAAGAAACATGAAATTTGATGATGGAGAAGAAACATATTGAATATATTTACATCTAATTTACCATAATTCAATGTGAAAATGGTAAATATCAATAAGTTTTAGCTTGATTATTTATTTTAATTATTACCTATTTTATATAAAATATATGTCATGTATTATTGTCTTTTAACTTTGTTTTTTAGTGGGGAAAAACCTAAAACTTCATGATGGAGTAGAAAAATAAAATATAATTAATTTTTTACATCTACTATAGTCTATTATCTTTGTTGCTTAGACGTAAAAAACCTGAAACTTTTGATAGTGAAGAAAAATGTTGAAAATTTTTAGATATAATATATCATTAGTCAATGTGAATAAGATGGATATAAAAAATGTTTATCTTGAGTATTAAATTCTAATTATTATTCATATGTATAAATTCAGGGTCATTCATTTGTAGTCACTTAATTTAGTTTCTTAGAGGTGAAGAAACCAAAATTTGGGTGATGGAGAAGTAGAAATATATAGAAATTATTTACACCTATTACACCATAATACAATGTGATAATAATGAATACAAATAACATTGAGCTTAACTATTTACTTTTAGTGATAATCCATGTAGATATAAGTTATTTGTCATTCATTTATATTCTTTTGACTATGTGGCTTAGTGACGAAGAAACATGAAATTTGGTGATGGAGAAGAAACATATTAAATATATTTACATCTAATTTACCATAACTCAATGAGAAAATGGTAAATATCAATAAATTTTAGCTTGATTATTTATTTTAATTATTACCTATTTTATATAAAATATATGTCATGGATTATAGTCTTTTAACTTTGTTTTTTAGTGGGGAAAAACCTAAAATTTCGTGATGGAGTAGAAAATAAAATATAATTAATTTTTTTAGATCTACTATAGTCTATTATGTTTGTTGCTTAGAGATAAAAAACCTGAAATATTTGGATGGTGAACAAAAATATTGAATATTTTTAGATGTAATATAGCATAAGTCAATGTGAATACGTTGAATATAAAAAATATTGAGCTTGATTATTAAATTCTAATTATTATTCATATGTGTAAATTATGGGTCGTTAATTTGTAGTCTCTTAATTTAGTTTCTTAGAGGTGAAGAAACCAAAATTTGTGTGATGGAGAAGTAGAAATATATAGAAATTATTTACACTTATTATACCATAATACAATGTGATAATAATGAATACAAATAAAATTGAGCTTAACTATTTAATTTTAGTGATAACCCATGTAGATATAAGTTATTTGTCATTCATTTATAGTCTTGTAACTTTGTGGCTTACTAACGAAGAAACATGAAATTTGGTGATGGAGAAGAAACATATTGAATATATTTACATCTAATTTACCATAATTCAATGTGAAAATGGTAAATATCAATAAATTTTAGCTTGATTATTTATTTTAATTATTACCTATTTTATAAAAAATATATGTCATGGATTATAGTCTTTTAACTTTGTTTTTTAGTGGGGAAAAACCTAAAATTTCATGATGGAGTAGAAAAATAAAATATAATTAATTTTTAACATCTACTAAATTCTATTATGTTTGTTGCTTAGAGATAAAAAAAACCTGAAACTTTTGATAGTGAAGAAAAATATTGAAAATTTTTAGATGTAATATAGCATAAGTCAATGTGAATAAGATGGATATAAAAAATGTTTAGCTTGAGTATTAAATTCTAATTATTATTCATATGTATAAATTCAGGGTCATTCATTTGTAGTCACTTAATTTAGTTTCTTAGAGGTGAAGAAACCAAAATTTGGGTATGGAGAAGTAGAAATATATAGAAATTATTTACACCTATTACACCATAATACAATGTGATAATAGCGAATACAAATAACATTGAGCTTAAGTATTTACATTTAGTGATAACCCATGTAGATATAAGTTATTTGTCATTCATTTATAGTCTTTTAACTTTGTGACTTAGTAACGAAGAAACATGAAATTTGGTGATGGAGAAGAAACATATTGAATATATTTACATCTAATTTACCATAATACAATGTGAAAATGGTAAATATGAATAAAGTTTAGCTTGATTATTTATTTTAATTATTACCTATTTTATATAAAATATATGTCATGGATTATAGTCTTTTAAATTTGTTTTTTAGTGGGGAAAAACCTAAAATTTTGTTATGGAGTAGTAAAATAAAATATAATTAATTTTTTACATATACTATAGTCTATTATGTTTGTTACTTAGAGATAAAAAAAAACCTAAAACATTTCGATGGTGAAGAAAAATATTGAATATTTTTAGATGTAATATAGCATAAGTCAATGTGAATACGTTGAATATAAAAAATATTGAGCTTGATTATTAAATTCTAATTAATATTCATATGTATAAATTATGGATCATTCATTTGTAGTCACTTAATTTAGTTTCTTACAGGTGAAGAAACCAAAATTTGGGTGATGGAGAAGTAGAAATATATAGAAATTATTTACACTTATTACACCGTAATACAATGTGATAATAGTAAATACAAATAACATTAAGCTTAGCTATTTACTTTTAGTGATAACCCATGTAGATATATGTTATTTGTCATTCATTTATATTCTTTTAAGTCTATGGCTTAGTGACGAAGAAACATGAAATTTGGTGATGGAGAAGAAACGTATTGAATATATTTGTATCTAACTTACCATAATTCAATGTGAAAATGGTAAATATCATTAAATTTTAGCATGATTATTTATTTTAATTATTACCTATTTTATATAAAATATATGTCATGGATTATAGTCTTTTAACTTTGTTTTTTAGTGGGGAAAAACCTAAAATTTCGTGATGGAGTAGAAAAAAAATATAATTAATTTTTTACATCTACTATAGTCTATTATGTTTGTTGCTTAGAGATAAAAAACCTGAAACATTTGGATGGTGAAGAAAAATATTGAATATTTTTAGATGTAATATAGAATAAGTCAATGTGAATATGATGAATATGAAAAATATTGAGCTTGATTATTAAACTCTAATTATTATTCATATGTTTAAATTATAGGTCATTCATTTGTAGTCTCTTAATTTAGTTTCTTACAGGTGAAGAAACCAAATTTTGGGTGATGCAGAAGTAGAAAAATATAGAAATATTTATACCTATTACACCATAATACAATGTGATAATTGTGAATACAAATAACATTGAGCTTAACTATATACGTTTAGTGATAACCCGTGTAGATATAAGTTATTTGTCATTCATTTATAATCTTTTAACTCAATGACTTAGTGACGAAGATACATGAAATTTGGTGATGGAGAAGAAACATATTGAATATATTTACATCTAATTTACCACAATACAATGTGAAAATGGTAAATATCAATAAATTTTAGCATGATTATTTATTTTAATTATTACATATTTTATATAAAACGTATGTCATAGATTATAGTCTTTTAACTTTGTTTTTTAGTGGGGAAAAACCTAAAATTTTGTGATAGAGTAGAAAAATAAAATATAATTAATTTTTTACATCTACTATAGTCAATTATGTTTGTTGCTTAGAGATAAAAACACCTGAAACATTTGGATGGTAAAGAAAAATATTGAATATTTTTTGATGTAATATAGCATATGTCAATCTGAATACGATAAATATAAACAATATTGAGCTTCATTATTTAATTTTAATTGTTATGCATATTTATAAATTATGGGTCATTCATTGGTAGTCTCTTAACTTATATTCTTAGAGGTGAAGAAAACAAAATTATGGTGATAGAAAAGAAGAAAAGTATAGAAATGTTTTACATATATTACGCCATAATAAAATGTGATAATAGTGAATACAAATAACATTGAGCTTAACTATTTATTTTTAGTGATAGCCCATGTAGATATAAGTTATTTGTCATTCGTTTATAATCTTTTAACTATGTGGCTTAGTGACAAAGAAACATGAAATTTGGTGATGGAGAAGAAACATATTGAATATATTTATATCTAATTTTCATATTTCAATGTGAAAATGGTAAATATCATTAATCTTTAGCTTTATTATTTATTTTAATTATTACCTATTTAAAATAAAATATATGTAATCGACTATAGTCTTTTAACTTTGTTTTTTTGGGGGGGAAAACCCAAATTTTTGTGATGGAGTAGAAAAATAAAATATAATTAATTTTTTACATCTACTATAGTCTATTATGTTTGTTGCTTAGATATGAAAAACCTAAAACATTTGGATTTTGAAGAAAAATATTGAATATTTTTAGATGTAATATAGCATAAGTCAATGTGAATATGATGAATATAAAAAATATTGAGCTTGATTATTAAATTCTAATTATTATTCATATGTATAAATTTTGGGTCATTCATTTGTAGTCTCTTAATTTAGTTTCTTAGAGGTGAAGAAATCAAAATTTGGGTGATGGAGTCGTAGAAAAATATAGAAATTATTTACACCTATTACACCATAATATAATGTGATAATAGTGAATAAAAATAACGTTGAGCTTAACTATTTACTTTTAGTGATAATCCATGTAGATATAAGTTATTTGTCATTCATTTATAGTCTTTTAACTATGTGGCTTAGTGACGAAGAAACATGAAATTTGGTGATGGAGAAGAATCATGTTGAATATATTTACATCTAAATTAACATAATTCAATGTGAAAATGGTAAATATCAATAAATTTTAGCTTGATTATTTATTTTGATTATTACCTACTTTATATAAAATATATGTCATGGATTATAGTCTTTTAACTTTGTTTTTTAGTGGGGAAAAATCTAAAAAAAATTTGATAGAGTAGAAAAATAAAACATAATTTATTTTTTACATCTACTCTAGTCTATTGTGTTTGTTGCATAGAGATAAAAAAACCTAAAACTTTTGATATTGAAGAAAAATATTGAATATTTTTAGATGTAATATACCATATGTCAATGTGAATACTATTAATATAAACAATATTAAGCTTAATTATTTAATTTTAATTGTTATGCATATGTATAAAATATGGGTCATTCATTTGTAGTCTCTTAACTTATATTCTTAGAGGTGAAGAAACCAAAATTTTTATGATGGAGATGAAGAAAAATATAGAAATGTTTTACTTATATTATACCATAATACAATCTGATTATGGTGAATACAAATAACATTGAGCTTAACTATTTACTTTTAGTGATAACTCATGTAGATATAAGTTATTTTTCATTCAGTTATAGTCTTTTAACTCTGTGGGTTAGTGACGAAGATAAATGAAATTTGGTGTTGGAGAAGAAACATATTGAATATATTTACATCTAATTTACCATAATTCCATGTGAAAATGGTAAATATGAATAAAGTTTAGCTTGATTATTTATTTTAATTATTACCTATTTTATATAAAATATATGTCATGGATTATAGTCTTTTAACTTTGTTTTTTATTGGGGAAAAATCAAAAATTTTGTGATGGAGTAGAAAAATAAAATATAATTAAATTTTTACATCTAATATAGTCTATTGTGTTTGTTGCTTAGGGATAAAAAAAACCTAAAACTTTTGATAGTGAAGAAAAATATTGAATATTTTTAGATGTAATATAGCATAACTCAATGCGAATAGGATGAGTATGAAAAATATTGAGCTTGAGTATTTAATTCTAATTATTATTCATATGTATAAATTATGGGTCATTCATTTGTAGTCACTTAATTTAGTTTCTTAGAGGGAAGAAACCAAAATTTGGGTGATGGAGAAGTAGAAAAATATAGAAATTATTTACACCTATTAAACCTAAATTCAATGTGATTATAGTGAATACAAATAACATTGACCTTAACTATTTACTTTTAGTGATAACCCATGTAGATATAAGTTACTTGTCATTCATTTATAGTCTTTTAACTCTATGGCTTAGTGGGGGAAAACCTTAAATTTTGTGATGGAGTAGAAAAATAAAATATAATTAATTTTTTACATCTACTATAGTCTATTGTGTTTGTTACTTAGAGATGAAAAACCTAAAACATTTGGATGGTGAAGAAAACTATTGAATATTTTTAGATGTAATATAGCATAAGCCAATGTGAATATGATGAATATAAAAAATATTGAGCTTGATTATTAAATTCTAATTATTATTCATATGTATAAATTATGGGTCATTCATTTGTAGTCTCTATTTTTTTTGGTTTTTCTTCCTTTCTATTTTTCTGGTTTTTAGGGTTTTTCTTGCTCTCTCTATTTTTCTGGTTTTGCCATGTGTAGTGTATGATAGTGAATGATCTTTGTTTTCAGCCCCTTCCCGCCTTATCTCACTTTTTCTGCTGCCTTTTTCTGTTGTACCAGAACCACAGCTCTTGCACATGTTTCAACCTTTAGACTTTCCATATTTGGGGGTACTCATCACCACTACTTTGTGCAGCCCCACTCCTTTCCATTTCTATGCATATTTTGCTGTATTTTCTTCTGCAACACTCTACATTACCATCCATCCTTGTATCCATTGGTTGGTTATGTTTGAACATACTCATGTAGTCAATACCACTACCTTTTGGACAGAATTTCAAATTCTAATTTTTGATGTGTAAATGCATCAACCTAGGTTCATCCCCTTGGTTTTGTGACATAAAAATGATTTTGTAACATGATATATATTGCCACTTCTTGCATGGGGCTGTTTTGGACTGCATTCATATTGCTCATGGTTGAACATACATGGTCTTGATCTTGAAACATACCAATGTTGATTTAACTCCTAAGTATTTTTCTTTGCATGCTTGTGAGTGTAATTTGGACTTGATGTGGCATGAAGGGTACCATAACATGAATTTGACTAGAGACTTGAATGAAGATTAGAAATAAATTAATTTCTAAACATTACTTAGAGTTGGAAATCTTGTAACAAATGACATTCTTGTAATGTCATAAAATTTCTCTTGGTAATATTCTTGTCTCCAATCTTGAATTCATGATGGATTTCCCTAGAACCATTAAGCTTGAAATGGATGAAGTCTTGAATTATGGACTTGTGATCTTGACTCATGCTATGCAAATTTGAACTCCACTTTATCAAGAATTTGAAACAAAATTGGGTGAAGCAATCTTGAATTATGTCTTGCATTTCATGGTCATTAGGAATATATCTTGAATATCCTAATATTTTGTCAAGTAACTTCTCCTTGAAGAAACCTAGATGAGTAAACTTTCCAATTTAGATCAAACCTTAGATAATGAACATTTTCTTCCATGTAGCCAAAGATAGACAAGTTATCTCATTTGACATGAAAAATAACAAACCGACCTAGTTCATACCTTGTGAGCCCGCATACTCGATATGCAATGGAACGATGTATGATATGACGAATGTAGAGTATAAAGGCTAAAGATGAAAATGAGGGTGTGACAGGCACAAATAAACTTTGAGCCTTTATCCTTTGTTTCTTAAACCGTGAACCAAGTCACATTACAACCCTCAAAAGACCTAATTGAAGCAAGGTTATTTTGAAAGCATACTACAACGAGGTTGCGTAAACTGACTCCAAAAGATTTTTGCAAATCAATTCTTTTGGCAGTACACCTTTGCTTTAAACTTTGAGTGTCTTGAACCGCCGTGTTCCAACCAATGAATCATTTACTTTGCATCTTTCAAAAATGATTTTGATTTCAAAAGATGCATGAACTTTACATTACCATGTTTGTATGAACAATTTTGTTTGCAAATTGGCTTTCCTCTCAAGGAATTTTCAAACATTGAGAAACTTGGTCGGTGATCCTATCAGGGGCAAGTTCCTTTTACATCCTGTCTAAGAATCAATTCAAGATTTGGTCAGGGGGAAGGTCTTCTCATAATTGATTTGCTCAGAAGATATTTTAAGACTCAGACTGGGGCAAGCTCTCCAAGCACCCAATGCATCAGTCATCTTCAACATCAGACAAGCTGTAGCAATTATCAGTTCATCTATAACAGACAGCTAAACTAGGGCAGTTTACTTGAAGAATCCTCAAGCAGTTATTTATCCTTCCTACAAGGATCATCTATTTGATACAGTTTATCAGTGTGGCAGAGATGTGTTCAGCGGTAGCATCTTTAGTCCTCAAGAAAAATGGCAGTGATCTCCGTGTTGAGGAATCAGTTCTCCAGTCTTGTCTTCTCACCAAAAGAGTCGAGCCTTGTCGTCGGCGTCTGCATTTGCATTTCGACCATATATCATAGCATAATTCATATACATATGCATAACATGAGTGTTTCACCCTCATTTGCATTTCTCCCGAGGTCGTGTTTTATCCATGTCTCACCTTGTGGTCAAATTCCAACTCACTTGGCACCTACCAAACGGTTTTTTATCGTGTCTATCTGACGTTCTTCCAGATATGACATTTTTCTTATCTGATTGTTTTTCCGGATATGTATGTTCCTATATCACATCAAATACTATTCTTAGATATTATATTTATACCTTTCATTCAAAGCTATTATTGGATGTCTGGTACCCATTTTTATCCAATGCCATTCTTCGAAGTCACCTTTATTTCTCCTTCTGATGGTTTTCCAGATTGAGTCTTTGTTCTGATGTTTTTACAGAACTTATCTGATGGTTTTCCAGATATTTATTCCTCCTTCTGATGGTTTTCCAAATTGAGTCTTTGTTCTGATGTTTTTCCAAAATTTATCTGATGGTTTTCCATATATTTATTCCTCCTTCTGATGGTTTTCCATATTGAGTCTTTGTTCTGATGTTTTTCCAGAACTTATCTGATGGTTTTCCAGATATTTATTCCTCCTTCTGATGGTTTTCCAGATTGAGTCTTTGTTCTGATGTTTTTCCAGAACTTATCTGATGGTTTTCCAGATATTTATTCCTCCTTCTGATGGTTTTCCAGATTGAGTCTTTGTTCTAATGTTTTTCCAGAAATTATCTGATGGTTTTCCAGATATTTTTTCCTCCTTCTGATGGTTTTCCAGATTGAGTCTTTGTTCTGATGTTTTTCCAGAACTTATCTGATGGTTTTCCAGATATTTATTTCTCCTTCTGATGGTTTTCCAGATTGAGTCTTTATTCTGATGTTTTTCCAGAACTTATCTGATGGTTTTCCAGATATTTATTCCTTATTCTAATGGTTTTCCAGATTGAGTCTTTGTTCTAATGTTTTTCCAGATACTCCCTTTAAATTATGATGTTTTCCAGAATCTATCCGATGTTTTTCCGGATATATATATCTTTTGTTTTGATGTTCTTCCAGAATTCCTCTATTGCTTATCTGATGTTCTTCCAGATATGTCTTCAAATATTTTCCCATACATTTAAATACCCTTCTAAAATGTTTCAGATGTACCTTCAAAATATATGTCTTCAATGTGCTTTTCTGGATGTGACCCAGAGTTTATTCGATGTTTTTCCGAGTATCTCTTGTTTATTTTAGAGTTCATTCGATGTTCTTCCGGATGTCCCTGATGTTTGTTTCTATCTCCCAGATTTCACCTCACCTCATTCATTGATATTTTGAATGTTGTGACTGTTTTCCATCCAGTTATGTTCATGGATGATGATTGTTGCTTCCCCGGTGTTGTTGTCTTTCCCCTGTGAGTAATTGCTCGTTATTGTCATTCTTTTATTTTTGCTTGTGTGTCCGCATTTGTATTGCATCATAAAGAATCATTTAGAATTCATTGCATCTTAGCATTTGTCCTTTTTCATACCATCGGAACTAAGGGACAAAATTTCTGGTTTTCTATATTTAAATACCTTTCACTACGATTCTACGAGGATTATCATCTCTCATTATCATCTGGTGAAAATATTTAAATAGGGGCATATGTTGCACCCCAAATTTTGACCCCTTAGATCTTCATCACCATTTTAGGCTCATATTCATTTGTTTATCTAACCATAACATATTTCAAGTTTGTCTTTGTTAAGTTACAGGTGAATCAGGGTTCCGTACAGATGGAAATCGAGGGTTTGACAGTTTAATCAGTCAATGTATTGGATTGTTCCTCCATGAAAAAAATTCTATGCACAATCAAGAATACTACATTGGGTCAAGCATGAATCCAATTTGAGGTTTTCACACAAAGATTAGGAACAATGCAGTTCAGGATTCCCGATTAGGGTTTCTGATCAGGAAAAGTCAACTGTGGTTTGACTTTTGCTTTAAAAGGTGCTCAAATGATGGGATCATGGTTCATTAAGCTCATATGGCTTAGGGAAGTCTACTCAAGAAGTTTTAAAGCCACAGAGGACCCAGAACATCAACAGTCGACTCGATAGTCATCGATCGATCGTTCGGTTGACCGAAAAGTCAACTCTTCAACTATAAGGAATTTGACCTCAAGATGTGAATAAAAAATGTTCCTCATGTGATATTACACATATCCATGAAGTTTCATGACCATTGGTTCAAGTATTGAGGAGTAATCGAAGAATTGGTAAATTAGGGTTTTGAAAGGGGCAAGACCCTAACTCCCTAACCACACATCCAATTGGAGTGGTTCAAAGCTCTTTGGAAAGATATTGACAATCCCTAAAAAAGTCCCACAGGGGTCCATGTGCAAAAAATGAGTAGATTTGGAGTTATAGCCAAAATCACCACAAGAGGGCAAAACACTTATAATTTTTCTAAGTATTCTGGCTGTACAATTCATGTTTTCAGCCAACTTGGACGGGTTTTTCAACCTAGTTCCACTCAGAATCAGAAGACCTTATGAACATGAAAGTTTTAGATCTCCATGAGGGCTTTCCAAAAAGTACTAGAACTCCTCAATAGCCCTTGTGGGCTGAAAATTATGAATCATGGAAGTTGGGGCTGCAACACTTGAATGCACTATTCCAATTTTTTACCAAACACACATTTCAACAACTTGGACCATCCTCAGCCATTTGATCATTTTTTAATCTGATAGTTAAGAGTTTTGATGGTTAGAGATGCAGGAGAAGTGAAGGATGTGAGGGAAGAGCAAGTTACAAGCAAGTGATATTAAAATAATCAAGAAAAACCAAAGAGGAAAGAGAAACTTTTTGCCCAAAATCTGGAGCAGTTGTGACCCCTATCACTCTATGCTCTATGTTGCGGTGAAAATTGGATATCAAGCTATTAAATTAACTTGAATCTTAATTCTTTTACAATCGAACTTTATTTTATCCAAAGGAAAGGTCTAAAGAAAGAAAAACCTTTTTCGCGATGTAACGACAACGCTTAAGATTCGGGGATCGGGGGTTGGTTATACCTAGGGAAGGTGTTAGCACCCTAAGCATCTGTAGTACTCTACAAGAACCTTTTATTTGATTGTTTGCTAAGTTTGTGGAAATGTGTTATGGATTGGGAAAAGATATGAGTTGAAACTTAAAGTTATATACACTGAGTTTGCTCGCAAAGACGTCGCGTCTTCTGCCTACGTATCCTAACTAGGATAGAATCAGAGCAATCGTAGTTCACCTCACAAGGGAAGAAGAACACTTGATTATGATCAAGGTTCAAGGGGGAACAAACATGACAATGTTTGTGTGGAGTTTGACAAAACTCCCTAGTCTAGATTGTAACACTCAAAAGGGGAAGTAAGAAATCATGACGATGATCCTTACATAGAGTTGACAAACTCTATCCTAGGGTTCTAGTTGAAGAACACTCCTAGTACAGGTGGGTCTTTTAGACTTAAAGCAAAGTCTAATGGTTTCTAAACTAAGGTTAAAGTGACTTAACAAAGTCAAGGGAATGGGTGAATGAGTTATCCATAACATAAGGGTTAATGGAAAGATCTTTTCCTTTGGAGAGAGAAAGGGGAGGCAACTGGGATGAGAGCTAACAAGCTTCATAACTTGGGGAAAGAAAACATTAAGCAAAGAATCAACATGATAAAGGTACATACATGGTGACAATCATTAAATGAGCATGTGAAAAATAAAGATGTATTGACAATCAAAACAGTTGATAAAGCAGGAAGTGTGACGACAGATCGAGCTAAGTAAATGCAACAGGGGGGGCAAAATAAACATGATAACAAACACAAATAAAATCCTAGAATTTTGAATAACATTAAGGAAAAGAGGGTAAGCAAATATCATGACATTCACAGGTATAACAAGAGAGAAATTCATCTGCATATGTGGAAACGGTTACAAAATGCATTTTAACTTGCAAGTAGTCAAAAGGGATGAAAAATTAGGCAAACATGAAATTTTAAAATATGACATAAAAGTAGACATAAAAATAGACACAATGAAAAAATAATGGGTGAAAAATGATAAATATTGAAGGAGATATGAATTTTTGAAAATGGGGTGAAAAATAACAAAAACTGGTAAAAGGGTTGCCCTCCTCAGGGGTCGAACCCAGGTTCAGTATGTGCAAGGCGTGTTTTTGGCAATGGTCTTACCACTGGGGTGGCTATACATCCGTTTGTAAATGCCACCCCATTAAAATATATGGGTAACATTCAAGCAGGCTGGACACAAAAACATGAACAAACTTGGATTTGCATTTTAGCCATAACTTCCCCAATTCTTGATGTTTTTTCACAAAATTTTAGCGTAACTTAAGTATTTTTTCATGAGGAACAAGATGGCACTTTTAGTTTTTTGAGATTCTTCCTCTATTTTAAAACCCGATAGCACTTGTATTTTTGAAGTTTGGAATGCATTTTGAGATGAAACTCATGTTACAGCCAGTTTTCAACCAATGTAATCATGTACACACACCATACAAATGATAATGAATGATCCTACCACCTAGATTGAGTTAAAAGCAAACTGTAATAAAAATGAACTGTCAAGTTGCAAACATGTGTTTGTGAGATGCATGATGATGTGTAGATCCAGTTCTAGCCATTTTTAAACCATGACAACCATTCATACATACTACAAATATGTCAATGAGTGAGTCTAAACCAAAGTTTTGCATCAAAACAGTCTGAGATGACAAATGATATGTAAGTTGCAAAAATGACATTTTCATGCAATATGAAAAATGCAGTTCAGGTTCAATGCATAATTTTGGCAAATCAGTCACCTACACACATCAAACATATGTTTTTAAGGATGACTAAGTAAAAGAATCAGTTCAAAGTAGTCTGTGGTGATAAGTGATATGCAAACTGCAAATTGGTGTTTGTGGAGTGCAGTAGGATATTCAACTTCAGTTCCAAGCATGATATTGGAAAATAAATCACATACATATCTCACATATATGTAGGCAAATGAGTTCCAGCAAGGGGAATGGTTTCAAACTAGTTAGCATGGAAAATGACTTTCAAATTGCATTTTGATGTTTTGGTGAAGCATGAGAAAACTCAAATCAGTTTATATGCACATTTTGATCAAGTAGACTATGTACACTCTTTTCATACATGTTAACAAACATTTTCAAGCATGGAATTGATTTCAAAACAAGCTGAGGTAAAAAAAAATGAAGAACAAGATGCTACTTGGTATTTTGCAATGCAGTAGGGTTTTCAAAATCAGGTTCAAGCATGCTCAGGTCAAATGCAACATACACACATGTCATGTATCATCTATATGAAGTAATTGTATTTCCAAAATTGATTAATAATCTCTAAAAGACCAAACTGGTATGGTGATGCTTATTTTTTTGTTAAAATGCATTTTGAAATGAAACTCAAGTTCCAACCAATCTCAGATCAAAACAACTATCCACACACACCATAAATATGCTAATGAACAATTTCCAACACAAATTCTGGTTAAAAGCCTACTGTTGTGAAAACAAGGTGCTCAAGTTGCAAATTTGTTGTGAAATGCATGAAGATGCTCAAATTCCAATCCAAACATTTTCAAACTGACCTAACCATATACACACCACACATACATGATATTGAGTGAATTAAAACACAATTTGAAGCTAAGAGATGACTGTCATGAGAAATGGTTTTCAAGTTGTAACTTATCATGAATATGATGCATGATGATGTTCAGTTCTTGTTTAAAGCATTACTTTGGTAAATGAATCACATACACACATCATATATGTGGAAATAAGGATGTCCACACTTAGGAATTAGTTACATTGTGTACAGAACCAATTTTGGGGTATCTCATGGCCACTTGTCTAGAAATATGCATTTTATAGGTGAAATGTCAAAACAGATGGGAATAAGTTAGGCAGGACATCTACATATATTCTAAACATGATGATAAGTGTGTTTAGACCAAGGAAACAAGCAAACTTTCATCAATGCAAACTTTGACATATGGAATGCTTATGCAAGACTGTTTTGGGGCAGCATGAGTGTAATTTCAAGATATGACCTCAAACTTCCAAGATATGGTAAGGTAAAGTATGAGAGGGAGTTTCAAAGTTACATACCTCTTGTTGACAGTATTGAACAAGTGAAAACACCAAGAAACCCAGAGAACTTCAATCACATCCTTGCTTTGAGAATTTTCTTCCTTTTGAAGCAATGTGCAAATGTTGTGACAGTTGGAGAAATAAACTCTACCAATGATCCTCAATGCTTTGGACAGTTGAGAAATGATATATGTAAGGTGTTTGAGTGATTAGAACATCAAGGAAATGTCTAGAACAAGTTTTGACTGATTTTGTGGCTTTTGGTCAAAGTAACTTGGTATGGAAGTTGACTTTTTGAATGGTGAGGTTTTTGAGTGGTCTAAGGTCTTGGACACCTTCTATATCATGTTTAGAGATTGTGTGGATGACTGTTGGGGAGTTTGAGTGTAGAGAAATGATTTTGGCAGCAATTGTACCAAGACAGATTTTGGTGGTTTTTGGTGAAAATATGGGTTTGTGATTTTGAAGCAAAGTGTGCAAGAGCAAAGGCTTGAGCTTTCTCTGGTTTTTTAGAGTGGATCTTGTGTTTTAAATGAAGTGGTGAGGGCCTCTATTTATAGGCAAATGAATGGAGGGGGCAGATTTGGAGATTTCCTTCATATGAAGGAAAGATTTACCTTTTTGATCAAACCTCCACAAAGAGGTTTCCTTGGCTGATAGGTAAGCTCCAAAATCAAGCTTCATGATGAGTTTGAAGTGGATAAATGCAGGCTAGAATTCATAGGTTGATGGCTTGTTCAGATATTTCTTTCCACCTCATGCATGCCATTTTCACTTTAAGTGCAAGTTGTAAAGCCACTTGCAAGCCCACTTGCAAACTTGGCTAATTCCATTTCCTCTGCATTTTCATTGTATTTCCAAGCTAAAAAATCTCTACATATCAGATAAAACTTGATTCACAAGCTGAGATTGGTCATATTGATGAAATAATGGATTTTTGAAACTTGTCAATGTGGGACTTCAAGTATGAAACCACCAACTTGCCATAACCATAACTTTCAGCTCATAAATCCTTTTGAGATGTTCTAGTACTCTTTAGAAAGCCCTAAAATAGTTATAAAACATTCATGTTTTCATGAGTTTCAAATTCTCAAAGGAACTTTGCCAAAAGACCTCTCAAAGTTGCTAAAAAATGAGCTTGAAAGTGAAATTTTTCTAAGTCTTTTTCCCTTCTCAAAATGAATTAGGTCATAACTCCAAATCTATGCATTTTCTGATCATGGACTAATTAGGGACTTTTGTAGGGTTAGTCAAGAGCTTTCCAATGAGCTTTGAACCAACTCAATTGGATGTGTGGTTAAGGAGTTATGGTTTAGCCCCTTTCAAAACCCTAATTTCCCGATTTTTTGATTACTCCTTCATCCTTGATCCAATGATCATGAAAATTGATAGGAAAGTGCAATATGACATAAGGATCATTTTTTATTCACACTTTGAAGTCCAATTCCTTAAATTTGAAGAGTTGACTTTTCGGTCAACCGTACGATCGATCGGTGACTACCGAGTCGTCTGTTGACACTCTGGACCTCCTGAGACTTTGAAACTTCTTGAATGAACTTTATTAAGCTATATGAACTGCATGGATCATAATATCACCATTAAAACACCTTCCCACACCAAATTCAAACTACAGTTGACTTTTACTAGTCAAAAACCCTAATATGGTGCCCTGAAATACACTGTTCTTGATTCTGGGGTAACAACCTCAAATTGGATACTCAATTGATATCATATAATACCCTTGATCTTGTTTCATGATCGAATTAGCCTATAACTTTGATTGATCACAAATTTTGAAGCTTCGATTTGACTGTACAAAAACCCTGATTCATCTGTAACTTGACAAAGACAATCTTGCTTTGGGTTAGGGTTTAGATAATTTATGAGTATGCTCCTAAAATGATAATGAGAATCTAAGGGGTCAAAATTTGGGGTGCAATACTCTATTCAGTCATCTCACATATCTCATTCCACTTGATTTTTGCTTGCCTTTAGCCAAGAGACTGATGTATGGAGTTGCATCAAGATTTTGTGCAAGATTTCTTCCAAAACTCCCTCCAAAGGCCACAAATTCAAATCTGCCCCAAACCTCTTCATGGCCTATAAATAGAGGCTTCATCTCATTGTATTGGAGACACCAGAGCTATCAAGAATACCAGAAAACTCATAGCTCTCCCCTTTCCTTCCTTGCTTGAAAGTGCAAAGTTCTTCAAAGTCACCAAAATCCACCATTTTTCACTTTTCATGCCATTTCTTGTTCCAAACACCAAAACACTTCAAAGACCCCATACACACCCTTAAAATGGCCATTTGAAACTGTTCCCATCATTACTTTCCTCAAAAAATTCATCAATCTAAAAGTCAACCTTCATACCTCCATATTTTGACTTTTATGCATTTTGAGAGCCAAATCACTACCTAAGTCCATTCTTACCACTTCAACACACCCAACACCTCATATCCATGTTGTTTTAACTGTCCAAAAGCTCAAAAACCAGCTGGAAATTTGTTTACTCAAACTGTCCCAAAAAGTCACTTATTGCTTCAAGAGGAAGTAAGCTTCAAACTTGTGCCAAAAAGAGGATCTCTGGGTTTCTTTGTTGTTAAGCTTGTTCAAGAAGATCTACAAGAGGTATGTAATGCTAAGCCTCTTCACTATACATCATATGTCATGTTTTGTAGTTGTTGGGATTGATTGAGTATTGTTTTGAAAATGATGTACATGCTGTCCAAAATCCCTTTGGAATGATATTTGTCAAGAATTTGTTTTGTGGCAATGTCCTTACTTTTGTTAAAGTATTTTGTTATGTGTTGACATTACTCTATCAAGATTGTGCTTTATATTGTTCCAACTGTTTTTTGAGAGAACTGTCCACAAGAGTAGCCTTAGGAATTTTAACACAGAACATGGATTTGTTGACTTGAAGTTGTTTTGTTTCTGCCTAGGTTTGTTCCTTTAGGTTTGTCAACCTATTGAGGTTGTCACTAGGGCAATGAAGTTTCTAGTGTTTCTGCTAGATTGTTGAAGTGTGTAAGCATTGGTTTGTGTGGTAGTGAAATCATGTTTTTGCAAGCCAAAACTATTTGATAGGGAGCTTGTCAATTTTCCTTTGCTTGGTTGTTTTAAATTGCTGCCACTGCTATTGACATCTAATCTTTGTTAAGATTTTGCAAAATGCCCTCTTTAGAATAAAGCTAATTGGATTTTGGTGTGAAAATTGTTGTTAACGTTTTTGTACTCACCATGAATCATGCCATAACATGATGTATCTTTGTTGTCTTGGAATATTGATGATTGTTATCGCATAACATGTACCTTGCTGCATTATTAACCTGCTTTCCATTTTTAAAGCAGCCCTGCATTTTCCATGAGCATACCAATTTCTGTGTTAAGCTGCTTTTGATTGATCTTTAGGCCTAGAACCATTAGATAACATGATTGGAATTTGTGTGTGGTGTTTGTATGATCTAGTATGTCCTACATTGTTCCAAAACAGTTTTTACACTTTCAATCATGTTGCATCAGCATGTCAATTTTTGTGTTGAGATGTTTCAATTTGATCTATGGGCCTAGAACCAATAGTTACCATGTTTAGGACTTGTGTGTGATCCTGAATTACTTCATTCTGCCATGATCCCCCCACTGCATCAACAACTGATTTCTTGTTTCAGCAGCCCTACATTTTCATTTATGGTTGCAACAGCACACCCATTCTTGTTTCAAGTTTGTTTCTAATTGATCTTTGAGTTTGGAATCTTTATTTAACATGTTATGTGTGATGTTTGCATAAACATGATTGCCTTGACCTGCCATAACCTCCCATAATGCATCATCAACTTGCTTTCAAAAATAGTTTTTGCATTACCACAGCTGCACACACACTATACCAGATTCTGTTTTAAAAGAGGTGTGACTGAGTTTTGAGCATAAAATCATCTGTTATCATGATTGTAATATGTGTGTGTTGATTACATGACATAATTCTTTCTAGTTTGATCTTTCACTCCCATGATGCATTCAATTCAACGGTTTTTGTATTTCATTTCACAGCTGCATCACATACCATTTTTCTGTTTGAAGCATTCTTGATTGATCCATGAATCCTGAAATATCAGTTGACATGTTTATAGTTGGTAGGTGATGTGTGTGTGAGTTGAACCTACCCCATTTGCATTTTGACATCCTGCATCACTTCATGCCATAATTGCAACCATGAATCATTTTTCTGTTTTACTTGATTTGTGTTGGAGCTTTGAGTGTAGAATCATCAGTCAACATGTTTGTGACTTGTGTGTGATGCTTGCTTGATCAGAATTTATGCCATGTATGCCTTGGTTTCCAAATTGAATTTTAACTACCATGTTGCATTTTCTATCGAATCTTCTTGTGTATGCATAATTTTGAAAATCCAAAGATACCATCACAATCCTTGTTCAATTCTGAGTAATTTAGACTCTAAGTTTGTAAAAAATGATGCTCTTTTGAGGAAGTTTAAAACCAATCTGCCCCCTTGTATTTTGCTTGAAGCCTGGCCCATAAATATTACAAAAGGAAGCCTCATATGTTATTTGGGGTGGCTAAATACACGGATGTATTGCCACCCCAACGGTTGTCACATGCGCCCTTAACGCCTCTCATTCCTTGTGTCCTGAGCTCGATCCCTATATGGGACACTTTTGTTATTTTATTTATGATTGCTATTTTGCTTTATCATTTTCTTCTCCTTTGCCAATTGTTTAACACGCGCGTTTAGTGGATGAGTGGTAAGATTTTGAGTTTGTGAACCAAGGGGCGTAGGTTCAACTCCTCCCATGGCCATTTCTTTCTTTTTATTTGCTCATTTATTTATATTTTCTTCACAAAAATCAAAAATTCATAACTTTCTCATACTTCATTATTTTTGATCCATCCTTTTTGCAAAATGCTCTTAATGTTGTCTAGTTTCACTTAATGAGAAAATATTTCAAAAATATTCATGTTATGATGCCTTTTGCCTACTTGGAAGTTGATTCCCTTTAAGGTTGTTTATCCTAGCCTTAAGATTCGAGTCGCCGTGCTCACTTTTACCGTCTCGCCGTGGACACCATTTATCCCCATTTATTCTAGCCTTAGGATTTGAGTCTCCGTGCTCACTTTTAGTGTCCCGCCATGGACAAGCTTTACCCCTTTTATCCTAACCTTAGGATTTGAGTCACCGTGCTCACTTTTAGCATCCCACCGTGGACATTCTTTACCCTTTTTCCTAGCCTTAGGATCTGAGTCGCCGTACTCATGTTTAGCGTCCCGCCGTGGACATCCTTTACCATAACAATCTCAACTTAGAATAGGAGTCGCCGCACTCCATGTAAGTACTTCCCTATGAATGCTTACATCCCTTTGGAACATTGACCACAGTCAAGAGTTTCTCCCCTCTTAGTTAGGGGAACTACGAACGCTCTGATTTCTCGATGAGAATACGTAGGCACAAGATGCGACATCTTGGCGAGCCAACTAACAACTCACTTCCCGTTTACATTTACAACTTAGGCTTGGATTCATCGTGCTCTATTTAGTCGTCCCGCCGTGGACATTCCCCTCTTTGCTAACATAACTTTAGCTTAGAGTCTCCGCACTCTATGTAGATGTCTCGCCACAGACATTTACTTCCCCTTTGGAACCTTGTCCACAGTCAAGATTTCTTCACCCCTTAGTTAGGGGAACTACGAACGCTCTGATTTCTCAAAGTTCTTTTTGAGAATACGTAGTGTTGCACCCCAAAATTTGCTCAACCTCCTTTTGCCTGGTTTATGTTTCATTGCATTATCATTTGCATAGTTCTATCATTTGCATATCATGGCATATCATTCATCCAATAGGGGATCAAGTGTGATTATTATCAAGAGAAGCCTAGCAAGAAATCTTATCCAAGCTTGATAAGTCATCCAAGTCATCAGGAGGTGGTGGGAGGTCTTGATCAGCTGAGGACCATCAATGGGATGTGAAGCATGAGGTGTGAATAAAACATGTGTATAGAGCTCATAGAGTTCCTAGAGATCCATGTTGGATCTGAATCAAGTCATTGTGTCAAATGCAAGAGCCACAGTTGAAGTGCAGACAATTAGGGTTTCATCTGGATCAACCCTAGGTCAATTGTGCAATTGAAAAGCATTCAAGCCTACTTTGAGGTCATGGAATTCATGGAATGATGTGATAAGACATTTGTGGTGTTGTGCCAAGATAAAATCAAGAAGAATCAAGAATGTGGGAAGTTGCTAAATTAGGGTTTCAGTGCAAATTACCTTGTTTAGTGCCTAACTTCAAGGCCACATAAGTCAAGATACAAGTTTCAAATGGATCTTTGGCCAACACGAAACTTGTATAGAATCTAAATACCTTTAATTTGAGTACTAGAAGTCCTCCATTGGATTTATAGAACTCAAGTTATGGCCCAGACAAGTTACAGGTCCTCAGATGCTTCTGAAATTTGCCTGTGAAAATCATCTGACTTCAAGGCTATTTTTGACTTAGAAGGAGGTTTCACCTGAACTTTTGGTCAACATTAAAGTTTTTCCTCATGATCTTCTCTTTCTAAATTGTACTAGAAGTCCTCCATCTGATTTGTAGAACTTAAGTTATGAGGTTTACAAGTCAGGGGTATTTTGGGAAAGTGAGATTATAGGTCATTTTCAATCATAGGTCCATATCTCCAACTTGCAAGCTTCAAATGGAAATTTTTTTAACATGAAACTTGCTTAAAATGATGTTTTGAGTGCAACCAAGTAGTCATGAGAGTTTGGTTTGGCTCATATCAAAAAATCACTTGAAATGGCTTGAAAATGAAGGAAATTCAAATATGGAAAGGAGGGGAAAATGTGATTTGGTGCTAGATGCCTCAAACCAAGCAAATGGCTACATTTTCTGATTGGAAATCATATTTCAAACACTTTGGTTTTAACAGAATTTTGAGTTTAGTTCAAATTTTGGAAGTTATCATGTGGTTGCTTCACTTGTAAGTAACATGACCAAATCAATGCACAAGGCAATTCAGTCCATTCTACCAATTCAAACTCATTCTAAATGACATGTGCAAGGTGTGAGAACCTTCTAGAACCAATACAAAGCTTGCAATGCACGACTGTTATAGTGAATTTGGATGAAAAAACCAGAAAATGTAAACCACTGTTTTGGGCTTCAATTTGGATCCAAAAGCCCATGAAACTCTTCTATATATTCATTATAGCAAGTTCAGATTGAGGTTGAGCTTCATTTCGTGCTGAAACCAGAAAGAGCAAGTGAAATTTCTCAGCTACAACTTGAAATCGAATTCTTAGATTGGAGCCAGTTCAAGCCAAATTAAAGTTTGCAAACTCATCCTCTTGGATCATTGAAGCTATCTGGAGCATTTGGAAGCAAGCCACGAGCTCTAAGTACCTCTGTTTCAAGATCTATACCAGGTTAGTAACATTCAACTTCTACATGATTTAGCATGAGATGATTAGATTTAGACCTGTGGTTAGGATCTACACAAGACATAGATCGTTTTAGGCTTGATTTGGACTCTATTGATGATGATTGAAGATGACATAGCAGATCTGTTTGGACTTGAATCTTTTGATTCATGAGGTTTTGTAGCAAGTTGTTTAGATCAGGATGATCAGTGCAACATGAGGAGGATTTCTATGTATTTAATTTAGCAATTGGTGAGAGTTGATATTGATGACATTTCTGAACTTTGATTCGTGTTTGCTTACTCGTTAAGAATTGGATAATTTTGAGTGGAGATTTGGAATGTACGTGAAAAACTGAGTTGAATTGGTATATAGTTTGTCATTTCTGGATGCCTGAGCTTGAACCTTCGCCGGAGAAGACAACTGGAGTCTTCTCCGGCCACCACCAACCACCAGCCTGAATCTCCACTCTGATGACCTGAGATTTGGAGAAGATGAGTTGTAGATCGTTGGATCATTGCTTGACTCTTGACCACAGCCTCAATCCAATGGCCACGACTTAAAGTTGGTTTTTGAATTTCTGATAGCAAAACACAGCCGTTTAAATAAATGGCGTGGCATCACCAGCGCGCTTGGATGGATTGACCAGTTGACTGATCCTATGGCTCTCATTATTTCGCAGCTTTAATTCAATTTTTATTTCATTTTGTTTTATTTTAATTGTTTGTTGATTCCAAAAATCATATTAATTCCAATTTTGATCCAAAAATTATTTTAAAAATATCCTCATGATCCTTATGGAATTTATGATTTTCTGGGACTAACAAAAGGTAATTTCATGCATTTTTCAATTTAATTTTATTTTTCTTATTTTGTTTAATTCTTTTAATTTTGCATAATTGATCACCTGTTTTGTTGAATTTAGTTCTTCCAATTGGTGATGAGTTTGGATTTGATTTTTTTAGTATGTGTTAGGGTAGACATGTATGTTCCCTTAGATTTTTTTGTGTATGTTTAGAACAACATTAGGTTATGTTTTAGGTGTTGAGATTAGAACCTTCCCAAACTTGTGGATCCCCTTGACCTATTTCACTTTAGGAATTGTTTAGATAACTTAGAAGTTGATTTAGGCTTCAATATTTTTACACTAGGTTGTTCAAACATGTATGTTCCCCTAGGAATTTTATTAGAATTTTGCAACTTCATTTTCTATTTTATTTGTATTTTGCAAGTGGATTGTATTTGTGATTTCCTCTCTTGAGTGCTTTGGATTGTTTGGTTTGGTTGGTTGCTTTGGAAATGGTTTAAGCTTGAGTTCTTTTTGGTGGAACTTCTGGATTCATTGAAGATGCTTGGGATTGAATATTGGAGCTTGGAGTTGAAGGATTTTCCACTTGTGGAGTTTTCTTTAGGAGCTTAAGAGATTAGGGTTTTAGGAAGTGCCTTAGACCTAGTTTTGATTCTTTCTTCAAACATGGAGTGCATTGTTTGCCTTTATTCTATCCAATGACATAAAGTCCTCTTTGGGAAACTCCATCTCTCCTTAGGAGGGATGAGTGGTATGCCCAAGTGAGTAGAACTTTGAGGATACCTTCCATTTGCAATGTTGAGTTCTTAGTGATTTCCTTTGGTTGTCATTAAGTTTCTTAACATTATAACTTGATCTTGATGATTAATCCTCCTCTTGGAGTGTGCTTGTTGGAGCTTGAAGATTGATGAAGCTTGAAGATAGAAGCTTGCTTGAAGATGAAGCCTTTGCTGTCAACTTTGATGTCTATCAAACTTTGATGTTTAGAGCTGCTGTTGCTGTTTGATGTAGGAGTTTGGTACTACTGCTTGGGCTGCCTCCTCTGTATCTTTTGTTTTTCTCTGTATTATTTGTTAGCTCGTGTTGCTTGCCCCATAGGTTTGAAGTGAAGGTGATTCACTTTTCCTGTTGTTTTCTCCAGGTTTGAGGTGGAGCTTGTCTCCTCTTGCCTGTTGTTTTCTCCCTTGCCTCTCTGGTATTGCTGCATTGCATGCATTTTACTGTTTACTGTAATTGCTTGTTGTCTTTTGCTGTTTATCCCCTAGGATCTCTGATTTCCTCTATGCAAGAGGGAATTATGACAGACATTAGGTTTTAACCCGTGCATGATAACATTAGGTTAGTTTCCCTTTCAACCATAGGCTTTTTAGAGCGTCTTTCTCTTCTCATCTCAAAACAATTCAAAAACACAGTAATAAGGATAACGCGTGTTGTACGTCACGAGCCTTAAGATATTTGAGAAAAAGGTTGCTGGAAGGTCACTCTTCAGTAATCTGGCTGTTTAGTATGGTACCCTTAGGGTGACATGCGACGTAGTCACTCTCAGATCACAAGTCTTTAGTACAGTACAAGTTGCAAACAGACTAAAAAACAGTTCTTTCGTAAAAAACTGAAAACAAACTTCAAATGTCATTTTTGTCCGCTTGGACTCTTAATCAGAAAAACCCTTTCTTAAGGAGATAAAAAAACTGTCAGACAAGCTTGTGTCTTCCGTAGCCCGAACTACGTTTGCTCTGATCTTTCATGCTGTATGAAAGTACGTAGGCATAGGATGCGATATCCTAGCGAGCAACCTTCCCCCTCCTTTCCCGTAGTTAGGCGAACTACGTTGACTCTGATTTCTCGTTCCAGACGGGAATACATAGGCATAAAGTGCGATACTTTGCCTAGTCATTTTATTGTTAACCCAGACCTGTAGAGTAGATAGAATAACACACCCTTAGATAGAAAACAAGCGTGGATCCCATCGAGTACGACGGACGTGAGGGGTGCTAATACCTTCCCCTTGCGTAACCGACTCTCGAATCCAGGATTTGGTTGCGATGACCATTCCTTTCCCTCTTTGCGTTAGGTTTACTCTGAGCGTTCCCATTCCCTATTTTGGGATAAATAACGCACGGTGGCGACTCTTCTGTCATAGCCGGCGCCGATTTTCGCAGTAGCGACACGTAGGCACAAGGCCCCGATCCTTGGCGAGCGACCTTTTCTTTTTTCCTTCGTTTCGACCTTTATCTTTACCCTTAGCATATTTCCCTTTAGCAAGCAAACTTTAGCAAATACAAATATTAACAAGAGGTTCCTATAGAGTACTACAGATGTTTAGGATGTGAAATACATACCCTATGCATAACCAACCCCCGAACCATTAGATCTCTCTTTGCTTAGCTTTAAGCCTTGCTTTTTTCTTTGCATTTTTATAGGTTTTTCTTTCTTTAAACCTTTCCTTTTGGATAATTAAAGTCCGGTTGTGAATTTGTAAGAATTAAGATTCAAGTTAATTCAATAGCATGGTATCACGATTCTCACTGCAACAAACCCGGCCTCAAGTCAATCTTACTGAACACACAAGCTCCTACTAGTTGGTCCATCAAATCATCAATTCTTGGAAGAGGATATTTATTCTTGATGGTCACTTTATTCAACTGACGATAATCGATGCATAGGCGCATGCTACCATCCTTCTTCTTAACCAACAATACTGGAGCTCCCTACGGCGACACACTTGGTCTGATAAACTTTCTATCCAACAAGTCTTCAATCTGAGATTTCAACTCAGCCAATTCCACTGCCGACATCCTGTACGGAGCCATAGATATAGGTCTCGTACCAGGAACCAGATCAATACCAAATTCAACTTCCCGCGTCGGAGGTAATTCTGTGATATCATCAGGGAACACTTCGGGAAATTCATTCACCACTGCCAACCCTCTCACCGGCGTTTTGCTATCCATAGACAATGACGCAAACAAAGCAAACATCTTAGCTTCGTCCTTCAACAAGGTCCTCAATTCCTTATTAGACAAGGAATCCGCCAACGCTTCCTCTTCAGAAGTAAGGAATAACAACACTTTCCGAAAGCAATCGATGTAGACTCGGTTGAACTCCAACCAGTTCATACTCAGAATGACATCCAAACCACCAAGTGGTAGACAAATCAGATCCACTCTGAAGTCTCTACCGAAAATAGTCAACACACACTTCAAACACACCAAAGAAGTAGTCACTGAACCAATAGAGGGAGTTTCAATAGTCATCTGTCGCTCAAGAGTGGACGGCACCAATCCTATTCTCTTCACACAATCAACAGAGATGAACGAGTAGGTTGCACCTGTATCAATAATAGCAGTCAAAGGAATATTATTGATGAAACAAGTACCTTTGATAGAACGCTCTTCACTGGCAGCTTGGTTTCCAACCACAGCAAACACCTTACCACTGGCCTGAGACGCTTGAGGCTTCTTCGGCTTCTCAAATGTGTACTGATATGACCTTGCTCACCATAATTATAACATGTAGGCATATTGGCTCTGCACTCAGCTATCACATGGCCTGGCTTACCACACTTGAAACACTTCTTCACTTCCTTAGGACATTCATTAGCACGATGACCCGCGCCACCGCACTGAAAACATTTTAAATCACCAGTTGCTTTTCCCGATCTGGTCTTCTTATTACTAGCAGCCTTATGCTTCCCCTTATCAGCAGGAACACTGTAAGGAGTACCACCAAATCTCTTCTTACCTTTACAGTCATTCGCAGCCTTGTAGTGTGCAATCCTGGCCCGGTTATCATTATCATAAATCATGCTTCTGCTTACCAGCTCAGGATAATTCCTGATCTCCTGACAAGCAATTCCCAACTTAACTTCTGGACGCAGTCCATCTTCAAACTTCAAACACTTTGAGGTCATCGCTCCCTCAATATTGTAATGAGGACAATATTGCACCAGCTCCTCAAACTTAGCAGCATACTCTGCAACAGTCAGATTACCCTGCTTCAGCTCCAAAAACTCTATCTCTTTAGCACTCCTTATATACTCCAGAAAATACTTTTCCAGAAACCCCTTGAACTACATCACGTGATTGCAGTTCCCGCAGTCTCCAATCTCTGGCGACTGTTGTCCCACCAAGCCTCAGCTTCACCTTCCAGCATGTGAGTACCAAACCTCACCTTCTGCTCATCACTACAGCCCATAGTTCTGAAAATCTTTTCAATTGCCTTCAGCCACTTCTGCGCAGCTTCAGGATCCAAAACTCCTCCTTCAAACGTCGGTGGCTTGTTACTCTGAAACTGTACCAAATCTCGGAATTGCGCACCCGCAGCTTGGTTTTGATCAGCAACCACCTGCGTCATCGCTTGCATAGTAGCAGCCAAAGCAGCATCATTCCTTCCTGTCATACTGCTCAACAACAACAACACCAGGTTAAAGGATAAACACTTCTATCCTACGGACAGACTCAACGACTACACTGGCCGGACGGACCGACCTGCTCTGATACCAATTGTAACACCCCACTTCCCAAATTATCATAAAATAAAGATAAATTAAATAAACATCAGAGTCTCAACACTCAAGTGGGATATCACATCCAAATATCACCATAGCTTTTCATTAAAAAGTTTTCTCAACAAAACAGCGGAAATATTCTATTTAGTTCACCATTCACGGCCATCCGCCAAATACATAAAAATAGTCATGCATAACATTCACCAACATGATACGTTCACAGGAAAATAAAACAAGTTCAACTGAGTAAGCATAAAAGCGCCCAAGTCCCGTGCTACGTATCAGAGCATCCTAGACTCGACTTGCACACCACTATCCAAGCTAGCTAAGCACCTGGATTATCTGTACTTCCGGAGAAGCACAGACCACAACAACAACAGAGGGGTGAGAAACCATGATCAAAATTATAGGTAAAAGATACATGAAATAACAGGTAGAAATCATACAAATCATCACCCAACATTCACCAAACACGACCTATTGTCCACCATCGATCACAACATATAAATGCAAGTATACAACTCAACACCATGCATGCGGTACCGACTCAATGGTTCATTCAATCGAACCCCGGATAGATCATATACACCTCTCTTTGGCAATGATCCATCCCCACCATTCTCCACAAAGGAGTACGGATGAATCACATACACTCCTCCTAAGCAATGATTCATCCCACCAAAACACCATGATATGCACGGCACCAAATGCACAACAATAATCATCAAGCACACTAAGTGCACACGATCCTCCTGATCATATTACCGTACATCATACATATATATATTACAAACCAACCAACTATATTAATTAAAGTCACACGATTCTCCTTATCACATCACTATGCATTATATATATATATATATATATATATATATATATATATATATATATATATATATATATATATATATATATATATATATATATATATATATATATATATATATATATATATATATATATATATATATATATATATATATATATATATATATATATATATATATATATATATATATATATATATATATATATATATATATATATATATATATATACACACCAAATTACTATTCAAACAAAGCCCCACGATCCCCCTGATCAACTTACTGTACCCCATACTTAGTACTCACCAATTAATCATTTTAGCTAAAGCTACACGGTCCACCCGATCACCTCACCGTATATCATACTCACAACACACCAATCCTTTATTCTAACTAAGTTCATTACTATGTAACTTCACCTTTCAACACTGAGTACACACTCTTTACCTCTAACCACCACATATATGCATGCCACGACCCAAGGGATCCTACAAAATGCATCACAGTGCAAAATAGCACAAAATCACCTTTCTGCCACGCTCGCTAGCTCCTTCGCTTAGCGAAGCCCTAGCGAGCTCCCTCGCGAAGTCAAACAGTGGCTACTGGAAGCCTTCGCTACCCTACTCGCTCAGCGAAGCCTTATAGAATGCTTGTTACTAGCTCGCTTAGCGAACTGCCTAGCGAATCGCTCGCTAGCTCGCTCGCTAGCTACTCGCTTAGCGAATTCTGCGATCTCTCAAAACCCCCAAAGTCCAGAACTGGTATCTTGCTCAAATTCAAGCCTAACTCTCTATCCCCATCTGCTATACTGTCAATACTACAACCAATACACATTATCCTATCAATTCCTACCAGTTTTAATCTCAGGACCTACACCAGTGTTCAATATCTGAACTATCAGAGTTACTCAGAACTCCACCAACATTACCACAACCATGGATACACCAAGTTCCACAATGACATACACCAAATTCATCCATGTCAACAATAACAACAAGTATAGACATCGATTCACCAATTCATTAACATTAACAACAAATTATAAACACATAATCAACCATTCATCAACATATAACTCACATTCATCAAAATCCCTACGGGGTTAAGGAATTCCCCTTTCTACCCTGTTTATGCAATTACCAATCCCAATCAGATTCTCCCCCCTTACCTCGATTGATGCTTCGATTGTTGAAGAAACTTCAAGAATCCTTAGCCCTAGCCTCCTTCTCTTCCCTCTTGTTTTTCCTCTTTTCTCTTTTTTCTAAAAACTGGTTTATCGTGAAAACTATCTCTATTCTTTCCAACCTCTCTAATACCCCTTTAGTTTTTCATTTTATTTATTTAATCCCATAATAAAATAATGCTAATAATAATAATAATAATAATAATAGTAATAATAATAATAATAATAATAATAGTGATAATAATAATAGTAATATTACTAATAATTATTATTTTACTACCAATATTATATTAATATTAATATCCATCTTATTAACAATCCTCATAACTTAGGAGTACCCACCACACACTCAGAAACACTCCCCCCACACACAAGGACACACCAACAAAATAACACCAAAAAGACTAAATAATCAAAATGGGTGTTACAGAAGGTGCAGAACTCCTCTGTGTTGGTATGAGATAGGTGAGAAGGTGGTATTGGGACCAGAAATTGTGCAGCAAACTACTGAGTCAATTCAGATGATTCGCGAGAAGATGAAAGTGTCTCAGAGTAGGCAGAAAAGATATCATGATAACCGGAGAAAAGAGTTGGAATTCAGTGAAGGTGATCACATGTTCCTAAGAGTTAACCCAGTGACCGGTGTGGGTTGTGCGTTGAAGTCCAAGAAGTTGGATCCTAAGTTTATTAGACCGTATCAGATTTTACAGAGAATTAGTGTTGTAGCTTATAGGGTGGCGCTGCCGCCTGAACTTTCGAATTTGCATGACATGTTTCATGTGTCGCAACTTTGAAAGTATGTATCGGACCCATCTCATGTGATTCAGAGAGATGAAGTTCAAATCCGAGAGAATCTTACTATTGAGATGATGCCGTTGAGGGTCGAAGATCATAAAATGAAATAAATCCGAGGGAAGGAGATATTCTTGGTGAAAGTGGCTTGGGGAGGTGCTGCAGGAGGCAGTGTGACATGGGAATTGGAAAGCAGGATGCGGAAAGCGTATCCGGAATTGTTTCCATCAGGTAATTTTCGAGGACCAAAATAACTAAAGTGGGGGAGAGTTGTAACACCCATTTTAATTATTTAGTCTTTTTGGTGTTATTTTATTTCGGTGTGTCATTATATGGGAGTGTGTCTGAGTGCGTTGGTGAGTGCCCTTAAGTTATAGGGATTATTTAATAACTATAGAGTGTAATATTAATATAATATAATTAATAGTGGTGATAATTTAATAATTAATAGTATTATTATTATTATTATTATTATTATTATTACTATTATTAGAGTAAGTAAATAAAATAAGGGATTAAGAGATATAAGAAGGGTCTTTGGGGAAAAGAGGATATTCACACGATAAAACCAGTTTAGAGAAAAGCGTAAGGAGGAAGAACAAGGAAGGAGAGAAGGAAGGCTAGGTCTGCCAATTCTTTGGAATTCTTCAACAATTGGAGCAATTAATCGAGGTAAGGGGGAGAAACGGGTTATGATTGGTATGTTTACATGAATTCGGTAGAGGGGATTCCTTAATCCCGTAGAGATTTGATGAACACAGTTGGTATATTGATATGATTATGATTGTCGCTGTTATGATGAATTTCATGCATATATTGTTGTAATTTTGGTGAGACTCTGTGTAACCTCTGTGGTATTGGTGATGAATGTGAATATTGGTTCTGGAGAGAAAATTTAAGGAACAAATGATTAGAGTAGTGTATAATAGTTGTAGTGATAATAGGATAGAATATAGATGAAGAATGATAGGCTTGGAATTGATCAAGGTGAGATTTTGTGGACAGAGGGTTTTGGGGATCGCAGAACTCGCTAAGCGAGCTAGCGAGTGGTTCGCTAGGCGAGCTGCTAGCGAGCCAGTAGCGAATGGTCCCAGACTTAGGCAGAACCAAATGATTCAATCTCGCTGGTAGCGAGTGGGGTAGCCAAGGGTTCGCTAGGACCTCGTTAGGCGAGCAGGTAGCAAACACTTCCAGTAGCCACTGTCTGCCTTTGCTAGAGAGTTTGCTAAGCGAGTGAGGTAGCGAGAGCTCGCTGAGGCTTCGTTAGGCGAGTGAGCCAGCGAGCGTGACAAAAAAAGGTGATTTTGTACTATTTTGCTTTGTTCTCTCGTTTCGTAGGACCCCTTTGGTCAGGATGGGTATAGGGATGGTGTTGAATGGTGAAGAGTGTATACTTGGTGTTAGAATGTGAATTTCCATAATATTTAATTTAATTAACATAATTAATTGGTGTGTATATATATGATGCATGGTGATGTGATCAGGAGGATCGTGTGTCCTTAGTGTGCTTGGGTTTATGTGTTGCGCATTTGGTGTCGTGCATACATGGTGTTTTTGTGGGATGAATCATTGCTCAGGAGGAGTGTATGTGATTCATCTGTACTCCCTTGTGGAGAATGGTGGGGATAGGTCATTGCCAAGGATGGGTGTATGTGATCTATCCGGGGTTCGATTGAATGAACCAATAAGTCGGTACCGCATGCATGGTGTTGAGTTGCATATTTTCATTGTTGTATGTTATGTTGATGTTGGACAGCAGGTCGTGGTTGTATGTTGTGTTGATGTTAGACAGCAGGTCGTGGTTGTATGTTGTGTTGATGTTAGACCGTAGGTCGTGGTTGTATGTTGTGTTGATGTTGGACAGTAGGTCGTGGTTGATGCATTTGGGTGATATTTTGTATAATTGCTACCTTTTATTCATGTATCTTATTACCGATAATTTTGATCATGTTTTCTCACCCCTTCGTTGTTGTTATGGTCTGTGCTTCTTCGAAGGTACAGATAATCCAGGTACATAGCTAGCTTGGATAGTGGTGTGCGAGTCGAGTCTTAGGATGCTCTGATACGTAGCACGAGACTTGGGTGTTTAATTGTTTTTATGTTGAATTTGTTTTATTCCTGTGACGTATCATATTTTGGTGAACCTTATTAACGAATGATTTTATGTAATTGGCGGATGGCCGAGAATGTTGAATTGATGATTATTTTCGCTACTTTATTTTGAAAACCATCTCGTAAAGAGCATGTGGAGTTATTTAATGTGATATCCCACTTATGAGGGGAAACTCTGATGTTTATTGGGAATAATTGTATTTTATTTTGATTATGGGAAGTGGGGTGTTACAATTGGTATCAGAGCAGGACGGTCCATCTGGCCAGTGTAGTAGTTGAGTTTGTCCGTAGGATAGAGATTGTGTACCTTTTAACCTGGTGTTGTTATTGTTGACCAGTATGACAGGAAGAAATGATGTTGCTTTAGCTGCTGCTATGCAAGCGATGGCGCAGGTGGTTGCTAATCAGAACCAAGCTGCGGGTGCGCAATTCAGAGATTTGGCACAGTTTTGGAGTAACAAGACACCGACATTTGAAGGAGGAATTCTAGATCCTGAAGCTGCACAGAAGTGGCTGAAGGCAATCGAGAAAATTTTCAGGACAATGGGTTGTAGTGATGAGCAAAAAGTGAAGTTTGGTACTCACATGTTGGAAGGAGAAGCTGAGGCTTGGTGGGACAACAGTCGCTAGAGATTAGAGACTGCAGGAACTGCGATTACTTGGGACGTGGTTCAAACTGGTTTTCTGGAAAAGTATTTTCTGGAAGATATACGAAGTGCTAAGGAGATAGAATTTATGGAGCTGAAGCAGGGTAATCTGACTGTAGCGGAGTATGCTGCTAAATTTGAAGAGCTGGTGCAGTATTGTCCTCATTACAATACTGAAGCGACAATGACTTCCAAGTGTTTGAAGTTTGAAAATGGGTTGCGTCCAGAAGTTAAGATGGGAATCGCTTGTCAGAAGATTAGGAATTATCCTGAGCTGGTAAGCAGAAGTAGAATTTACGATAATGATAACAGGGCCAGGATTGCACACTATAAGGCTGTGAATGACCGTAAAGGTAAGAAGAGGTTTGGTGGTACTCCTTACAGTGTTCCTACTGATAAGGGAAAACATAAGGCTGCTACTGATAAGAATCCAGAGAAGGGAAAGCATCTGTTGATGTGAAATGTTTCCGGTGCGGGGGTGTGGGTCATCATGCCAATGAGTGTCCTAATGAGGTAAAGAAGTGTTTCAAGTGTGGTAAGCTAGGCCATGTGATAGCTGATTGCAGGGCCACTATGCCTACTTGTTATAACTGTGGTGAGAAAGGTCATATCAGTACGCATTGCGAGAAGCCGAAGAAGTCTTAGACCAGTGGTAAAGTGTTTGCGGTGGTAAGGACTCAAGCTGCCAGTGAAGAGCGTTCTATCAAAGGTACTTGTTTCATCAATGATATTTCTTTGACTGCTATTATTGATACGGGTGCAACCCACTCGTTCATTTCTGTGGACTGTGTGAAGAGATTAGAATTGATATCGTCTACTCTTGAGCGACGGATGACTATTGAAACTCCCTCTATTGGTTCAGTGACTACTTCTTTGGTGTGTTTGAAGTGTCCACTGACTATTTTCGGTAGAGACTTTGGAGTGGATCTGATTTGTCTGCCACTTGGTAAGTTGGATGTTATTTTGGGTATGAACTGGTTGGAGTTCAATCGAGTCTACATCGATTGTTTTCGAAAGGTGTTGTTGTTCCTGACTCCAGAAGAAGAAGAGTTGGCGGATTCCTTGTCTAATATGGAATTGAGGACCTTGTTGGAGTATGAAGCTAAAATGTTTGCTTTATTTGCATCATTATCTGTTAACAGCAAAGCGTTAATGAAGGAGTTGGCAGTGGTGAATGAATTTCCCGAAGTGTTCCCTGATGATATTACAGAATTACCTCCGACGAGTGAAGTTGAATTTAGCATTGATCTTGTTCCTGGTACAAGGCCTATATCTATGGCGCCGTACAGGATGTCGGCAGTGGAATTGGCTGAATTGAAATATCAGATTGGAGAATTGTTGGATAGAAAGTTTATCAGGCCGAGTGTGTCGCCGTGGGGAGCTCCAGTGTTGTTGGTAAAGAAGAAGGATGGTAGTATGCGTTTGTGCATCGATTACCGGCAGTTGAATAAAGTGACCATTAAGAATAGATATCCTCTTCCAAGGATTGATGATTTGATGGATCAGTTGGTGGGAGCTCGTGTGTTCAGTAAAATTGACTTGAGGTCGGGTTACCATCAGATCAGAGTGAAAGAAGGTGATATTCATAAGACGGAATTTAAAACGCAATATGGACATTACGAATATGTTGTAATGCCTTTTGGAGTGTCTAATGCGCCAGGAGTGTTTATGGAGTATATGAACCGAATCTTCCATTCTTACTTGGATCAGTTTATTGTGGTGTTCATTGATGATATACTGATTTATTCTAAGTCTGATGAAGAGCATGCGGGATATTTGAGGATTGCCTTGCAGGTGCTGAAAGATAATAAGTTGTTTGCTAAACTGTCAAAGTGTGACTTCTGGATGAAGACGGTGAGCTTCTTGGGGCATGTAATATCTGGTGATGGTATATCGGTGGACCCATCGAAAGTTAGTGCAGTGTTGCAGTGGGAACCGCCAAAGACAGCAACGGAAATTAGAAGCTTTCTAGGTTTGGCAGGTTATTATTGAAGGTTTATTGAGGGGTTTTCTAATTTGGTGTTGCCATTGACTCAGTTGACGAGAAAGAATCAAGTTTTTGTGTGGGATGCTGCTTGTGAAGAAAGCTTTGATGAACTGAAAAAGAAATTGACTACGGCACCAGTGTTAGTGTTGCCAACTCCGAGTGAACCTTTTGTGGTGTACTGTGATGCTTCTAAGATGGGATTAGGCGGAGTTCTTATGCAGAATGGTAAGGTGGTGGCGTATGCTTCGCGGCAACTGAGGATGCATGAACAAAATTACCCTACTCATGATCTTGAATTGGCTGTGGTAGTTTTCGTGTTAAAGATCTGGAGGCACTATTTGTATGGTTTAAAATTTGAGGTGTTCAGTGACCATAAGAGTCTGAAATACCTGTTCGATCAGAAAGAGTTAAATATGAGACTGAGAAGATGGTTAGAATTCTTAAAGGACTATGATTTTAGCTTAAGTTATCATCCAGGAAAGGCAAATGTAGTAGCAGATGCCTTGAGCAGGAAAATGATTCATATGTCGGCTATGATAGTGAAAGAAATGGAACTAATTGAGCAGTTCAAAGATTTGAGCATGGTTTGTGAGACTGCGGCAGATAGCGTGATGTTGGGCAAGTTGCAAGTGAACAATGATTTCTTGGATATGATTAGAGAGAACCAAAAGCTAGATGTGAAGTTAGTGGATTTGATGTCTGAAGTAGGAAGTGACTCCGATAGTGATTTTAATTTGGATAAGGCAGGTGTGTTAAGATTCAGAGGCAGGATTTGTATGCCGGATAATGACGAACTGAAGAAGTCAATTCTGAGTGAAGGACATCGTAGTAGTCTGAGTATCCATCTGGGAGCTACAAAGATGTACCACGATTTAAGGAAGTTATTTTGGTGGTCCGGTATGAAAAGAGATATAGCTCAATTTGTTTACGCTTGTTTGACATGTCAGAAATCGAAGGTGGAACATCAGAGACCCTCTGGATTGATGCAACCGTTGGAAGTTCCAGTTTGGAAATGGGATTGTATAACTGTGGACTTTGTTACGGGTTTGCCGAACACAGCGAGAGGATTCGACGCTATTTGGGTAATTGTGGATCGACTTATGAAGTCTGCATATTTTGTGCCGATTAATATCAGTTTTCCGTTGGTGAAGCTGGCAGAGATTTCTATTCGGGTAATTGTGAAGCTACATGGTGTTCCGTCGAGTATCGTGTCGGATAGAGATCCGAGGTTTACTTCAGAATTTTGGAGGAGTTTACAGGAAGCTTTGGGTACTAAGTTGAAGTTGAGTTCAGCTTACCATCCGCAAACTGATAGTTAGTCAGAGAGGACTATTCAGTCACTGGAGGATTTGATGTGGGCTTGTGTGTTGGAAAAGGGTGGTACGTGGGATGCTCATTTACGGTTGATCGAGTTCACGTACAACAACAGCTACCATTCTAGTATCAGAGTGGCACCGTTTGAGGCTTTATATGGTAAAAGGCGCAGAACTCCTCTGTGTTGGTATGAGACAGGTGAGAATGTGGTATTGGGACCAGAAATTATGCAGCAAACTACTGAGACAACTCAGATGATTCACGAGAAGATGAAAGCGTCTCAGAGTAGGCAGAAAAGTTATCATAATAACCGGAGAAAAGAGTTGGAATTCAGTGAAGGTGATCATGTGTTCCTAAGAGTTAATCCAGTGACTGGTGTGGGTTGTGTGTTGAAGTCCAAGAAGCTGGATCCTAAGTTTATTAGACCGTATCAAATTTTGCAGAGAATTGGTGCTGTAGCTTATAGGGTGGCGCTGCCGCCTGAACTTTCGAATTTGCATGACGTGTTTCATGTGTCGCAACTTTGAAAGTATGTATCGGACACATCTCATGTGATTCAGAGAGATGAAGTTCAAGTCCGGGAGAATCTTACTATTGAGACGATGTCGTTGAGGGTCGAAGATCGTAAAATGAAACAACTCCGAGGGAAGGAGATATCCTTGGTGAAAGTGGCTTGGGGAGGTGCTGCAGGAGGCAGTGTGATATGGGAATTGGAAAGCAGGATGCGGGAAGCGTATCCGGAATTGTTTCCATCAGGTAATTTTCGAGGACGAAAATAATTAAAGTGGGAGAGAGTTGTAACACCCATTTTAATTATTTAGTCTTTTTGGTGTTATTTTATTTCGGTGTGTCATTATGTGGGAGTTTGTCTGAGTGCGTTGGTGAGTGCCCTTAAGTTATAGGGATTATTTAATAACTATAGAGTGTAATATTAATATAATATAATTAATAGTTGTGATAATTCAATAATTAATAGTAATATTATTATTATTATTATTATTATTATTATTATTATTATTATTATTATTATTAGAGTAAGTAAATAAAATAAGGGATTAAGAGATATAAGAAGGGTCTTTGGGGAAAAGAGGAGATTCACACGATAAAACCAGTTTAGAGAAAAGCGTAAGGAGGAAGAACAAGGAAGGAGAGAAGAAAGGCTAGGGCTGCCAATTCTTTGGAATTCTTCAACAATCGGAGCAATTAATCGAGGTAAGGGGGAGAAACGGGTTATGATTTGTATGTTTACATGAATTTGGTAGAGGGGATTCCTTAACCCCGTAGGGATTTGATGAACACGGTTGGTATATTGATATGATTATGATTGTCGCTGTTATGATGAATTTCATGCATATATTGTTGTAATTTTGGTGAGACTCTGTGTAACCTCTATGGTATAGGAGATGAACGTGAATATTGGTTCTGGAGAGAAAATTTAAGGAACAAATTATTAGAGTAGTGTATAATAGTTGTAGTGATAATAGGATAGAAGATATATGAAGAATGATAGGCTTGGAATTGATCAAGGTGACATTTTGTGGGCAGAGGGTTTTGGGGATCGCAGAACTCGCTAAGTGAGCAGCTAGCAAGTGGTTCACTAGGCGTGCTACTAGCGAGCCAGTAGCGAATGGTCCTAGACTTGGGCAGAACCAAATGATTCAATCTCGCTGGTAGCGAGTGGGGTAGCGAAGGGTTCGCTAGGACCTCGTTAGGCGAGCAGGTAGCGAACACTTCCAGTAGCCACTGCCTGCCTTCGCTAGGCGAGTGAGGTAGCGAGAGCTCACTGAGGCTTCGCTAGGCGAGTGAGCCAGCGAGTGTGGCAAGAAAAGGTGATTTTGTATTGTTTTGCTTTGTTCTCTCGTTTCGTAGGACCCCTTTGGTTAGGATGGGTGTATGGATGGTGTTGAATGGTGAAGATTGTATACTTGGTGTTAAAATGTGAATTTCCCTAATACTTAATTTAATTAACATAATTGATTGACATGTATATATATGATGCATGATGATGTGATCGGGAAGATCGTGTGCACTTAGTGTGCTTGGGTTTATGTGTTGTGCATTTGGTGTCGTGCATACATGGTGTTTTGGTGGGATGAATCATTGCTCAGGAGGAGTGTATGTGATTCATTCATACTCCCTTGTAGAGAATGGTGGGGATAGGTCATTGCCAAGGAGGGGTGTATGTGATCTATTTGTTTTATTCCTGTGACGTATCATATTTTGGTGAACCTTATTAACGAATGATTTTATGTAATTGGCGGATGGTTGAGAATGTTGAATTGATGATTATTTCTGCTGCTTTATTTTGAAACCCATCTCGTAAAGAGCATGTGGAGTTATTTAATGTGATATCCCACTTATGAGGGGAAACTCTGATGTTTATTTGGAATAATGGTATTTTATTTTGATTATGGGAAGTGGGATGTTACAATGACCCATGTAGATATAAGTTATTTGTCATTCATTTATAGTCTTTTAACTCTGTGGCTTAGTGATGAAGATATGTGAAATTTGGTGATGGAGAAGAAACATATTGAATATATTTACATCTAATTTACCATAATTCAATGTGAAAATGGTAAATATCAATAAATTTTAGCTTGATTATTTAAAACATATGTCATGGATTAGTCTTTTAACTTTGATTTTTATTGGGGAAAATCCTAAAATTGTGATGGAGTAGAAAAATAAAATTAATTAATTTTTTACATATACTATAGTCTATCATGTTTGTTGCTTAGTGATAAAAAACATAAAACTTTTTTATGGTGAAGAAAAATATTGAATATTTTTATATATAATATACCATATGTCAATGTGAATACGATGAATATAAATAATATTGAGCTTGATTGTTTAATTTTAATTGTTATGCATATCTATAAATTATGGGTCATTCATTTGTAGTCTCTTAACTTATATTCTTAGAGGTGAAGAAACCAAAATTTTGGTGATAGAGAAGATGAAAAATATAGAAACATTTTACATATATTACACCATAATAAAATGTGAATATGGTGAATACAAATAATATTGAGCTTAATTATTTACTTTTAGTGATAACTGATGTAGATATAAGTTATTTGTCATTCATTTATAGTCTTTTAACTCTGTGGCTTAGTGACGAAGAAACATGAAATTTGGTGATGAAGAAGAAACATATTGAATATATTTACATCTAATTTACCATAATTAAATGTAAAAATGGTAAATATCAATAAATTTTAGCTTGATTATTTATTTTAATTATTACCTATTTTATATAAAAGATATGTCAGGATTATAGTCTTTTATCTTTGTTTTTTAGTAGGGAAAAACCTAAAATTTTGTGATGGAGTAAAAAAATAAAATATAATTAACTATTTACATCTAGTGTAGTCTATTATGTTTGTTGCTTAGAGATAAAAAACCTAAAACTTTTGATAGTGAATAAAAATATTGAATATTTTTAGATGTAATATAGCATAAGTCAATATGAATACGATGAATCTAAAAAATATTTATCTTGATTATTTAATTCTAATTATTATTTATATGTATAAATTATGGGTCATTCATTTGTAGTCTCTTAATTTAGTTTCTTAAAGGTGAAGAAACCAAAATTTGGATGATGGAGAAGTAGAAAAATATAGAAATTATTTACACCTATTACACCATAATACAATGTAATTATAGTGAATACAAATAACATTGAGCTTAACTATTTACTTTTAGTGATAACCCATGTAGATATAACTTATTTGTCATTCATTTATAGCCTTTTAACTTTGTGGCTTAGTGACGAAGAAACATAAAATTTGGTGATGGAAAAGAAATATATTGAATATATTTACATCTAATTTACCATAATTCAATGTGAAAGTGGTAAATATCAATAAATTTTAGCTTGATTATTATTTATTTTATTTATTACCTATTTTATATAAAATATATTTCAAGGATTATACTCTTTTAACTTTGTTTTTTAGTGGGGAAAAACCTAAAATTTTGTGATAGAGTAGAAAAATAAAACATAATTAATTTTTTACATCTACTATATTTGTTGATTAGAGATAAAATAACCTAAAACTTTTGATAGTGAAGAAAAATATTGAATATTTTTAGATGTAATATAGCATAAGTCTATGTGAATACGATGAATATAAAAAATATTGAGCTTGATTATTTAATTCTAATTATTTTTCATATGTATAAATTATGGGTCATTCATTTGTAGTCACTTAATTTAGTTTCTTAGAGGTGAAGAAACAAAAAATTTGGGTGATGAAGAAGTATAAAAATATAGAAATTATTTACATCTATTACACCATAATACAACGTGATTATAAGGAATAAAAATAACATTGAGCTTAACTATTTACTTTTAGTGATAACTCATGTAGATATAAGTTATTTGTCATTCATTTATAGTCTTTTACCTATGTGGCTTATTGACGAAGATACATGAAATTTGGTGATGGAGAAGAAACATATTGAATATATTTACATCTAATTTACCATAATTCAATATGAAATCGGTAAATATCAATAAATTTTAGCTTGATTATTTATTTTAATTATTACTGGTGTTATATAAAACATATGTCATGGATTATAGTCTTTTAACTTTGTTTTTTATTGGGGAAACCCTAAAATTTTGTGATGGAGTAGAAAAATAAAATTTAATTAATTTTTTACATCTACTATAGTCTATAATGTTTGTTGCTTAGTGATAAAAAACATAAAACTTTTGGATGGTGAAGAAAAATATTGAATATTTTTATATATAATATACCATAAGTCAATGTGAATACGATGAATATAAAAAATATTTATCTTGATTATTTAATTCTAATTGTTATGCATATGTATAAATTATGGGTCATTCATTTGTAGTCTCTTAACTTAGTTTCTTGCGAGTGATTTTTGTACCTGCGATCTGGCACTCTTTACAAGTGCGGTAAGTCTCATAAGCATCCTTAAAAATAGTTGGCCAATAGAAACCTGAGTCAAGGATTTTTCTTGCAGTTCTTTTAGAGCCAAAGTGTCCTCTGACTTGAGATGCATGAGAAAATTTTAAAATGGCTTCAATCTCATAGTTGGTAACACATCTTCTAATCACCTGATCACTACCAAACTTCCAATGGTATAGATCATCCTGTTGTACCCCAAAATTTTCCCAACCTTTTTCTTTGCTGGTTTTTGTTTCATTGCATAAGCATATCATTGTTCTATCATTTTCATTGCATAGCATTATGCATTTAACAAGGGATCAATAAAGGTGTGCTTATCAAGGGTTCCAGGCCTAATCAAGAGGTTATACTCAAGTCATCAAGTGGCTATCATCATCAGAAGCAAGCCAAAGTCCTTGAGGAAAGGCAAGCAAGTGAATGTGGTTCATCTCCTGTCTAGGAGCCTGTATGGAGATCATATGAGGATCACAAGCCCATGGCTATGGATAGAGATTGTCATCGAAGCTCATTGGAGGCCTTGAGGGTCATTATGGAGCTCAGTCAAGTGTTTATGCCAAGTGTGGAGAGCCACAATTGAAGGTGTTGCAATTAGGGTTTTTATCTGGTCAACCCTGAGTAAGCTGTGAAATTGAAGGAGATTAAGACTCAATTCCAAGATCAATTCAAGAAGAATCCAAAGTGTGAGGATTTACTAAATTAGCGTTCTCAGTGTAAAATCCCCTGTTTAGTGTCTGACTTCAAGACCACCTATCTCAGGATGCAAGTCTCATCTCATCTTGGCTCACACATGAAACTTGTAGATCATGTTCTTAGCTTTATTTTGAGTGTTAGAATACCTCCATTGGATTTATGGAACTCAAGTTATGAAGCAGACAAGTTACAGGTCCCCAGATGAATGTGAAATTAGTCAACAAAAGTCAACCAACTTCCAATACATTTTTGACCTAGTAGGATGCTTCTCTTGGCTTTGACCCAAGCATGAAAGTTGTCCCTCATGATCTTAGCTTTCCAAAAAGTCATAGAAGTCCTCATTCTGATTTATAGAGCTCAAGTTATAAGCTTTGCAAGGCAGGGGTATTTTGGGAAAGTGAGATTACAGGTCATTTTCATTATAGGTCCATTTCACTATCCTGCACACTTCAAACGGAAATCTTTCCAACATCAAATATGCTCCAAATGGTGTCAAATGTTCAACCAAACATTGAGAAGTCATGGATTTGGCTTAGAATGAAGAATTGGTATTTGAATTTTCATGGAAGAAGGATTAAAAGGGCAAAATAGTAATGATTTTTAATTATTTTTGTGCAAGTAGGTACATATTTTGATTGGAAGACACATTCTAAAATAAATGGCAATCTCATAATTTGAATTTGAGGTGTTTTGACAAGCCATTTCCAAGCTTGCTTCAAGCATAAGATACACAATCAATTTCCACCTTTGAGATCAAAACAAGGAGTGAATCCCAGCCATCCACACTCCTAACATTCTCAGCAAGCAAATTGAACCATTTTGAAGGAGAATTGGAGGGAAATTTGTGCACCTTCATGAGTAAAAAGTGGAGGAAACTTGAAATTGCAATTGGGCTTTAGGGACTGCAATTGGGCTCCCTTTTCATCCAAATCCATTACATAAAAGGTTTCCATCAAGAACAAATGATCAGAACACGAATTGGAAGAGAATTGGAGCCAAAGTATATTTGAAAAAGTGGAGCAAATTCAAATTTCGAATTCTGAGATTCATTCCATTTCAAGGCAAATTGAGGATTGCAAAAGCTTCTCTGAAGATTGTGGAAGGATTCTGAATAGTTTTTGCTGAGCTTCATCAAAGGAACACGCTCAGTGGAGGCTTTCCACTAGGTAACTTTACAATCAACATATCTCTCTCAATATGCCATGTTTCTCTGCCATTCTTGTTGCATTGTGATCCATGAACCATGTAGATTGTTTCTGGATGTTAACTGTTGATGTTCATGATGATTGTTGTGTTGAGCTTCAAACTAGTTTGGCTCGGTTTACTCATTTCTTGTATTGTTTTGCTTGTTTGTTGTTGGATGCATGATCTACATAACCTATAGTTGAGTTCTGACCAAAATTGAGTGAAGTTTGGAGATTTTTGGATTTGAGTGATGAATCTGTTTGTCTTTGATTTGAGCATGTCATGGAGAATTAATGAAAATAGAGCCTGGATTCGTGTTCCTTGTGAGTTGTAGATGATTTTTCATATAGAGTTTTTCCATTTTGGTGAAGTTATGAGATCTGTGTGTTCTGAACACTGTTCACGGTGGCCGGAGCTATTCCCCCACCGTCTGAGCTCCCTCCAAAATTCAAACAGAGAAGATGATGTTATGGCCTTTGGATCTCGTGATTTTCCTTGACCTAGTACACACATCCAACGCATGAGAGTGATCCTCAGACTCTTTGACCTTTGACCTAGTACGTGGCATGTTGTGGTGCGTAGGATTTGAATACTTTTGGAACCAACGCGCGTGATTAAGACCTATGGTATGCTGTAGTCAACCTTGCCACACTGAATCACCTTAAAACGCAACGCTTCATTTAGGGCTTCCCAGTGCTTGCGTGGCACGCCCAGAGACCTTGGATCCCTTGACCAGTCTCCTGATCCCATGGCTGTGGATTTTCCCTTATTTTTATTTTCTTTATTTGTTTTTCTTATTTTCTTTTATTTGTTTGTTCATTTTTAATTCATTAAAAAATACCAAAAAATGTCTAAAAATTCTAAAAAAAATCATGAACTTAATTTTCCATGTCTTTTAATTTTGTGCATTTTTAAATTTCTTTTTTTGATGCATTTTCATTTAATTTCATATTTTCCATTTAAATAGTCATTTAAAATGTAAAAAAATACATGTTTCTCTTGTGGATTTTATTTCTTGCTCATGGCATAGTTTGAATTCCTAATTTTTGTACGATTGTTTTAGACATGTTAATTGAACTATAGATTTTTTTCCATGATTTTTAGGTACCATTTGCATGTGGTTTGTTTTGCTTTTTGTTCCCTCTCCATCTTTGCTTTAATTTGGGACACTCTTGATGTTTGCCTTCTGTTAAGGAACTTTTGTTTTGAATCTCAATCTCCCCTTTGGACCCCTGGTTCCCAATACCTTGGGGGTCCCCTGAGATTTTATTTGGCATTTTTAGATGTTTTTTTCTATTTTTCATGTATTTTGCAAGTTGCTTCATGTTTATGCATCTCTACTTGTGTACTTGATATGATTTGCTTCCAAAGGCTTGGTTGTGCATTGTTGATGAACCTTATTATGATTGTTTCATGTCAGGGGCTTTTTATAGGTCTTGTGTGCCAATTTATAGGTCTTTACCTTATGCATAAGTTGTTCATTGGATCTCATACTTTCATGTTTGCACATTGTGTTTCCATATGTGATGTTTGCTTGCATTCTTTGATGTTATTGTTTGCATTTGCTTATGATGCTTTTGCTTTTAGCTTTTGAGATTTCTTATCTTCATCTCCCTTTTGTCCAATGATCATGGAGTGTCATTTAAGGTGGTTTGGTCCCTCCTTAGGAGGTACTTGAAACCTACCTAAAATGATGGAATCCTAGAGGACTTTTCTTGATGTTTTCTTGTGCTTCTTTGCACATTGTTTGTGATGCTCATGGTTGAGTTAATTTTATGAGTTTATTTCTATCCTCATATTATCCTCCCATCCTCACTTTGTTTTAGGAATCCTTGCCTTTTTATTTGTGTTTGCTTTTGTGCATTGTGGTTGATGTTGTTTGGTTTAGGCCATTTCATCCCGTTTTTGTATGCTTTTGTGTGCTTGCTTTTGGTGCATCTTCTTCTCTTTCTTTCTTGAATTTCTCATATGCATGCTTGGTTGAGATGAGCTTGTGGAGGCTACTTCCCCACACTATTTTCCTCCCACTATCATTCTACTTGTGCATTCTATGTGTGCATTCTTTCATTTGCATGATTGCATGTTTGTTTTCTTCTTCTTCTTTTGTCTTTCTTCCCTTAGGATTTTCATTCCTTCTTGTTCAAGTTGGAATGTGATAGACATTAGGGTTCTAACCATGCATGATAACATTAGGTATCTCTCTCCTAACCTCAATCATAGGATCAACTTTGCATGACAGCTTTAGGATTGGATTAGTTCCCCTTTAGTGCGTCCTTTCTCTTCTAATCTTCAAACACTTCTAAAACATCTAATAAAGGATAACAAGTTTTGTACGCTACGAGCCTTAAGCTACTTGGGAAATAGTGATTGAGTGGCTTCCTCTCAATTGCTTAGAGTGTTTAGTGTACATCCTTAGGATGATATGCGACGCATTCGCTCCTAAGTCATAGCCTTTAACTTTGGAAAACCATTTTCATAACAAGAGTGTTGTTAACTCTCAGTTCTATTGCAAACGGTAACGCCTAAGTATCCAATGGTCGAGTTGCATACACCAAACTGCTAGAACTGTTTGTTAACCCTACTTGAGTAAAACTTTTGAACCAACCGGTGTTCTTGTTGGCCCGAACTACGTTCGCTTTGATTTCTCATGTAAGATGAGAATACGTAGGCACAAGATGCGATGTCTTGGCGAGCAACCTTTCCCTTTCTCCCGTAGTTAGCCGAACTACGTTGACTCTGACTTTCCCATTGCACGAGGGAATACGTAGGCCCAAAGCGGCGATGCTCTGTCGAGTCCTCTTTTCTTTTCTTTGTCCCTGAGACCTTTATCTAGATAGTTTTAACACCCTATAGATAGACAACAAGCATGGATCTCGTCGAGTACGATGGACGTGAGGGATGTTAACACCTTCCCCTTGCGTAACCGACTCCCGAACCTAGGACTTGGTTGCGATGACCTCGTCTTTTCCCCTTTTTTGGTTAGGTTTTCTCTGAGTGTTTCCTTTCCCTCTTTTGAGATAAATAACGCACGGTGGCGAATCTTTTGTCTTTGTCGGCACCCTTCTTTCGTCGCGGTAGCGACAAAAAGAAGAAAAATATAAAAATGTTTTACATATATTAAACCATAATACAATATGATTATGGTGAATACAAATAACATTGAGCTTAACTATTTACTTTTAGTGATAACTCATGTTGATATAAGTTATTTGTCACTCATTTATAATCTTTTAACTATGTGGCTTAGTGACGAAGAAACATGAAATTTGGTGATGGAGAAGAAACATATTGAATATATTTACATATAATTTACCATAATTCAATGTGAAAATGGTAAATATCAATAAATTTTAGCTTTATCATTTATTTTAATTATTACCTATTTTATATAAAATATATGTCATGGATTATAGTCTTTTAACATTGTTTTTTAGTAGGGAAAAACCTAAAATTTTGTGATGGAGTATAAAAATAAAATATAATTAATTTTTTACATCTACTATAGTCTATTATGTTTTTTGCGTAGTGATAAAAAAACCTAAAACTTTAGGATGGTGACGAAAAATATTGAATATTTTTAGATGTAATATAGCATAAGTCAATGTGAATATGTTGAATATAAACAATATTGAGCTTGATTATATAATTCTATTTGTTATTCATATGTATAAATTATGGGTCATTCATTTGTAGTCTCTTAATTTAGTTTCTTAGAGGTGAAGAAACCAAAACTTGGGTGATGGAGAAGTAGAAAAATATAGAAATTATTTACACCTATTACACTATAATACAATGTGATTATAGTGAATACAAATAATATTGAGCTTAACTATTTCCTTTTAGTGATAACTCATGTAGATATAAGTTATTTATCATTCATTTATACTTTTTTAACTTTGTAGCTTAGTGACGAAAAAATATGAAATTTGGTGATGGAGAAGAAACATATTGAATATATTTACATTTAATTTACCATAATTGAATGTGAAAATGGTAAATATCAATAAATTTTAGCTTGATTATTTAATTTAATTATTACCTATTTTATATAAGACATAAGTCATAGATTATAGTCTTTTAACTTTGTTTTTATTGGGGAAACCCCTAAAATTTTCTGATGGAGTAAAAAATAAAATATAATTAATTTTTTACATCTACTATAGTCTATCATGTTTGTTGCTTATTAATAAAAAAACCTAAAACTTTTGGATGCTGAAGAAAAATATTGAATATTTTTAGATGTAATATACCATATATCAATGTGAATACGATGAATATAAACAATATTGAGTTTGATTATTTAATTTTAATTGTTATGTATATGTATAAATTATGGGTCATTCATTTGTAGTCTCTTAACTTATATTCTTAGAGGTGAAGAAACCAAAATTTTGGTGATGGAGAAGAAGAAAAATGTAGAAATGATTTACATATATTATACCATAATACAATGTGATTATGGTGAATACAAATAACATTGAGCTTAACTATTTACTTTTAGTGATAACTCACGTTGATATAAGTTATTTGTCATTCATTTATAGTCTTTTAAATCTGTGGCTAAGTGACGAAGAAACTTAAAATTTGGTGATGGAGAAGAAACATATTGAATATATTTACATCTAATTTACCATAATTCAATGTGAAAATGGTAAATATCAATAAATTTTAGCTTAATCATTTATTTTAATTATTACCTATTTTATATAAAATATATGTCATGGATTATAGTCTTTTAACTTTATTTTTTGGTGGGGAAAAACCTAAAATTTTGTGATGGAGTAGAAAAATAAAATATAATTAATTTTTTACATCTACCATAGTCTATTATAAATGTTGCTTAGTGATAAAAAAAACATAAAACTTTCGGATGGTGAAGAAAAATATTGAATATTTTTATATGTAGTATAGCATAAGTCAATGTGAATATGTTGAATATAAATAATATTTAGCTTGATTATTTAATTCTAATTATTATTCATATGTATAAATTATGGGTCATTCATTTGTAGTCTCTTAATTTAGTTTCTTAGAGTTGAAGAAACCAAAATTTGGGTGATGGAGAAGTAGAAAAATATAGAAATTATTTACACCTATTACACCATAATACAATGTGATTATAGTGAGTACAAATAACATTGAGCTTAACTATTTACTTTTAATGATAACCCATGTAGATATAAGTTATTTGTCATTCATTTATAGTCTTTTAACTTTGTGGCTTAGTGACGAAGAAACATGAAATTTGGTGATGGAGAAGAAACATATTGTATATATTTACATCTAATTTACCATAATTCAATGTGAAAATGGTAAATATCAATAAATTTTATCCTTGAATTTTGATGATAACAAAGCATAATATGAGAGAATAATTGTGTACTCTAATCATTTTGTAAGTGCATAGATCGAAGTAAACAAATTATGACTCTAAAGAGGTCAACTTTAGACGAACCATACTCTGATTTATAGACGCACTCTGAACCAAAGGAAAAAACAAATGTGTGTTTTAAATAAAAGTTAAGCATCTAGATTACCAAGTTAGAGGTTTTGCAAGAATCTATCCAAAATGACTCTGATGAAGAATATAATCATTCAAGCCTCTGAAGTCTTAGGACTCTGAATTCTATAGATTCTAAAATATCATTTTCACCATATTCTAAAGAGAAGCTCTGAACTTTATTCAAACTTCATCAACTTAAATACGATGCATTTTACTAGAAATTAAATACTGAAAGAAGAATATGTGGCAAGAGTACAAAAGTACAAAATCTTACTTCATTTTCCACAACCCTAAAAATTAGGAAAATGATTGTACTATTGTACCAACGTGGTTCCTTTTTTCCCATCCTTTCACCCGCTTTATGCTACAAGTGCCACTATATTATTGTATAATCAAGCACCTTTGTATGAACGTGATATTTTTTCTTAGCGTGGAACACTTCTTTTTTTCTTTAATATATATATATATATATATATATATATATATATATATATATATATATATATATATATATATATATATATATATATATATATATATATATATATATATATATATATATATATATATATATATATATATATATATATATATATATATATATATATATATATATATATATATATATATATATATATATATATATATATATATATATATATATATATATATATATATATATATATATATATATATTAAAGAAATAAAGAAGTGTTCCACGCTAAGAAAAAATATCACGTTCATACACTTAGAATAATTTCTTGAATATATCTCTTAAGTGTAATCTATGTTTTAATTTGTGCACCTCCTTATTTTAGAAGTAACTTTGTAAAGATGATCTTGGTTAAATACCTTCAGAGACTAGGTTATAGTCAGGATTCTCAATAAGCCTTTGAAAAGTTTCATTGAGCTTGTAATCAAGTATGTGATTAGTGGATTAAGTCCCTGTTGATAAGGAAGAATCACTCTGGCGGATGGATTGGGAATAGCTTAGTTAACAGCGAACTAAGATAAAAATGTATGTGCCTTTTATCTTTGTTGAATCTTTTTTCCTTGGGTTCTTGGGTAGAGAAAAAGTTTTAATCTAGAAACTCAATTTAACCCCCTCCATTTTCTTGTGTTTATTGAACCTTCTCTTGGAGTTCTCAAACTCCATGCCATGGTCACTTCTTATATTCACAATTTCACTCCCTTTCTTCTTCTAAATAAGAAGGCATAGATCTTTGAACATGTCAAAAATATTGTACTTTTCTCTAATGAAGTTAATCCTTGTATATTTTGAAAAATCATTCACACAAACAAAAACATATATTTTTCCACCAATATTTTCTACTTGCATAGGTCCCATGAGATCCATACGAAGTAACTCAAGAACCTATGAGGTGGCCAGATGTTAGAGCTTCTTGTGGGACATCTTGGTCTGCTTACGTATTTGGAAATCTCCATAGATTTTTCCTTCTTCAATCTTTAAGTTTGGCAAACCTTTGATGGCTTCAGCAGATATGCCCTTCGTCAAGCCAATGAGATTGAGATGACCAAATCTTTGGTGCCACAACTTTGTCTCATCAACTTTGGATAACATACCAGATGAGGGATGAGAAATCCATATATAATAGTTATCTTTGGACATTAACCCCTTCATGAGAACTTCTTGACCTTTGGTGGTGATAATACAATCAGATTTGTTAAAGTTTACATTCAATCCTTGATCACACAATTGACATATGATGATCAAGTTAGCAGTAAAGCCTCCTACCATTAACACATCATTAATACAAGGAAGACCAGGGCTAACCATCTTGTTTATTCCCTTTATTCTTCACTTTGCCCATCACCTAAAGTGACATAACTTTTGGAGTAGGATTTCAACTCCTCAAGATATGTCTTTTCTCCAATCATGTATCTGGAGCACCCACTAGCAAAATATCAATCTTCTCTTGAGAAAATTCTAAGATCTATGAGTTATGAGACTATTTACAGCTGCTTTGGGTTTCCATTCCTTTGCTTGAGATTTCTTCCCTTTCTTCCTTTTAGGCCTCAGCTAATTATAAAACTAAGGATAACCATATAGCCTATAGCAAAAGGGTTTTATATGACCATACATACCGCAGTGGTGACATCTCTTTGTAAATTTCTTGTAACCTCTGTGTTGAAGGTACACAAGTCGAGCATGATGTTGAGACATGAGGTCCATCATCTGAAACTCGGTTTTCTTCTTAGGTATGACAACCTTCTTAGAGGGGAATTTTTTCTTTCTTGCTCATGCTCTTCATTGGTCATGCTTCAGCACTAGACGCACATTTAGATTCAAATTTTCTAGTGAAAGTCATTACATTGTTGCCATTTTCACTTTCAGAACAGACTCAGACCATGTAAGTGATAATCCATTTTTCAGCTTCTTGAGAAAAATATAGAATTCAGCTATGATATGTCCAAAGTCATCACATTCAAAACATCTAACTCAATTGTCTTTGTTTTCTTCTATGCTCTTACTCTGGGGACCAATGTCGAACCTGATGTATTGAACATTTGTCTTCCATTTTCTAGCTTCTTCATAGCTTTGTTGAACTTCCTTCTAACATAAGGTATAGCATCTAACGGGTTTTCTTCAGTATCCTTATCACCTTGATCTTCATTCTCTTGAGCGTTGGATACAAATGTTACATATTTGTTCTTCTTTTCAGATCTTTCATTTATAATTACGTCAAAGGTCATTTATAATTACGTCAAAGGTTTGAAGAGAGCCAGTGAGTTCATCTACTTTCAAGATGCTTAAATTTTGAGTTTCTTCAATAGTTGTTACCTTCATGTCAAATTTCTTAGGCGATGATCTGAGAATCTTTCTAATTAGTTTTTCTTCTTGATATCTTTTCTCCCAGTGCAGAAAAATTGTTGCCTATTCATCTTCCAGCATTCTCAGATTCTCAAACTTGCTTCTGAGGAGCTGCATCCTTGACATCCTAACTTTGGATGTGCGTTCATGAGTAGTCTTGAGAATCTCCCAAACTTCTTTAGCTATAGTACAAGTGTTGATTAGTTTGAACATATTCTTATCAACACCATTAAATATATCATTTAAGGTTTTATTGTTTTCAAGAGCTTCATCTTCTTCTTCTTTGGACCAATCGACTTTAAGCTTTAAACTTGTCGAACCACTTTCATAAGTGATCACAAGATGTTTTCAACCTTTAGCCACAACCTTCTAAGTTTTCATGTCAATGAATTTGAGAAAAACAACCATCTTTACTCTTCGATAGTTATAATGTGTCATCCAAAACAGATGGCCTATTGACATAGAACCATCTTTACTTTCCAATAGACATGTTGTTTTTACCTTCATTTTTACTACTAATTCTTCTGTTTTTAGTTAGCTAATTAGGCAATTCAAATTCTATATAAATTTTAAAAAAAAAAAAAAGAGAAGTGGAAAATGATCTAAACCTACTTAAGCCCAACCTCAAATCAAAATCAAAAGGACAGCAAAAAAAATTCACCAAGGTTGAATGTCGACCTCTGTATGTATTATAATCTTACGTTGTTTTTTAACGTTGTATCAATATGCCTGTGTTTTTGTTTTCTATACCTATTCCTGCTTATTTTTCTAGTATAATCTTGCTTTTTGATAAACCCAGATAGGAGAAGTACACTCCTATTAAATTGATTATGTGAATAATCCGATCATGATGACTTATTTTTCTATGATTATCAGCCTGATTTTTGATAAATCTAAATAGAAGAAAAGTACACTCCTATTTAAATTGATTAGGTGAATAATTCGACCTAAATTGCTCCATGAAAAATTGATTCTATACGTAATTGAAATAATAAATAATACTTAAGTCACCTTGCAACATGTTTAGACACCTTTTGATTTTTCAAATTGACTCTTTCCTAAAGAATTTTTCCAAACTTCTTTGAAATGACAAGATATCATCCTTTAAAATTTTACTAAAAGCCAAAATATTTTGATTAAAAATCTAAAAACTTAATGTAGAGGGACCCTTAGAAAATGGTCAGAATAAAGAGTTCCTAAAATTATAAAATCTCTCTAAATAATGTGTTTTTAATCTTGCATGTTTTTTGAACAAAAAAATTTATAACTAAAATCATCACTAACCATAAGTGAAAGGATAGAAAAAAGAAACACAATAATATATTATAATGTCCAGTTTGATGATACAAGAGCACAAATCTCCAAGTAAACAATAATGAAACATGTAACAAGAATGGTGATAATGTTACAAAAGGTTGCTAGTATCTATTGTTACATAGGAAAAAGAGGAATGAAGCACATGCATGTTATGAATCAACACATAAATAAATAAAAAACAACCTTGTATTGTACAACACAGTACACCTGCCGGTCCAAGTCGGGTCTCATTTCCAGAGCTTGACAAACTTGTCATGACTAGCTGAAGCAACCAAACCATTTACGGTGGAAACGGCCAGAGCAGCAATAAGACCGTCGTGAGCAGACAGAGTCATCGTCTTGTTCTCTGTCATGTTCCATAGCTCCAACGACTGCAGATTATTGTACAAGAGTTGTTATGGATCGATCAGATTCTATTTTAATTCATGCAGGAAATGGGACAGGAAAAACGATACGATAATCAGATGTAGACTTGCCTGGTAACAGCCAATGACCAGCAGCGATGAATATGTTGGATGGAAAACGCATGAGTGAAACTTATTGCCGTTACAGCTAAGCTCGTGAACACATTCCCCTTCGCTTCCAGTTCCGAGAGTCCAAACCCTGACAGAGTCCTCACTGACAGATGCCAAGAATTCCCCAGACGGATCCCAACATACAGAATGTATAGACTTTGTGTGACCCTGCAATATACTCCAATCAGTAAAACCAGTACACTCTTGGAAAGAGTATGAAAAACAGACGTAAAATGTATTTTTTAACCGACCTTTAGTGAATATCGGCATGCTTGTGTCTCGACATCGAGTATAGAGACAACGTTCTCTGCAGCTGCGGCGAGGTATCTCCCTAGCCGAGGTTGAAATCTCATCTGTGCAGTGCCACCCTAATTGGTAAATATGAAAATTTATCAGTTTTGGCGAATTACTAAAACAGAAAATTGTGAATAAAGTAAAACAGCGCTAAACTACCTACCTTTGACACTCTAGCACAACTGCCATTGTTAATACTCCAATATCTTATCTCACCATCGTAGTCACAAGAGCAGATAAGGTCCTCTTTATTAGGGTGAAAGTCTAGTGACATAACAGATGCAGAATGACCGGTGAAGGTACGAAGCGAATACCCGGGCTGCATTGGTAAATACATATAAGCTAAGGTCAAATAACAAACAAGAAAAACACAATCCATCAAATAATTTCTCAAGAGTATCGAGATTAGCACAAACAAAATGAAGTTACATTGTCAACATCCCAAACGCGGACAGTTTTGTCATATGAAGATGTTGCAAGACGAGGCAGGGTTGGACTGAAACGGACATCAGTAATTAAAGATGAATGCTCTTCAAGAGTAGCTTTCTGCTTTAGAGAATCTGTGTACCATAAAACAGCCTGCAGAGGAAATGTCACATTCTACATATAAACGGAATAAATGATAGAAAGGTTTGGGATTTTGTTCTTCAATTTTCAAGCAGGTCAATTACATGTGTTAACGCGTAGTATTTAGAAATCAATTGAGCAGATAAAGCGCTAACTAAGACATGTTTTCCCAGTGTGAGCGATGACTTGACTAACCTTTTTGTCATGGCCGCCACTTGCAAGCAATTTTCCGTCAGATGAGAAATGAGTACAAACAACTTTGCTTGTGCTTGCACGGACAGAACTTACTTCAGAAAATGTGAAACCTGAAAATAGCCACATACCCTCAGTTTCAAAATGAATTATGAATCTCGTATTTATGAAAGTCAATAAATTTAAAAGCAACATTACAGCTTCATATACAAAACATTATAGCCCTTCCTTACTAATATTACTAAGAACTTTGCACGTGCAATCTATGCTACAGAAGCTAATTCAGAATAGTAATGGCAAAAAAAACATTATGATAGATAAAATGTTGGTGTTTACTGCACCTTTGCTTACATCCATACGTCCAACTGGATCTCTAGGATCATTATCATCATGAGATAAAAAAGACTCAACATTATCATCAAGAGACGCATCCTCAACAAAGCGGTCCACATCTGCCTGCAATTCAATATCCTTATCATCCCACTGCCAAAATGGAATGGCAATGAGTCTACATGCAAGGAACTTATTATTCCTTCCATTAATTCAAATCAAATAGAAGAGACACTCACCAATTGGTTGGAAGGAGAGGTAAGAGTTCCGGTGCCATCAGTGCCAAACATCATTAATGGCTTAGAAGAACTACCGTTATGAGGTAAAGAAGGCATTGATATCACATCACCAGGGGTATGAGTTGAGCCTGAGGGAGTTGAGGGTGCTGAACTCGGAGATGGACCTGCTGTGTTAGCTGTTCCAGAGCTATTGGCAGGACCGGAAGAAGAAACAGGTTGCTTTCTCTTTCTTCCAGTCTGGTTTTTGGAAACCTTGAATATTCAGAACAAAATGTTAGAAACCCATTTCAGACTCAATTATTTTACAAGTCAGAAAATATTTATAGGTTCGGAGACCTAGAAATCATGCATGGCTCAATTGTTCAAATATGCATAGGAAAGGCCACCATAAAAAGGACTGACCTGATCATTTCCTCTAAAGGAATTTGACATGCTACCATCTCCGGTGACACTGCCACCCCCTCCCCCTACTTTATCTTGCTGATGCATGTTATGATTTGAAGACTGAGATTGCTGATTTGAAAGAGAATGCTGTTGAAGTTGCTGCTGCTGTGGATTGGCATTCTGCTGCTGTTGGTGTTGTAACTGAGCCAGTTTCATCTACAGAAACAAACAAAAATTAACTTCCAAAACATTTTGCAATTAAAGATTTTATAAAAGCGCAGTTTTTGCAAGATCCGTAATGAAGATGAAAAGATAAATTGCATGAACAAGCACCTTCATTAGCATATCCGTATCAGCACGAGGAAAAGGAGGACCACCTGCTTGAAGGGGTGATCCGACATTCGATACTACATCACCAACAGGATTTGAAAGGCCATCCTTACCTACGCCCACATTTCTATTGTTCAGTAGCATTCTGAGTCTTCTACTTTCATCACCAGCGGATGGTGATGCCAGGTTTTGCTGTGCTAACATAAGCTGTTGCTGATGTTGTGGTGTCAACATTGGAAGTTGATGAAAAGGCTGTGGATTCTGTATGAAAGGTTTTTGTTGCTGAAGTAAACCAGAACGAAGTTGCTCCAACCCCTATAATTCGAAAAGGACATCATTAAATAGTGAAACTGAATAACTCAATTGTGTAGTTTCATCATTAAATAAGGTTTAGCTTTATATATTTAGAAAACGTGAAGTTAACCAACGGTAAAATTTAGCTTAAATAAATATTAAAATAAAAGGATTTCTTACTGTGAGTGGCCACCCTTTCAGAGTCAAATTGTTGCCACCTTGATTTGATCCTGACACAAACAAAAATCTCCTTTAACTCAATCTGTAAGTACGGATAATCCCAACAATGTAACGCTTTCACATTATATCTCAAAATATCTTCACCTAGTGAATAAATTTGAAAGAACCGACTACAAGGAAAAAATCCTATAATGTACATGCTTGCAAACCAGTTTTTAAAGTAATAGCACAAACTAGATAGATTAGAATATGAATTTAATGAAAGAATACCAGGAATTGCCATCAACGATTCAGGACCCCCAGCTCTAGGGTTCAAAACAGGATTAATCTCAGTTTTTATATCCTGATTCAAAGTGGCGAGTCAGGAAAAACAGCTGATAAGAAATATATTAAAAGGTAATTAATGAGAACACTTTTTAAGATAGCATACCGGAGTAGACCCTGGTAGTTGCTGATTACGAGCTTGAATTTGTGGAGACATTGAACCAGCAGCACCATGCAAAACTTGCCTGAATACAAGAAAACGAAATTTGGTTCTAATACGGTCAACATCCATAGCTAAAAAGAAATGGAGGCTAAGTTCTAAAGAAAATCACCCTGACGGTTGACCAGTAGCTGCAGATGACTTCAAAATCGAGGCATGATTTGGGTCCAAGATTTGGTCTCCAAATCTTTGCTGTACGAAATAACATAAGATAGCGATGAATATTTACATCATAAGAACAATAGTTCGTTTTATAATAATCACGTAAAACCGGAATATCCATGTACCTTCATTGCAGCATCTTCCAAAGAATCTCTTTGAAGGGGAAGTTTTAACCTTTCCTCATACATCTTTGTCGCAATTGCATTTGCAGTGCTAGGGTTTCCAACTAATCCATTTGCACCACCACCACCGTTCAAGAGATGAGCCCTATCCCTACCTTGCTGTTGCTGCTGCTGCTGTTGCTGCTGCTGATGCTGTGGTTGCTGCTGTTGTTGCTGCTGATGCTGTTGTTGCTGTTGCTGCTGTTGTTGTTGCTGCTGATGCTGCCTCTGTAACAGCATCTGTTGCATCTGCATCTGCTGCTGTTGTTGATTCTGCTGTTGTTGATGTTGTGACTGCTGAGGTTGTGGCTGATTCTGTTGTTGTTGCTGTTGCTGCTCCCTAGCCTTAATTAACTGTGTCTGCAAAGGAAGTTTGACAAACCGAAAACTTCAAGAGCAGCACGCATACTGATATAAAACAAACTATATCTGACTAATATGGTTACCGAAACTGAAACTTCTAATCTTTTTTATTATCCTATATTTGAAAAAGTGAACATGTGTTTCTATAGCAGTTTTACATGACGACGTAAAATTAGTTTTCTCCATGATAGTTATGATTTCGTCATTAAAAATGACGAGATCAAAAGCGAGAAACAGTTAACCAAATCAATCATTAGTCAAGATGCGAAATAAGGAAGTTTCAACATGTCAAATATACAAACTTCCTTATGTAATAAACAAATAGATACGCGTAAAAGGTAACCAGGTAACCGACTTCCTTATTTAGTACCGTGTTTTAATTGCCAAACTTGTAGCACAATCACCTGACTCGGAATCAACACACTAAAAGTACAAAATACGGAAAAGAAAAACAACACAGATTTTCCAACCAACATCGATATAGCATAATCACGTGACTCGGAATCAACACGCTAGAAGTACTAGATACAGGAAAAAAAAAACAGCACAGATTTTCCAACCAACCTCGAAATAGTATAATTACATGACTCGAAATCAACACGCTAGAAGTACTAAATACGAAGAAAAAAAAAGCAGCACAGATTTTTCAACCAACCTTGATATAGCATAATCACGTGACTCGAAATCAAACACTAGAAGTACAAAATACGGAAGAAAAAAAACAACACGGGTTTTCCAACCAATCTCAATATAGCATAATCATGTGACTCAGAATCAACACAGATTTTCTAATCTTTTCTTTATCCTAGATTTGAAAAAGTGAAGTTGTGTTTCCGTAGCAGTTATATGACAACTTAAAAATAGTTTTCTCCGTGCTATTTATGATTTCGTCAGTAAAAATTACGAGATCAGAATCCATTAAGTAATTGTAGTCACAAGTAGGCAATTATACTGCCAGCGCATTGGCGAGAGAAGAAATTATAGAATTAACTTCTTTCTAAAATTATGTCTAATAAAAAATTATTCTTCAGAGACAATCCCAATTTCCCTTAAAAGCTAAACGACAAATCAAAAGCGAGAAATAGCTAACCAAATCAATCGTTAGTTAAGATGCACAATAAGGAAGTTTCAACACGTCAAATATACAAACTTCCTTTATTTAATACGCGAATAGATACGCATAAAAGGTAACCGACTTCCTTATTGAATACCGTGTTTTATTTGCCAAACTCGTAGCACTATCACCTGACTCGGAATCAACACACTAGAAGTACAAAATACGGAAGATAAAAACACAGCTTTACCAACCAACCTCGATATAATCACGTGACTCAACGCTAGAAGTACAAAATACCTATGTTGTTAAACTCGGATAACAGCACGGCGCGGCCATCCCAAAAATGGAACGGAACGGAAACGCGGAACGGAATGGGTGTTATTTTAGTGACGCAGACACTAATATATTTAATACTAGCACACATATTTGTAAAAATCTAAAATAAATTACACAAGGATAAAGATTAATATAAATTTTGTAAATATAATATCAAGTTTTAAAAATAAAACAGTGAATACAAAAGACATAACAATGATAAAATTTAAAAATAAATAAAAAATAATAATAAAAACAGTGAATGAAAAAAAAATTATTAAAAAAAAAAAACTCAACGAAAAATAAATAAATAAGAAGAAAAGAGGGAGAGCGGTTGTTGATGGAATTTTAGCTGAGAAGACAAATGGAATTAAGAGGGAGAAGAGGAGCAGAGAGAGAGTGTGATAGGTGTGAAGCAAAGACAGAGGTATATGTTGTAGATTCTAAAGCAGCAGAGAATTGTATTAGGGCTTTTATATTAAAGGAAAAACCAGACACGAAAATCTCGGCCGTTCCATGCCGCGTCACCACCGTTCCGCGCCGTTTCCGTTACCAAGAACTCGGTCATTCCGGCCGCATCACCCGATGTGTCGTTCCGGCACGGTCTGATGCGTTTTTGCCAACTGTGCCGCTCCAACCAACCTCGATATATAGCATAATCACGTGACTCGTAATCAACATGCTAGAAGTACAAAACACGGGAAAAAAAACAGCACCGATTTTCCAACCAACCTCGATATATAGCATAATCACGTGACTTAGAATCAACACGCTAGAAGTACAAAATAAGGAGAGAAAAAAAACACAGATTTTCCAACCAACCTCGATATAAGACGCAGCAACTTCCGAATGCTTCTCATTCACTCTAGCAATAAATATGCCCAGAAAACCAACCATCACTCGAACAAAAATCCTTCCGGGGCATCAATAGCTGAAATTTCTAATCTTTTTTATTATCCTATATTTGAAAAAGTGAAGTTGTGTTTCCATAGCTGTTTTACATGATAACGTAAAACTAGTTTTCTCTGTATTATTTATGATTTTGTCAGTAAAATTACGAGATCAAAATCCATCAAGTAATTGTAGTGCAAACAAGTAGACAAATATCCACTCAGTGCAAAATGCAAACAAAATTATTTTTTGAAATCTTACTGCCAGCGCATTAGCGAGAAGAAATTAAAGAATGAATTTCCTTCTAAAATCATGTCTAATAAAAAATTATTTCTCATAAAGAATCCGGATTTCCCCTAACAGCTAAACGACAAATCGAAAGCGAGAAACAGCTAACCAAATCAATCATTAGTTAAGATACGCAATAAGAAAGTTTCAACGCGTCAAATGTACAAACTTCCTTATTTAATACACTAATAGATACGCATTAAAGGTAACCAACTTCCTTATCTAATCCCGCATTTTATTTGCCAAACTTGTAGCACAATCACCTGACTCAGAATCAAATCAACACACTATAAGTGCAAAATACGGAAAAGAAAAACACGGATTTTCCAACCAATCTCGATATGGCATAATCACATAACTCGAACCAACACGCTAGAAGTACTAAATACAGAAGTAGAAAAAACAGCACAAATTTTCCAACCAACCTTAATATAACATAAACACCTCACTCGGAATCAACACGCTAGAAGTAAAAAATACAGAAAGAAAAAACCAAGATTTTCCAACCAACCTCGATATAAGACGCGGCAACTTCCGAATGCTTCTCATTCGTTCTAGCAATAAATATGTCCCAGAAAACCGACCACCACTCGAACAAAAAACCTCCCGGAGCATCAATAGCTGAAATCCCATTTCGCCATTACAAAAAAACATCCAGATTAATAAAACAAACAAAACAGAAACACAAAAACAAAACTTCTTTGCTTCTAGCTAACTCACCAACAGGATCAGATGACACTTTCCCTTCAGCTTGAAAAGCCTGAGCTGAAACTTTCAAATCCCTCTTCACAAGATAATCATGGATGTAAACATCCAACCTAAAATCTCATAAAGCAACCAAACAAAAGTAGCATAATCAACTTCAACTTCAAGAACCAAAGCTTAGATCTTTACATTCTTTACATCAAGTATATCACTATGACCATCAATATCAACAACCCAAATGCAGGAAACAAAGAGTTCAACAACCAAAAGTGATAATTTCATCAATGTAAAGAAACCCTATTTAACTTGCAGAAGCTAAAAACAAAAAATAAAAACCCTAATATACCCATTAGAATATTCTCACACATTCACACAAAAAAACAACATACAGAACCATATCAGAGAATATAAACCAACCCCAAATCACAAAAACATAAAAAATCAGAACCCAAATCAACAAAAAAACAAAATTGAACGTAATCAAAAAAAAAAAAACCCATTTTTTAAAACTGAAAACATCATAGAAAGAAAAACAAAAACAAAAATACAGCAACACTCACATCTTATCAGCTTCCCAGTTAGTCTGAGACATACTGACAGAAAGAAAATTGACGGGTAATGAAAATCCAACGAGCAACGAGGTTGATGAGTCTTCAAAAGTATAATGAAACTGAAAAGTGAAAGCTGTTAAAGATACCAGATTTTGCGGTAGAAGAGAAGCAGAAAAACATGAGGGAGAAGAGAAAAAGGGAAGTGTAGAAAGCGAAACGAGAGAATAAGAAGAAGAGAAAGCGGAAAAAACAGGATTTTGAGGAAGAAAAAATCGAAAGGAATGAAACAGAAACGAGTATTCTAAGACTTGAGACACGGTAAGAAAAACATTGGAAAAATGTTTTTATATGATTGAATAAATGACACGTGAAAATATTTTCTAATATTTAGATTCTCATAAGTTACAACAACAACACTCACTAACACAACTCTTGCACTTTAACTACTCAAGTCTCTTTAGATAAATGGTGAATTTTTTTTCATTTTTTTTATTTTTTTATTTTTAGAATTAAATTATTTATTTAAAATTATATTTTTTAAATTTTTATTCAAAAATACGGATATTAATATTAATTTATTGAACGATCGAATAGCAACTTACGATAAATAATTAATAATTATCTAAATTTTTAATAACAGTAGAGAATGAGTATTGTTGTTTTTGAGTTTTTAAAATTATAAATTTTAATATTTTTAATATTTGTATAATTATTTAATGCACTTAATAAGGAGATTATTTTGACATTTTAATTAATTTTTTTTCTTTTTCTTGTTTTTGAAAAAAAAAAGTTTGATTGTGTGATATTTTTTAATAGGATAGTTGAAATTCATTTAACATAGTCAATATTTTTTTATATGAGGTAGAAATAAATAAATTAGATCCAAAAAATAATAATTAAGTGTGACAGATCGTTGAATCAAATTTTTCAGTTATTTTAAAAATCAAATTTTTAGTTATCAAAAAAATGATAGAAGTGAAAGAAAAAAATATTGATCTAACAAATTAACATAATATATTGCTATTATTCTTAACATATAAGAAAATAGAAGGTAAGAGTTTGTTATTTTTCTTTTTTAGTTTGATTAGATAGAAAGGCTAAAGAGGAATGAATGAGCGATCAATATTATTTAAAAGTAATAATAGGTTTAAAGTAAAAAATATAATATGTCCATATGATGTAAATTTCTTTTTATATTAGAATTAACTTAATTAGTTTAATATTTTATTTTAATAAAACATTTTAACCGTTTTTTATTTTAATTTAATTAATAAATCAATTAGATTAATATTCTTTTATTAAGGATGTATTATTTGATTTTATCTTTAGATGACTTGTGTTTGACTCAAATTTATATAACTCTAGATATGCTCTTTAGAAGCAACACAACATAAGTGCATCTTTATAACTCTAATTATAATTAGCTTAAGGCAATTTTAATCATTTTTGCAATAATTTTTCTTAGCTTTTAAATTCCACCAAAAACAATTGAATCAAAACCTTGTACTTCAAGTTATTACAACCAAAATAGGTGATAGTAGTGGCTATCACAAGTGTTCATTGATTAGGTTTGTTACCTAATTGTTAAATGATATTAAATTATAATTTTGATCGGTTATTGAGTTTTAAATCAATCTCAATGAAATATATTAGTTAGTTTTTGATTTTTATGCTATGTTAAACATTTTGTTTTGGATGTTACAAGTTAATTGATAATGTAAATTAACTTATAAATATTTATAGATTACTTAAATGAATGTCATAGATGACAATTGATAATATAAATTAACTTATAAATATTTATAGATTACTTAAATGAATGTGATGTGATTATATAAATGAATGAGATGTGATTACACGAGTATTGTTTGGAATGTAATTCTCATCTTACAATCAATTATTTTAGTTATTCGGTGAAAAAAAATTTGTTGGATAATGTAATGTCATGATTTAAGAATTTATCGCCTTTGAATTTTATTTGTATTTGGCATTAACCATATGATTTAGAGTTCAAAATAGTTTTATAATTAAGAAAGTAGTTTTTTTTCTTAAATATGATACTCTGTAAAATGAAGTTGAGAAATTAATTTTATTATTTAATAATAAAATTTTATCTTTAGCCAGTTTTTTCACTATTTTTGAAGGATTGTGATTTTAAAGTGAATTTTCATCTTTTAAAGGAGAATTTTGTAGTATATGCTTTGAGCATAAAACATTTATTGTATTTGTTTCATTAGAGAACTTTGATTATCGGTGAATTAATAAAATGAATTTTTTATGTGGTGGTGCAAATCTTCGATGTGGTAGTGCGCGAGTGGACCTACAAGATTAATACTTCGATGCTCAAGTCATCGAGTGATCAAAAAATGGTAGAGAGAATTATGGTCAAATCATGCATTCGTATGTAATTTGGCTTATGTAGTATTGAGCAGGTGGTTAACCCATAAGAATTTCCCTCCAAGGTTTGTCGTGGCGTAGCATACGGGAAGTGTTTCACAAACTAGGTCAAATCCTCTATGTTGGGACCTTTTATGTGGAAAAGTGGGAGAGATCTGAAGAACATGTGCATTAAATGTTAGTCTCGTCATTGAGACATTTCGTAGGATTTCTTCATATGTGACCCTAGGTTCGTAGACTTAAGCACGGTGTTTCTCCTAGGATACTTGAGTGTACTCAAGTTTATTTTCATTTTCGAGGCGAAATATGATTTTTTGCTTTTTTATCTTCCCACTTCCTTTCATTATGGGTCAATGATTTATTTGTCTTGTTTTACTATATAAGGATTACTTCGATCTTTTAAACTTTTTTCGCTCTTTCTTGCAAACTAAAATTTACCTTTCTCTATATAAGTTATTATCTTCTTTGTTGAGCTTCAGTGACTTTTGATTCCATCATATTCTCTTTCTGTCTGAGTTATGCATTCTTTGATTCACTATTATCTTTGCATTTCAGTTATTTTTAATTGTTTCCTCACTTCATTTCTTTTACGTGTACCATTTAACATTTTCCTTCTTATATTTTTTTGTTTTTTATTCCTTTTTTTCTTATAATGGCCAACATAGATAATATACATGCAAACATGATAAGCAACCATGATGGTGGTGATTCTTCATTATCCACTGGGATTGAAAACCCGAATATTTCAAATGTTAATCTTTTAGAGTTTAATTGTCCCAACCCTAATCTTATTGTGCTTAGCGATAATTCAAGGTTTTGTGTATGTTATGTCAAAGATGGTGACAAACCCTCTAGTGGCTCTCCTTACGAGAGTATCAGTGAGTCTTTTCAAAAAGACAAGTGGGTATATTACGGTCACTCCTGTAACAAAGGTTGAAGTTGTCAGATCTTCTTTTTCTATCCATCATCTTTCACATTCAGATATAGTTTCTCGAGATTAATGGAGGAAATGTTATTTCATGAGATTCTTTAGGGTGACGATTGGTTGGGACCCTACTGACATAAATATCAAGGAACATATTAGCTTTTGAAACCATTATACAGTTTTTGACCAGCATTATCTTTTTCATGACAGTCGGGCAGACATGGTTCGTCAGCCAATAATACTTAGCTCTAAGAACCTTCTTGGCTAAAGCTCAAGCACTCACATATTGTTTGATTATTCCTTCGTGCACTTCGGTGAGAGTGTAGGTGACTTATTCTTCTTTTTCCAAGCATTTTAGCATAGGGTCAACAATTCCATTTGATACAAAGTTCATTATAATATAGAGTACAAAATGGCTCTTCTTTTTATGAGGGAAACCTCGGTCGGATTGGCGAGTAACATTCCTTGCTAGTTGTATACTACAATTGGTGATATCTAAAATGGTTGTGTGGTGTCATCAATTTTCATCATCGTAACATTTAGAGCTTCGATATTGAGACTTTTTAGAGTTTCTTGGATGAAATAATGGTTTACCGTGAATGCCCTAGTGTTGATAAGTTTGGATAGGATTTCAGCTTTAGTGTTTTGCTCTATTAGAATATGAAAGATCTCTAATGTATTGAACTTCGATAGTTTTTCTCTAGCTAAAGCAACATATCACTATAGCAACGACTCTTTGGTATGGGATTCTACTTTGACTTATGAGACCATGAGATAGGAGTTTGTTATCAATCTAACGCTCTCTGTTGCCATCTTGATGACCAATATGAGGTCGAAAATAACAGTTATGCGCTTGGTTTTATTATTGGTGGGAGAAATCTCAAAATATAGAGATACTTTGATTATCAGGCTGACTTAGTTCTCCAATATTATTTTGGCTTCACTTCCTCAGCTATGGTATGACCCTTCTGTAAACACTACCCATGTATGAGTTAGTTCTAGTGTGCCCGGGTTCAACTCTACTATGAATTCTGCAAACAATTGTGTTTTCCTTGATTCAAAGGAAACATCAAATTCAAATGTACCACTTTGTTAGACCCCTACTAGATTTGGAAGATTGAGCATTTGTTTTGATAATAAGTCGATTCAAACAATTATGGTGTGTGCTAGCAAGTAAGATTGTAACTTCTTAGATGTTGATGCCAACACCACCTTCTTTATCTTTGGATAACGTGTCTCTAGCTTGTCCAAGACTTTGGAGATAAAGTAGGCAGAAATCTATGAAAGGAAATCACAATATAAAATGTAGCGAAAAAAAATATTCTTAAGTCGATTCTTACGAATGTTGCATGATCAATGATATAAATGGTTACCTCTTGTGGCAATTAATACCTTTGATGCAGAATAGTAAGAACAATCATAAGCATTGAATGAAGAGCAATGCCTATACTCAATCCACACGAACAAAGTTCCTTCAATCTTAGTGCCATCTTCTACAAATGAAGAAATAGAGAGAGAGAGAGAGAGAGAGAGAGAGAGAGAGAGAGAGAGAGAGAGAGAGAGAGAGAGAGAGAGAGAGAGAGAGAGAGAGAGAGAGAGAGAGAGAGAGAGAGAGAGAGAGAGAGAGAGGAGAGAGAGAGAGAGAGGGAGGGAGAGAGAGAGAGAAAGACTATGACTAAGGTTCAAAACCAAATTTTATCAAAGTGTGTAAGCTTCTGCATAAGGATTCTATCATAAAATTGCTTGTTTGGGCTGCAAGGTGAAAATAACCAACTTAAGTGTGTCATATTCGTACCTTATGGTGTATTGTATTTCACTTAAGTGCATGATATCTTACAATATTTCATATTCTACTTAAGTGCATTGTACTTTGAGGTGTTATACAATTCACTTAAGCATGATCTATCTTACGGTGTTCCGCAATTATCTAAAGTCCAGTGTACCTTACGATATTTTGTATTTCTCTTATTAATTTTATCTCTTGTCAATCTATTTTTATGTTATGACCCTGTAGGTTTTTGTGACGTTGACAATTATACTAAATCACACATTTAATATAATAAAAAGTGAGTGGTATCTATAAACACATCATTGTTACCCAAGTGGCAAAAATGTCACGTGATTTGATAAAGCATGTTCGTGATAATGTTTGTGTGTATAATTACCCTTTTAGCCTCTTGCTGATATTTAACATAAGATGTAGACCGTGTCACCCTTGTTAAGTTCGATATTAGGATCTTAGACATATATCCTAATGCGGCATGAACAAATTCCATTTAGGTCACTTGTATCCCTTAACATAATTTTTGGAGTACCCATCAACCATTTTCATGGTCATTTTGTTACGGACAACGTTTAATTGACAATAAAGTATTAGACTCTACATATAGGGTTCATAGTGGTTTTAGGTTGAAGGGAGGTATATATCACCATCACCTTGAGAATAACTTATGACACTTACGTGAAATTCTATGTAGTATTCTCATGATGGGTCGGTCCAATATGAATAGTATTTCTAATATTCAAGCCTATGTGAAGACTTGATAACTCTTTATTTGTGATCTATGAAATGTGATCATCAATCCATCCATATAATAGTCTTAATGCTTAATGTTATCTCACTTCACAATAAAACTTGATTATGAATACTTTAAAAATAATGTTCTTGTGTTTAATGGGATCTTACTATTTAGTCATACTTAATGTTTCGTTAAGGGTGTGTTTAGTTCGGGGTAGATGGAGGGGAGGGGAGGGGAGGGGAGGGGAAATTTTTAATTAAATATGTTTGGTTCAAATCTTAGGAGGGGATGGGGGGGGGAGGGGAGGGGAACAAAATCCCTCAAAAACACACTTTTTGGTTCCCTCCGAATTAGGGGGATTTGGAGGGGACGGGAGGGAATATAAGTTTTGATATTTAAAAATTATTATATTTACTAAAATATCCTTAGTTTAATTTCAGTATTTCATAACTATTCGTTTTCTTTTGTGTTACTGCTTTTTCTTGATTGTTTCCATCAACTTATTATAATTGTTCTCCACCTTCAAATTATTTTATAATTTCTATACTTAATATAAATCATAATCATTATCTTTTTTTTATAAAAAAAATTATGTTTAGTTATATTGATTTTTTTCTTTTAATTTTGTCATGTATTCTATCATATTTTCTTTTATATCAAATTGTAAATCATTCATTTTATTTATTTTTGTTTATTCATTTTATTAAATATTTTGAACCATTAATATTTAATAATAAGTTATTTTATATATTTGTTTTGTTATATGATTCATCACAATTTAAATGATGTTATTGACATGTAGTTTAATTTATGTTGGAAAGTTATAAGTCGAATCAATTGTACTCAATTTTTTTAACTTTATGTGACAAATAAATACTTTTTTAATCACTCAATATTAGAAATTTTATTACCAACAAAAATACGCATGAATTTTTCACATTTTAATATCATATGACTTATATAAGATTATAAGGATAAAAATGTAAATTATTAATAAAATTCCTCCCCTCCCCTTTTGAACCAAACACATTTTTAACTAAAATCTCTCCCTTCCCTCCCCTCCTCTCTTTTGAATCAAACATTTATTTTGATTAAAAAAAATCATTCACCTCCCCTCCCCTTCCCTTCATTAAAATCTCTCCCCTCCTCTCCCCCTCATTTGAACCAAACAGACCCTAAATGGACTAACTATTTAGGAAATTTATTAGTTTGGAAAAACAAACATACCAAATAAATGTCTTTTATTTTTAATAAATAATTCAATACAAGTACAATTTTCTAATAAAACTACTGGCCTCTAGGGCTTACACCAACACTTTGGGTAAAATTTGGCACTCTTACAAGAACAACATTGATTTCTTCATCGAACATGACCAAGTAGAGGTATAAGAATTCTTCGCCAGAATGGTGAGATTATACTAATGGATTTGATAAGTCCATTTTCAATGATGAAAACACTTGTTGACATTTTGGATTTCATTCAAAATGTGTTTCCTTTTTCAACTGTTTGTAGAACGACAAGGCAAGTTGTGCCAATTTCGATATGAACCTATTTAAAGCTATCAACATCTCGTTCAACTTCATTACTTCCTTCTTGGTCATTGGTGTCGTCATCCAGACGACCACCTCACACTTATCCGAGTGTGCTTTTATGCCCCACTCTGTTAGATAAAATCCCAGAGACTTACCAGCCCTGACTCCATAGGTACACTTTTCTGGATTAAGCTACATTTTATACTGTGAGACTCTTTGAAATACATGGGCGAGATGCAGATCGTGTAATTCCTTCTCATTAGATTTAACAATCATGTCATCCTTGTATGTCTATAGTGGTTCACCTATCTCTTCCTTAAAAAGTGTATTCATCATCCTTCAATATGTTTCACATGCATTCTTCAGGATAAAATGTATTATGTTATACTAGTAGTTGGCTTGTCTTGTCATGAAGGTCGTTTTCTTCATGCTTAGATCATACATGGGTATTTAATTATAGCCATAATACACATCCATAAAACGAAAATACACATATAAAATTTTATAAAATTTAAGTCTTTTGTGATCATATAATAATAGAAAGTTTGATTTTATATTTGTAATTAGGGGTAAATCTATTTAATTAGAAATAATTTTTTTTTAAAATGCATTTAGTTTATTACTAATTTTGATAGTGACAAAATTTAGACGTTAATAATTGGTATTATAAACTTTATGATAGTCTTATATTTAATTATTTTGAACATTAAAAATTCCTTTGTCATTTTTCAATTAATTTTATCTCATTCTAAAATAATTTAGTTATCCGGTTAATGTGTTTTTTAATCTAAGTATTTTTTTTTATTATAGTTATTAAGATAGTACATATAATTGAGGAGGTGTTAGTAGAGTCTTTTATGTTTACCATTAGATAAATTTTTATAATTAGAAATATTTTATATTTTTTTCCTAAGTTTTCGGTTAATTATTATTTATAGTGCATTAATTACAATATTTATATTTTTTGTCGAAATTTTAAACATTTATTTTATTATAAATTTTTGAATGGTGTCATCATATATTTTATTTAATTTTTGAATGGTGTGATCGGTTTATTTTTGTTAGTCTTTTGATTTAACAAAATAGTATTATTAATATTTTTAAGATGTTAGACTCTATAAAAAAAAGATATGGATTAGATTATATATAAATATTAGAACCTTGAATGATTTAATTGAAAGACAATGAAAAAATTATTAATATTAAATTAAGAATTTAAGAGGTGATAGTTATATTTAATTATGAGTAAATTTTGTGAGGATATATAATAATAAAGGTATTGTAAGATATGTTTTTTTGGAATAGAAGTTGAAGTGATGAAGATCAATTGTGTAAATTTGTTGATAGATTCAATTTTAAGAGTGACACATAGGATTTTAATTGATGTGGCAAAAATAGAGTTACATGGCATATGACATGTCGTAATGTAATCCACTGATATTTTATTTTAAACAATACATTCAATCTTAAGTCAAGTAAATATAAATATGTTGACCTTGAATAAATCTCAAAAGCGTGTGTTTAAATATGACTTTGACTGACTTTGTTATAAATTGTACAAATTCATTGTTAAATGCTTATGTAAGTTGATTGCATGATTACATTGTCAAAATGAGGGAATAAAGGTGAAATAAGAGACAAGTTGAGTACTTGTGTTGTTGAAGAATTTTTTTGAGATGATTGGATTGAAGCGGGGAACAGGCGTATAGATCAGAAACAGAAGGTGACGTTCATTCAAAAGGGGGATCATTTCATTCTGATGAAAATTTTTAGTATGCAGATAGGTTACTCAAGGACAAGCAAAGTAAGTTTGGGGTTGTGATGACAATCAATCATTACGTTATATTTCCGAGCAATTTCTAACAAATCGGTGGAATAATGAGGAAAAACCAAGTCAAAATGTGGAAGAGGTGAGAAAAACCTCCAATTGTGAAGAAAGTTGGTGAAAATTAGAAGAAAAAGGAAGAAAATAGATGAATTTCCCAATTGTTTTCACGTGGTCGCAATGCTGACATCACATATGCATTGATGTCATATCGCGATCGCGACAAAGAAGAACACAACCGTGATGACGTCTTTTCCTTATACACTATTTTCCCACTTTAATAGAAAAGGGTGGAGAATTTTTGTAGGGTTATGGATTTTAGAGAGAATGTGATGACCAAGAGCTTTGGTGAACAAATTTGGAGAGTACTTGAGCCATTTGAGAGCCTATTTTCCATTGATTTTGATGAATACTTATTATTAACTCATGGTAACTATTAATTTCAATATGAGTATCTGAGTTATTTTAGATTAGGTCTTTTGAAATAAACCTAACTGTACTCTGTTGGATCATATGACTGTTTGAGATTACTTGAATGTTTTTATTTTATAATAGTTATTTAATTGTTCTTGTACTTAATGTTTTTTTATGTATTGACGAGCACGTAAATTGATCTTAGATGAGTAGGGATTTTTGACTGTAAGTCTAATGATCTGAAGTAGGACAATTATTCAACTTAGAAATTAACCAGTAATAAGTAACTGTAAGTTGTGTTTTTGAATTAACGAACTTAGAAACATTTGGTTTAACTCTAAATTGACCTAAGTTATTGCGTAAATTAGTGAGTTATACATAAAAAAATTTACTACAATGATTTTGTTAATTCGTTGTGAGATTATAGCATAATTGTTATTCATCTGATATACACTCGTCAACATATGTAATTAGGGGATTCAATAAAAATATCTAATTGTTTTTTCTTATTGAACTTTACTCTGAAAATTTTTCTCATATTTGTTTTCGTACCAAATCATAATTGAAAACCCGCAATTATTTAATTTAAATTGCATTCTTATTATCTTGTTTAAATTCATAATCCTTGTGAAGACGAATTATTTTATTACTTCGATGAGACTAGTACACTTGCTAGTTTAGTCATCACTCTCTTCCCCCATTACCTCTACTTTATTAAAATAAATTCAATTACTCATATGAATTTCAATTAATAATAATAATAACAATATTATATATTTTTCTTTTAAATAACAACAACAACAACAACAACAACAATAATAATAATAATAATAATAATAATAATAATAATAATAATAATAATAATAATAATAATAATAATTATTATTATTATTATTATTATTATTATTATTATTATTATTATTATTATTATTATTGTTGTTGTTGTTGTTGTTATTAGTATTATTTTGGAATGTTATAATCTTCTCTCACTTATTGAATTTTCGTCTTCAAAATTTACCTGAAACAAATAATTTTGGATAATATTCTTTCATTTGCTTCTCCAGCTCCCAAGTTATGCTAGCATCAACAACTTTGCCCCATACACCCTTAACCAAAGGAATCTTTTTTATTCTTAAGTGTTTCACTTTTCGATCTTCAATCCTCAAGGGTAATGTTTCATAAGTTAAGTTATCTCTTATTTACACATCATCCTTGAGACAGCCTATGTCCCATTAGTGGAATTCTAATGAAACCTTATAAAAATACAGAAAAATTTGAAATTTTTAAAGGACAATACTTAATTATTTAAAAACATACTGTTTCACATACATATGCTTCAAATATATTTTACAGAGTTTGACACCGTTAAGACTAGCGGCCTTGCCACATAGATAAAACATAAAATAAAAGTACAGAAAGGAAACCAAAAAGAAAGCATACCAAAAGGGACCTCCTAAGTCCAACAAGACTGACACTTATACTGACTGTAGTAGTAGGGATGTGATTAGCGTTTGACAAAACACTAACAGCTCCCAATCTAGATGTTATAGTAACACATCTCCACGTCACTTCATATCCTTTCCTTCTGAGTTGTCGGGAAGTACGCAAGATTCGAGCTCATCGTCTGATCGTCATAAAATAATCCAAAATGCAAAACAAAAATGACACAGGGCTAAGATTCATGTACAAGTTTAAAAGTGGGAATGAATGTGTAAAATAATAATATATATGGAAACCATATTTATACAAACAAGCGTATCTTATACCCACAATTACATATACTTTATTTATTCTAATGCATCCCTGAACTATATGCTGACTCAGGCCACTAAACGCTGTCAATGATATCTATCCCATTTACCAAGATCAGATATCACTAGACCACATGCCACCAACGTACTCCCAATTACCAAGAGCTACGCCACCTAACTTCACATGGAGCCTAGGTGTTATAAGTCGATCGTCCCTGAGAATTCAGGCCAAGAACCTTGTCTTGCCTAGCATGCATAGATAATAATCCCCGTCGGGATTGCAGGCGACTGATCAACCTCGTGCGTCCCATACCGCACGGCGGTGGACTTACACATTCCTTAATGCAAGTCTATATGATCACTCACTCATCTTGTGGCAACTCTTAGCCATAAGTATTAAGTTAATAATGGGGAATTATCGTATCAACTTTTCAAGTTATACTTATTATCTAGATACTTAGGTTGAGTACCAAATCCATCCAATGTCTTGCCATATTTGATCTTTGTCCTTACATAATAAGTTCAGTTTGTATAATGGGTAATTGTATGGTTAACTTCCCAGGTAAGAGAGGTGGACTGTAAACGGCATAGTCGACCAAGTCTTTCCTTAGCCAGAACCCAACCAAATATAACTACTCATTGTATCCAACTTTCCTTATGTTAATGGGGATCAATTACTTAATATCTAGCAATGTTTTTCTCTCATTAACCGATTATTTCCTTAATCTATCAATCACAATCATTCAAGTATAAATAAAATAAACAATTATAAAATTAACCGAATAATGCAAGCACAATACAATACCAAATTGTCAAAGATTATTCCTATGATAATTAATTAAGGCCGGCGTAACCTCGCCTAGTGATTTGTGAAAATCATTATTTGAGAATAGGCTCTCCTTAATTATTTATCGCTAGTAGGGCTTAGGTCACCACTACACACATATATATTAAGTTATTTTACGCTAACCGTCCCAATCGTATACGAAATCTTGCCCCCACCTTTTGTTGAGTGTTGTTGAAAGTCCACAAGTGTTGTCTTCGATCTTTGCCAAGAACCGATTACTTATGAAAATGATTTGGGCAGAACTTTGACGTATAAAACTCCCTTGAAACTTTAGAAGAACTTTTACCACAAAATACTCTAAAGGTTACGAACCGATATCGTGGGAACTTCGATAACTAAAACTAATATTGCTATATGAAGAAATTAGAGAAGGAAAGAAGTAAAGAAGTAAGAAAGATGATTTGTGAATGAATGAATGAAAATGGGGTGGAAGAGACCCCTATTTATACTAGTTGTAAAATATTAAAATAACATAATTTATCATCTTTTGCCCATACCTTCCAACTTTTCAACTCTTGCTAGTAAATATGTCTCTATCAAATATTTACTAATCTTTCATCAATAGTGCTTTAGGTGTTCTAGTATGACTTTGTGAAAATAATTTATGACAAAGGTATGGGAGCTTGATTTCATGACATAATATTATGTAGGATATTAATAGAAAATGAGATATATATTTCTTTTATAAAAAGTAAAATGTTAATAATATTAATAATAATAAAAATAGTAAAAAGGATAGTTATTTGATATTTTTATTGTCTTAAGATTATTTTATTTATTAATTGGTTTATAGAGTAAAATGATAATATTCAAATAAAATAAAATCAATTAATAATAACAAAACAAGAACAACAATAATGATAATAATAATATGAATAATTAATTAACTTAAAGTTAAGGGTTTTAAGTACCAATTTAAATTTCAAAGTTTAGTTTATAAAATGAAACGATGATATTCAAATTGAAGAATAAAAGTAATAAATATAAAAAGTAATTAATTAATAAATTAATTATTATAAGTGTTAGTTTCAACATTTAATTTTTAATAACTAGCATTGTTAAAATCTCAAATCTAACTAGATATATTATTTAGTGTATGGAAAAATTAGGATGTTACATTACCACCCCCCTTAAAAGAAATTTCGTCCTCGAAATTTAGCGTACCTAAAACATATGTGGATACTTCTGACGCATGTCTTCTTCTCTTTCCCAAGTAGAATCACCAGTTACATCATCCCACACGACTCTAACCAATGGTATTTGCTTTCCACGAAGTTCTTTAATACGATGATCTAAGATCTTGACAGGTATAGCCTCATATTCCAAATTATCTCTAAGTTCCACAGTTTCAGGCTCAATGACATGTGAAGGGTCCGGATAATACTTCCTCAGTTGTGATACATGAAATACATCATGAAGATTAGACAAGTTTGGCGGCAAAGCAATGTGATACGCTACAGGTCCAATCCGCCGTAGAATTTGAAAAGGCCCGATAAACCTTGGTGTTAACTTCCTAGTTTTGATTGCTCGTGCAATTCCCGCCCTAGGAGTTACCCTAATGAACACGTGATCTCCTGCCTCGAACTCCAAAGGTCTTCTCCTCTTATCATTATAACTCTTTTGACGGTCCTGTGCTGCCTTCATTTTTTCTCTAATAAGTTTAACCTGATCTGTCGTTTGTTGCACGAATTCTGAACCCAATATTTTATTTTCTCCAACCTCATACCAACATAAAGGTGTACGACACTTTCTTCCGTATAATGCTTCATATGGAGCCATGCCGATACTTGAGTGAAAACTATTGTTGTAAGTAAACTCAATCAATGGTAAGAACTCGTCCCAACTTCCTTTGTGTTCAAGAGCACAAGCTCTCAACAAATCCTCTAACGATTGAATCGTCCTCTCAGACTGGCCATCCGTTTGGGGATGATAAGCTGAACTTAACCTCAGTTTTGTTCCTAACTCTAAATGCAACTGATGCCAAAAATTTGATGTGAATCTGGGATCTCTATCACTGACTATACTTGAAGGTATTCCATGCAATCTAACAATCTCCTTTACATATACCTGAGCTAGTCTCTCTAATTTAAACGTCTGGTTGATGGGAATGAAATGTGCACTCTTTGTCAACCTATCAATGATCACCCAAATTGCATCATGTTGTTTCTGAGTCTTAGGCAAAGCGGTTACAAAATCCATGGCTATTCCGTCCCACTTCCACTCTGGAATATCTAAAGGTTGTAGCAATCCGGCTGGCTTCTGATGTTCAATCTTTGCCTTCTGACATACCAAGCAACTTTGAACATATTCTGCTATATGTCTCTTCATTCCAACCCACCAAAACATTTTCTTCAAGTCTTGATACATCTTTGTGGCTCCTGGATGAAAACTCAACTTACTTTTGTGGCCCTCTTCCAAAATCAACTTTTGAATATCCTGATTTTGAGGTACACACAACCTTTCTTTAAACCTTAGGATTCCATCACTCCTTATGTTAAACTCTCCATTTTGACCATTTCTTATATTTTCCTTTATGCTCACTAGACGGTCATCAAGTTGTTGTTCATCTTTGATCCATTTCAGAAATTCATTAGACACGACAATAGCGCCTATGAATATACTTCCTTCATTGTGATGTACTCCTAAGTTTAAATCCACGAATTTGTCAATCAACTCTTCTTCCTTCAACATCATTGCAGATACATGAAGTTTCTTTCGACTCAAAGCGTCTGCTACAACATTGGCCTTTCCGGGATGATATTGCAACTCAAAATCATAGTCCTTCAAGAATTCCATCCAGCGCCTTTGTCTCATGTTTAAATCTTTCTGATCAAATAAATGCTTCAGGCTTTTGTGATCACTTAACACAGTGAACTTTGATCCATAAAGATAATGCCTCCAAATCTTTAAGGCAAACACAATTGCCGCTAACTCTAGGTCGTGAGTTGGGTAGTTCCTCTCATGCACCTTCAATTGTCTTGATGCATAAGCTATCACTTTCCTTTCTTGCATCAACACACACCCAAGACCTTGATATGACGCATCACAATACACATCAAAATTTCCTAATGGGTCTGGTAAGATGAGTATTGGTGATGAAGTCAATCTTTCCTTTAGCTTCTGAAAACTTTCTTCACACTCTTTAGTCCATTCAAAGTTTTTACCTTTCCTCGTTAACTGAGTCATGGGCAAAGCGATCTTTGAAAATCCTTCAATGAACCTCCGATAATATCCAGCTAGTCCAAGAAAACTTCGAATCTCGCCAACATTCTTTGGACTCTCCCACTTTGTTATTGCTTCGACTTTACTTGGGTCTACTGCAATACCTTCTTTACTAATTACATGACCAAGAAATTGTACCTCCTTCAACCAAAATTCACATTTCGAGAATTTCGCGTACAATTGAAGGTCCTTTAATATCTGTAGCACAATTCTCAAATGTTCTCTGTGCTCTACCTCATTCTTGGAATAAATCAGAATGTCATCAATGAAAACTACAACAAATTGATCTAAGTATGACCTAAAGATCCTATTCATGTAATCCATGAATACTGCTGGAGCATTAGTCAAACCAAATGGCATAACTAAGTACTCATAGTGTCCATAACGGGATCTAAAAGCTGTTTTTGGAATATCATCTTCCTTCACCCTGATCTGATGATATCCAGACTTCAAGTCAATCTTTGAGAATACTGATGCTCCTTTTAACTGATCCATCAAGTCGTCGATTCTAGGCAAAGGATACTTGTTTTTCACAGTGGCTTTATTGAGTTGTCTGTAATCCACACAAAGTCTAGAAGAACCATCCTTCTTCTTCACAAACAAGATTGGAGCTCCCCATGGCGATACACTTGGTCTAATAAATTCTTTCTCTAACATCTCGTCTAATTGTTTCTTTAACTCCGCAAGCTCTGAGGGTGACATTCGATAAGGAGATATAGAAATTGGTCCAGTTCCTGGAACCAAGTCTATAGAAAATTCCACTTCCCTAACCGGTGGTAAACCTGGAACTTCTTCTGGAAAGACTTCCGGGAATTCACAGACTACGGGAAAATTTTCCACACTAGGGGTTTCTCCTACTGACATGGAGAATAGCATCATAAAACTTTGAGTGAGGGTTTCAGCTTTGCTGATTTCTCCACTATCTTCTCCAAATGTAAAAATTTTCTCCTTGCATCTCAAGTTGACATCGTTGGCTGATAACCAATCCATTCCTAAGATGACATCTAGGTCTTGTAGCGGGAGTACCACAAGATCTACTAAGAATCTTCTATTTTCTAAGATTATTGGACAGTCTACACAGACTGAATAAGTTACCATTCTTTCTCCCGAGGGAGTTGTGATAGTCAACTTATAATCGTGATCAACAATTTCGAATCCCAAAAATTCAGCACAAGAGGTAGATATAAAAGAATGTGTAGCTCCTGAATCGAATAAAACTGATACCAACTTATCTCCAATTAAACACATACCTTGAATTAACCCAGCTGACTTTGAGATCTCAGCTCCTCTAATTGTAAATACTCTTCCTGTGGTTGGCTTATTTTGATTCTGAGGTCTCTGACCAACACTTGGGCCTCCATTTCTTGCTCTCCCTATGTTGTTATTGTTTATTAGGCCGCTCCTCTGGCCTGTTGGTTGACTTTGTCCTTGGGGACAATCTTTGAGAAAGTGGCCTTTCTGACCACAGCGAAAACAAGTTCCAATATTTCTATTTGGACAATCTTTGTTAAGATGTGCCCCTCCACAGCTGTAACACTTGAACATTAACCTTCTAGAATCCTGGTTATGATAAGGTGTAGGCCTTTGATATGGCCTACCCCCTCGTTGGATTCTTCCTCCGTGGCCTCGGTTAAAGTGGCCCTTGTGATTGTTGTTTTGGGTTGATCCTCCTGATCCATATTGATTCTTCCTATTGTCAATCCCTTCCAACTCCAGACACCTTTCTACTAGCTCACCAAAGCGCATAATATGCAGAGGTAAAACTGCCCTCTGGATATCATATTTCAATCCATCTTGATACTTTTCACACATCCATTCTTCCCTTGGATGCAAGCGGTAAAACTCAGAATACTTTAGCAAGGATTCAAACTTCCTAGTATATTCTCCCACCGTCATCACACCTTGACGTAGATTCTGAAATTCTCTCTCCTTCTCTTTCCTACATAACTTTGGAAAATACTTCCCCAAAAATTCTTCTTTGAACAAGGTCCAATTGATTTCTCTTCCTTCCTCTTCCAATAATCTATACTTTCCTCTCCACCAAGCTTCAGCATCGCCTGTCAGCATGAATGTTGCATAACCAACCCTTCTATTCTCTCTACAGTGAGTGAAAGAAAATATCTTCTCCATTTCTTGCAACCATTTCTCAGCACCCTCCGGATTAAAGTCACCACCAAACTGTGGTGGTTTTCCTTTCAGAAACGAGTTCAATCCTGTATCCTCATGCACCATTTCCCTTTGTTGTTGCTGAAAGAGTTGATGATCTCGAGTGATTTGCAGGATTTGAGCATTTTGTTGTGTTTGAACTAACACAGCTGCAGCAAGTTCACGAACATCTCGAGTGTCAGCTTGAGAGTTCGTTCCAGTTTGGGAATGATCTTCTCGTCCAATGGGAATGGTAGGTGCTCCTTCAGGAGTAACTTCATCACTCGCATTCCTACGTATACCTCTAGTAGTGCCTCTAGCAGCACTCCTACCACGCCTCGCACCTCTGACGTTCTGAACCATAACTTCCTGAAAAGGAATAGTTATTAGGTTCAATCATTCACAAGACATAAAGAACATAACAATTATGTATATTTATATCCCAATGAATGATTCATCGATAAGGATTTTTATCAAGTCTCCCACAGGCAAGGGATAATTGTGTCTAAAATGTTGAATTAATATCTTAAATATAACTAGAATTCAGGAAAACATAATCAACATTTAATGTATAAACAAAAATGTATCAATTTATTTAATAACAACGATTACAAAAATCGTGACCATGTCTCATTCAAAAACCTCTACTTGTAAACCAAGCTAAGACTAATAGTGGTAAAACTATAATTATCATTATTGCTACGAAATCTTTACCTAATTCTTCATGCTTGATGATACCAATAACAAACAAAATAATGACAAGAAGAGTGATGAATAAAAGAAAGGATTTAGCCATTTGAAAGGTATAGATAAATATTTAGGAATTGATATGAAAATAATGGATGGGTGTGAAGTATTTATAAAGTGAATTTTGTGAAGTGTCCGTTACGTTACCGTTGGGTTTGTGACCGTTGGGGAGGAAAAATAAAGTGTGCTAAATAAGTTTCCTAGACCATTATACTAGAAGGCTCTCAAGATGAAGACTCAATGCACAGAAGAAAAGTTATCATCCAGTTTGGAATCCAACTTGATACAGTCAGTATAATTCTAGACACTTACGGTCCGAGCTGAATCGACCAGCTCTGATACCATTAAATGAGACAGCCTATGTCCCATTAGTGGAATTCTAATGAAACCTTATAAAAATACAGAAAAATTTGAAATTTTTAAAGGACAATACTTAATTATTTAAAAACATACTGTTTCACATACATATGCTTCAAATATATTTTACAGAGTTTGACACCGTTAAGACTAGCGGCCTTGCCACATAGATAAAACATAAAATAAAAGTACAGAAAGGAAACCAAAAAGAAAGCATACCAAAAGGGACCTCCTAAGTCCAACAAGACTGACACTTATACTGACTGTAGTAGTAGGGATGTGATTAGCGTTTGACAAAACACTAACAGCTCCCAATCTAGATGTTATAGTAACACATCTCCACGTCACTTCATATCCTTTCCTTCTGAGTTGTCGGGAAGTACGCAAGATTCGAGCTCATCGTCTGATCGTCATAAAATAATCCAAAATGCAAAACAAAAATGACACAGGGCTAAGATTCATGTACAAGTTTAAAAGTGGGAATGAATGTGTAAAATAATAATATATATGGAAACCATATTTATACAAACAAGCGTATCTTATACCCACAATTACATATACTTTATTTATTCTAATGCATCCCTGAACTATATGCTGACTCAGGCCACTAAACGCTGTCAATGATATCTATCCCATTTACCAAGATCAGATATCACTAGACCACATGCCACCAACGTACTCCCAATTACCAAGAGCTACGCCACCTAACTTCACATGGAGCCTAGGTGTTATAAGTCGATCGTCCCTGAGAATTCAGGCCAAGAACCTTGTCTTGCCTAGCATGCATAGATAATAATCCCCGTCGGGATTGCAGGCGACTGATCAACCTCGTGCGTCCCATACCGCACGGCGGTGGACTTACACATTCCTTAATGCAAGTCTATATGATCACTCACTCATCTTGTGGCAACTCTTAGCCATAAGTATTAAGTTAATAATGGGGAATTATCGTATCAACTTTTCAAGTTATACTTATTATCTAGATACTTAGGTTGAGTACCAAATCCATCCAATGTCTTGCCATATTTGATCTTTGTCCTTACATAATAAGTTCAGTTTGTATAATGGGTAATTGTATGGTTAACTTCCCAGGTAAGAGAGGTGGACTGTAAACGGCATAGTCGACCAAGTCTTTCCTTAGCCAGAACCCAACCAAATATAACTACTCATTGTATCCAACTTTCCTTATGTTAATGGGGATCAATTACTTAATATCTAGCAATGTTTTTCTCTCATTAACCGATTATTTCCTTAATCTATCAATCACAATCATTCAAGTATAAATAAAATAAACAATTATAAAATTAACCGAATAATGCAAGCACAATACAATACCAAATTGTCAAAGATTATTCCTATGATAATTAATTAAGGCCGGCGTAACCTCGCCTAGTGATTTGTGAAAATCATTATTTGAGAATAGGCTCTCCTTAATTATTTATCGCTAGTAGGGCTTAGGTCACCACTACACACATATATATTAAGTTATTTTACGCTAACCGTCCCAATCGTATACGAAATCTTGCCCCCACCTTTTGTTGAGTGTTGTTGAAAGTCCACAAGTGTTGTCTTCGATCTTTGCCAAGAACCGATTACTTATGAAAATGATTTGGGCAGAACTTTGACGTATAAAACTCCCTTGAAACTTTAGAAGAACTTTTACCACAAAATACTCTAAAGGTTACGAACCGATATCGTGGGAACTTCGATAACTAAAACTAATATTGCTATATGAAGAAATTAGAGAAGGAAAGAAGTAAAGAAGTAAGAAAGATGATTTGTGAATGAATGAATGAAAATGGGGTGGAAGAGACCCCTATTTATACTAGTTGTAAAATATTAAAATAACATAATTTATCATCTTTTGCCCATACCTTCCAACTTTTCAACTCTTGCTAGTAAATATGTCTCTATCAAATATTTACTAATCTTTCATCAATAGTGCTTTAGGTGTTCTAGTATGACTTTGTGAAAATAATTTATGACAAAGGTATGGGAGCTTGATTTCATGACATAATATTATGTAGGATATTAATAGAAAATGAGATATATATTTCTTTTATAAAAAGTAAAATGTTAATAATATTAATAATAATAAAAATAGTAAAAAGGATAGTTATTTGATATTTTTATTGTCTTAAGATTATTTTATTTATTAATTGGTTTATAGAGTAAAATGATAATATTCAAATAAAATAAAATCAATTAATAATAACAAAACAAGAACAACAATAATGATAATAATAATATGAATAATTAATTAACTTAAAGTTAAGGGTTTTAAGTACCAATTTAAATTTCAAAGTTTAGTTTATAAAATGAAACGATGATATTCAAATTGAAGAATAAAAGTAATAAATATAAAAAGTAATTAATTAATAAATTAATTATTATAAGTGTTAGTTTCAACATTTAATTTTTAATAACTAGCATTGTTAAAATCTCAAATCTAACTAGATATATTATTTAGTGTATGGAAAAATTAGGATGTTACAATCCTACTGAATTATATGTGACAGATTAGGAATATACTTATGAAGTTGAGAGACATGAAAGACACTATGGAGATTTGAATGACATAGGGGAAAGGAAATTTGGTAGGCGACTTCACCGACTCTTATAAGAATTCGATAAGGACTAATAAAATAATGAGTAAACTTTTGCGACTTCAATGTTTGACCAACCCCAATCACTATAGTGACTCTCAATAATACATGACCTCCTTTTTGAAATTTGAGGGATTTTCTTCGCTTATTATGGTAATTGTTTTGCCTATTTTGCGACATCTTCATATTTTCCTGAATCATCTTAACCTTCTCAGTAGTCTGCTTAGCTACTCTAGGTCCTAATACAATGCTTTTTCCACATTCATACAAATATAAGTGTATTTTACATCTTCTACTGTATAAATCTTCAAAAGATATCATTCTAATACTATAATGGAAACTTATTTTATAGGTAAATTCTATCAGTGGTAAATAAATATCTAAACCAACTCCTTGCTCTAAAACACACACTCTAAAAGTTCTTCCAGGGATTGAATAGTTTTTCCTGTCTGACCAACACAAACGGAGCTATTCACGGTAAAGTGTTGACCCATGCCCCCACTACCTTTTGAATTATCTACAATCAATATCATATATTATAATAGTATATAGCATATTGAGCACTGCTATATCTTATGATACAAGTCTATAACCAAATGCAAGAATGCATGTGACGACTTAATAATAATAACTATACATGGTTGACTTGTTATATTACAATAGAAAATGGATAACAAATTTTCAAAATGGGTTATTCAATTGCAACATGACATATTATTTTCTTCACTTTTTAGCATTTTCCATAACATATATTATTTATCATCTAATATTATAAACAGTTAATTTAAAAATTGTTTCATATATAATATATCTAATAATATTATTTACATTTTAATAATTTTTAAATTATTTCTATTATATAAATAATTAGTTTAAAAGTTGTTTTAAATATCATATATCTAATAATATTATATACAATTTCTAAATTGTTTCATAGACGTTCATTAAAACAAAAACTATTTTTAGATATATCTATAATTTTGGAATATATATTAAAAATGAATCTAGAATCTTTATGCAAAACTATACTAGATAGAATCTTATGTAATCTCATTTATATAAATTTTAGCCAACTTCTTTAATGAGTAAGTGATATTGATTGAGATAAAGTGAAATGATTTGGTCAATCTATCCAATACGACCTAGATTGAATCATGCTCTTTAGCGGTTCTAGGAAAGCTCACCATGAAATCCATGGTGATATTATCCCACTTCCACTTGATGGCATCTGATGTTATATCTTCAACTTCTAGAAAGCTAAGTAAGAATACACAGACTTAGCAACATCCTTCTTCATACTTGGCCATTAAAGTATTCTTTTAATATCTTGGTACTTCTTTGTATCTCCCAGATGAACATTCAATTTACTTCTATGATCTTCTTCCAAAATCAACTTCTCGAGTTCTGGTATATTTTGGTACAAAAATTCTATTATAAGGTCTCATAATCCCATCATTACCTACTTTAAAATCCATTTCCTTTTCCTTGATTTATCAATGCTAATTGATCCAATAAGTGTAAGTTTAACTTCTAACCATCTTTAATTTTCTCTAACTTACTATTAGTTACCCTTAACATACTTAATTTCACACTTCTCGACATTAGCACGCGCGCGCGCGCGCACACACACACACACACCAAACATAGATTTATGAAATGCTCAATCAAATACATTTCCTTAACCATTAAAGTGGATATATGCAACATCTTATTACTCATGAATTTGCTACTACATTAACTTTACCTATATGATAATTCAATTCAAAATCATAATCTTTAAAAATTCCAGCCACCTTCTCTGCCTCATATTCAATCATATGGTCTGGCCGTAGACAATACTACCGCGTAACAAGGTCAAAGAGGCCCACGCCCTTCCCATGCAGAAAACAGAAACAATTATGGTCTGGCCGAAGCAAAACCCACAATTCCCATGTTTCCTCTATTTTCCTACGAATTTTTGCATCCAAACAACCCCTGTGATGTTCTTTTGACCCTAAATAACCCAAGATCACATTTAGGGTAAAAAAAAATAGAAACAAACATGTAACACACATCAAACAATTGAACACAATCAAATCATTACAATACATATTTCATCAAGGAAATACATGAAATCAACAATCATATACACAATCATGAATAAATATATTAATTTCACAAAAAACTTAACGATCTATCATGCAAGAGACAACCCCTAATCTAGGGCCATGAATTGTCATCTCTTAGAGAAAATTCCCATAATAAATTAGGTCAAAGCCGAGGTATAATGGAAACCTCACTACCTTGAATGCTAAAATACCCCAACTATATAACTATTTCTCCCATACCCCATGTTTCCAAAAAATTCTCCATATCACTACTAACTATGCAACAACTCTTACTTGCGTTAGCTATTTCAAATCTTTTGGTGAATTGAGGATTTTGGAGAAGAATTTTTTTTTGTGAACTCTGGAATGATATGGTTTTCTCAGAGCACGTATCCTCTCTCTCTCTCACTCTCTCTCTCACACACACTCTCTCTCTCTCTCTCTCTCTCTCTCTCTCTCTCTCTCTCTCTCTCTCTCTCTCTCTCTCTCTCTCTCTCTCTCTCTCTCTCTCTCTCTCTCTCTCTCTCTCTCTCTCTCTCTCTCTCTCTCTCTCTCTCTCTCTCTCTCTCTCTCTCTCTCTCTCTCTCTCTCTCTCTCTCCATGTTTCGTTCTTTCTTTTCTAAAAATCTTTTTTTTATTTCTTTATTTTTCAATAGCCTTGTCCTTTCAACTCCCTTCCCCATTACCTCTACTTTATTTCTAATTTATTAAAATAAATTCAATTAATTATATAAATTCCATTTAATTATAATAATAATAATAATAGTAATAACAATATTATAGTTTTTCTTTTAAATTATTATTATTATTATTATTATTATTATTATTATTATTATTATTATTATTATTATTATTATTATTATTATTATTATTATTATTATTATTATTATTATTATTATTATTATTATTATTATTATGAAAACACACTAAAAATTAAAAAATTAATAATAATAATAATAATAATAATAATAATAATAATAATAATAATAATAATAATAATAGTAATGACAATATTTTATTTATTTTGGGGTGCTACATACAATTGCTACCCGCTACATCGTGTTATTCTTCAGTTGTGGATAACACAATACTTTCTTATTCTTGATATGGCAGGAAATAAAAGAGTTTCCAAGCAAGTGATACATATCACTAGTACTTTTTCAATTCAATTTACAACCAACAAAATTGGAATAAGAGTAGCCAACTAAAGCACAATTAGTCTCTTGGGTACCATAAATGCATAAGTGGTCTGCTAGTGAGGTACCCCATAATGCGTTTGACAATGAAAAAGATAAGATTCATTGGGTTTCGCTCTAAAATATGCACAAAGACAAACAACAAACATAATATTAGGACGAGATGCAGTAAGGTAAATAAAGTAACTGGTCTTATCTTAATATTTATTTTCTATATCTGCTTTTACTCCTCTGCCCATACACAGACTACACAAAGTGTTCATTGGACTTAAGATTGATTATGCTTTTTCTATGCCTAATTTTTTAATAGCTCTTTATAATATTTAACTGGATTGATAAATGTACATTACTTTGATTTATGAATTTGTTATCCAAGAAAGTACCGAAACTCCCCTATAGATATTTTGAATTCATTTTCCATCATATTAGAAAAATCCTTATATAAGAACTCGTTAGTAACACCGAATATAATACTATAGACATATATTTTCAAAGTAAAATGTAATTCTTTGTTTTCTTAATGAAAAGTGTTGTATAAAACTTTTCTCTTTGAACATTATTTTCAAGCATAAATTGGATCGAACATTCATACCACACTCTAATGGCTTATTTTAGATCGTAAAAAGTCTTTTTCATCTTGAAGACGTGCTTAGGAGAACAGTGGCTTATAAACGAGAGATTAATCAACACACACTTCCTATTGAATGTAATTGTTCAAGAACACATTATTTACATACATTTAAAAGAGTTTAAAATTTAAAATGCACGAGAAAGCTAAAAGCATCCTTATGGTCTCTAATCTAGCTATAGGAGTAATGGTTTTATCAAAATTTATGCCTTCTTGTTAATTGTACCATTTCACAACGAGGCCGCCTTTCTTTAAACATGTCCACCTCCATCAAGCTTGTTGCAAAAGACTCATTTGGCTCCAATCAATATCTTAGATAAAGGTTTGACAACATATTCCTAAATATTGTTTCTCTCAAATTGATTTAACTTTTTCAATTTGATTTACTTCAGTCTGATTCTTCTATAGTCTGGGTTTATTTATTAAAGATTCTAAATTATTTACTAAAAGTGGAATATCCTAAAAATGAATCTTCATAAACTTTAACGCTGAATTTTTCAAAGCTATTATTCCCGTTATTAAGGACAAAACATTTACATTCGAAAATAAGATGGTGAAAAATATTAAGTTTTCTTCCTATGTATAACTCAAAGAGCGTCAGCTTTAGAATTGGATTTCCAAAGCTTTAAAAATGCAGGAATAACAACAATCATGAGTTAACATTCATCTTTTGATATTTCTCTTTTCATGGAATGTATCAAGCACCATTGTTGGAATGACAACAAGAAAAAACAAATGAAGAAAACATTTTCCCTTAATATTTAATATTTAGATGTGAAAGAAGACTTAAAGTCCCACACTAATTTATTTATAAATAGTACTAGAGTTTATATATCACATACATACTTAACATGTTATCTTATGCGAGTTAGAGAGATGTTGAAGTGATTTGGGCTTAAAGCCACATAATTTTGTTTTAAAATATCTATTGATCTATTAATTAAATTTCAAATAAGTTTATAGAATAAAAATTTATAAAAAAAATAATTAAAAACTAATTTATCCTATAAAAATATTAAATAATAAATTATCCTAATTAATATTAGCAATATTTATGGACCAAAATTTATTTTAAAAATGACAAACTAATAATTAAAAGTAAATAGACAAATTTAAATTAAGTGCGCTAATAGCCATAAAATATATTTAAAAAAGTTACATAAAATATATTTAATAGCTATAAAATGCATACTACATAAAAAATGTCTCCCTAAAATTTAAAGTTTGTAGTAAATTTCTTTTAAAATAGTTTACCTTATATTAGACTTGAAGTTTATGGAATGAAAAGGTTTATATATGTGGAAATAGAAGTAAATACCATTTATAGTGGGGTATATTTAGTAATTTTCTAACAGACTGTATTTCTTTGGCCCATTAATCAATCAAAACCGAGACACTCCACTAAATGGCCCATAGGCTTCAATATTACAAGCATACAATAAAATTGAGAAGAATTTACTTTTCACACCATTCCCTATATTCCACACCCTCAGTTCCAATTATGCACTTTTAAATGAATTGAAAGTTTAGATTTTTTAAAATACCAACTTCCCATTTTTTTTAAATATAGTTTAACGTGAATCATCATATTTAATGTTCCTATTTAAAAAAAAAACCCTGATATTGTTTCAATATTTTAAAAGTTAAATATTCCAAATTAAAAAAAAATGAAATTTCTAAAAATAAAAATTATTATCATATTAAAAATAAAAAATTTGACAACTCAATACATTTAAGTAATTTTTAATGAATAATTGACTACTTTTATAAATTTTGAGAGGTAAAAGATACAATATTTACTTGGTAAAAAGTAAAGTCTTTAAAGATTTATTTTATTGAGTTTATTCAGCCCAACAAGCAACGCTTTTTTTTATTAGTTTTTATTTTCTCTAAAATTTCAACCTAATTCATTCTATGGTTCCAGAAGAGGATGTTCATTACATCTTTATATGTGCACCTCACACGTCTAAAAATCTGGAAATTCAAAATCACACTAGACTTCGTTTTTCTAGGTCCACCCATTTTGAACAAAATATGGTTTGGAGATACATTTTCGTATGTTATTTGTATGTATTCAAATATTTATCTCTGAAATATCCTCTATACTCATTTACAGCATTTTTATTCACTGAGCTGATTTAATTAACGACTCAGTGATATTTCTGTAGATGCATATTCGAAAATGTCAAATAGGAAATTGGATCAAACACTACCTTGCATGATCTTCTTCTTCATCCTCAAACAACAATCCATTTTCAAAACCCTGAAAAAGTTTCTTTCATTCTCAATCAACATTTCAACACCAAAATATCATTATCGTATTTCAACACTTTGTAATTTACAGTTTTTTTGCACAAATACTTTGAGTAGACTGTAGATGTTGAAGGCAACAACAACCATGGTTTTCAAGCTGTTTTGGGTTTGCTGGTAAAGGAGAGGATGGCTATCAATTTGTTCGCTATCATCTTATATAAGAGACGACGACGCATAAGAAATCATACACAAAGCTATACAACAAAGCAAATTACGATGCAATTCTCAATGCTCTTGTTCCTTGTCTTAGTGGTCCAACTCATTTTGATAAATGGATGTGCTTCCCGAAAATATGACATCTTATTGAAAGTGCTTATGATATGGTGTGTATTGATTTAACACGATATGGTTTCTTAGAAAGATTCTTTCCACTTTGGAGTAAGCCACCTCAAAATCCATTCAAACGCATTATGTGCATTGATTAGTTATAAAAAAATTAACATGTTGTTCATGTTTATTTGAAATCGAGATATCCTATACCAATGACATCACCGGAGTGGACGGCACATTTCACACAAGATGCTGAAATTTGGTCGAATCACTTTCTGGAAATGATGGAAGAGTTCACCGAGTTGAGCGACATTGAAAGAGAAGCAAATAAGGAAAGGTCAAAGAAGGAACCACCAATAGATTTAGGTAATGTCATATCTTTTAATGCATTTTAGTTTTAATCTAACAATGCAACTTAATTTTTGTATGTAACGCACCGCATCCAACAACAACAACAAAGCCTTATCCCACTAAGCGGAGTCGGCTACATAAATCAACTTTCTCCATAATAACTTCTCTGATAGTCTTTCTAAGTCTTCCCCTTCCTCTAATTATTTTCCTTCTCTCCATCTAGTTTACACTCCTTACTACAGAATCTACCAGTCTTCTCTCTACATTCTCAAACCACCTAAGTCTATTTTCCACCATCTTCTCCACTATAGGCTCTACCCCAACACTCTTTGTAATATTTTCATTTCTAATTCTATATTGTTGAGTCTTACCACACCTCCACCGTAACACCCCCATCTTTTATACACTTACTTTATTCTCATGTTAATTTTTTAAATGCCTAACATTATGTCCCATACAAAATCGATGGTTTTACCGCAGTCCAATAAAAATTTTCCTTCAACTTAAGTGGTACCTTTGTATCACATAAAACACACGATTCTCTTCTTATTTCAACCATCCAGCTTGAATTCAATGGTTTGCATCCCTTTCTATTTCTCCATCATTTTGTATTATGGATCCAAGATATTTAAATCGTGTTACTTGAGGGATAATATGGTCTCCAACTTTCACCTCTAAGTTAGAACCGCTTCATATTTTGTTGAAATTACATTCCATATACACTGCCTTACTTCCACTTAGGCGAAAACCATGCGTTTCTAAGACTCGTCTCCAAGTTTCCAACCTCTCATTTAAATCCTCCTTCAAATCACCAAGAACAACTAATCATCAACAAAAAGCATGCATCTCGGTGCTAGTCTTAGATGTATTTCATGAGTACATCCAAAATTAAGGTAAAAAGGTAGAGGATTAGGGTTGAACCATGATGCAAACCAATTGTAATAGGAAAATGATCTGTCTCTCCATCTTATGTCAGTACACTAGTCGATACCCTTTCATATATATCTTGCATAGCTTAGATATATGCAATTTAAACCTCTTTCTTCTTTAGGACTTTCCACAAAATCTCTCTAAGAACTCTAACATATTCCTTCTCCAAGTCAATAAAAATTAAGTGCATGTCTTATTGGTTCATTCGATATAGCTTTGTCACACGCTATAATAGATAAATCGCTTCCATGACCGACCTTCCAGGCATACAACCAAATTGATTCTCGGAGACTTAAGTCTCTTTTCTTTATCTTTGTTTAATCACTCTTTCTCATAACTTCATGGTATGAATCATAAGCTTAATCCTTGTATAATTTGCATAATGTTGTATATCCCCCTTGTTCTTATAGATTGAAACTAAGGTGTTTCTTCTCCATTCCTTCGACATGTGCTTTGACCTCATAATTACATTGAAGATTTTGGTGAGCCGCTCAATACCTTTATCTTTAAGAATTTTCTACACTCAAATACATATGTTGTCTGGTCCAACCACCTTAGTGTTACTCATTCTTTTTAACACTTCCTTTACCTTATATTTCTGGATCCGGCAGTAGCAATTATAGTTGTATGTTTCTCTAATGTCGAGTCTGCTAGAGTTCGGTGAAATATCATATCCTTCATTAAATAGGTTGTAGAAATACGTCTTCCACCTATCCTTTATATCTTTTTGCTAAACCAATATCTTGCCTTCTTCATCTTTATCACACTTCACTTGACCCAAATCTCCAAACTTTCTTTCTCTTCCCTTAGTAAGCCTATATATAAATTTTCTACCTCCTTGGTTCCTAGAGATTGATATAATATGTCAAAAACTTGGATTCTTGCTTCACTCTCTACCTTTTTGGTCAAATTGTTAGCTTTCTTGTATTTTTCCCATGTTTCAACATTTTTACACCTAGACCAAACTTTAAAACAATCATTTTTACTCTAAATTGCTCTGGACATTTTCATTCCACTATCATGATTCTTTACCTAGATCTAAAACATCTTGATTCACCCAACATCTTTTTAGCCACTTTTCTAATCTCTTGGACCAATTCTACATATCATTTTCTCTTCCTTGTGGTTGTCTAAACCCTCTTTCAAAGATCTTGTTTGGGAAAATTCCTTGTATTTCACCTTTCAAATGCCACTGCTTGATTCTTTGTGCTACCATATGACTTATCATATTTATTCTCCCCTTAATGCTTACACCAATAAATAAAACTCTATGTTGGGTTAGTCAAGCTCTCTCCCGGAATAACTTTACAGTCCAAGCAAATCTTTCTATCAGACCTTATGATAAGAAAGAAATCAATCTAAGAACATGTACCCCACTTTTATATGTGATAATATGTTCTTCTATTTTCATATACCATGTATTTTCTATAATAAGACCTAAAGCTAAAGAAAAATCCAAGATGGATTTACCCTCCATATTCATTTCCCTTATGTCAAAGCACACAACAACAACAGTGCTTGATCTTCATCATCGATCTTCACATCAATATTTTCAAGATCAAGAATCAGCTTGTTGAACATATCCAACTGCTCAGCCAATACTTTGTCTTCACTCATCTTGAATGAATATAAAACTTGCTTCAGGTAGAGACGATTCACCAGAAATTTGGTCATGTACAAACTTTCAAGTTTAACCCATAATCCCGATGCTGTAGTCTCCTTTGATACTTGTCGAAGAACCTTATCACCAAGGCTTAACAATATTGTGCTGTGGGGTTTCTGAATCATGGTCGTCTTTTTTTTTGTCGTTAACACATCGTCCATGACTGCCTCTCCCTTCAATGTTTCCAAACAATCATGCTGAACTAGTAAGACTTTCATCTTCAAGCGCCACACACCGAAGTCGTTCACTCCGGTAAACTTTTCAATCTCATACTTTGTTGAAGGCATATTCTCCATGCTCATCGCATCAATTTGTTGTGAATTGGATATCTTGAAAAAAAATATGAATGGTTTCTTTATGATCAAGAAACACACAAGGGTTAGGGTTAACAAAGAAAACAAGATAAAAACAACAAGGAACAACAAGGATTGGTTATAAACATCTATTTTTTCCTTTCTCTTAGAAACAAGATTACAAGTATACAAGAATAACAAAATAACCTCTCTCACTTGAAATTATGATTTTATCTTCTTATTTTTTCTTATGCCAATATGAGAGACTAACATCCTATTTATAAAAAAATTAGCACACTAACCTAATGAGCTTTTTAACAATTACCCATTACAAACTAACTTAGAGTACAAGATAACTTAAACAATTGGACTTACAAGCAAAACCCAATTTAACATGCTAATAAACCTAGCAATATTGACTAATGCATGTTAGAACAAACTTCGACTACAACATGCATTACTCGCGAACCGACTTCGACCATACTAAAATTCGATCTAATATCTCACAATAGACTTATAATTTATAATTTATGAACTATCTTTGATATCAATAAGATGTTATTTCTCTATAGCATGTGGAACTTCATGTGATACTTAAACTTGATCTTCATTTATGGTTTCAATAACTACATCTCATGGTCCTTTATATTCCTTTTCGCTTTTAATGAAATGACCTTACAATTTTCTCGTTCTTCCTAAGGTAGAATTTGAATTTTCAACGATATTTGATAGAGTTCCACTAGTTCTTGAGCCAAGAACAATAACAATATGCCCAATATGATTTTCCAAAATTTTAATAATAATTCCTTGAACTTGAATTTGAGTCTTTACTGCATTCCTAAAATGTATAAATATGTACTATACATAAAAAAGCATACCTAAATTTTAAAGTATATAGAAAATATCTTATAAAAATTAACACACTAACCTAATGAGGTTTTTAACAATTACCAGTTACAAACTAACTTAGAGTACAAGTTAACTTAAACAATTTGACTTACAAGTAAGGTCCAATTCAACATGCTAATAAACTTAGCATTATTGACTAATGCATGTTAGAACAAATTTCGACTACAATACACATTACTCGCGAACCAACTTCGACCATACTAAAATTCGATCCAATATCTCACAATAGACTTATAATTTATAATTTATGAACTATCTTTGATAGCAATAAAATGTTATTTCTCTATAGCATGTGGAACTTCATGTGATACTTAAACTTGATCTTCATTTATAGTTTCAATAACCACATCTCATAGTGCTTTATATTCCTTTTCGCTTTTAATGAAATGACCTTACAATTTTCTCGTTCTTCCTAAGGTAGAATTTGAATTTTCAACGAAATTTGATAGAGTTCCACTAGTTCTTGAGCCAAGAACAATAACAATATGCCCAATATGATTTTCCAAATTTTTGATAATAATCCCTTGAACTTGAATTTGAGTCTTTACTGCATTTCTAAAATGTATACTCGCATATTATTTCTTTTAAGATAAAATGGTCTTATATCCTAAACTAAAAAGATGTAGTATACATAAGAAAACATACCTAAATTTTAGAGTATATAGAAAATATCTTATAAAAATAGTTTACCTTATATTAAACTTGAAGTTTATGGAATGAAAAGGTTTGGACATGAGGAAATAGAAGTAAATACCATTTATAGGGGGTATAGTTTTAAATTTTCTTACAGAAATGGCATTTCTTTGTGCCAATTAATTAAAGCTGAGACACTCCACTAAATGGCCCATAGGCCTCAATATTACAATTATACAATAAAATTAAGAAGAATCCAGCAACTATACCCCACCCTCAAACCCAATTATACCGTTTTAAATGAATTAAAAACTCAGATTTTAAGAAAAATAAATTTCCAAAATTAATATTTTTTAAATGTAAATTTTATATTTAATACTCCTATTTAAAAAAAATCCAGTGTTGTTCCAATTTTTAAAAACTTAAATATTCCAAATTTAGAAAAAAAAATGAAATCTATAATAAATAAATAAAAATTATTATATTGAAAATTGAAAGTCTTCCTACTTAATACATTCCAATATTTTTTTTAAAAGAATATTTCACTATTTATATAAATTTTGAGAGGTGAAAGATACAACTTTTGGAGTAAAAAAATAGATTCTTCCAAGTTTTATTATATTAGATTTATTCAGTCAGCAAGCAACGTTTCTCTTTATTTTTATATATTTTTGTATTAAAATGATATGTAATGCAAAGTTCAAAAAATTTTAAGAAAGAACTATAATAAAGACACATAATAATAATAATAATAATAATAATAATAATAAACATAATAATAATAATAATAATAATAATAATAATAATAAACATAATAATAATAATAATAATAATAATAATAATAATAAACATAATAATAAACATAATAAACATAATAATAAACATAATAATAAACATAAACATAATAATAATAATAATAATAATAATAATAATAATAATAATAATAATAATAATAAAATAATAATAATAATAATAATAATAATAATAATAAACATAATAATAATAAACATAATAATAAACATAATAATAATTATAATTATAATAATAATTACAATAAAAATAATAATAAACATAATAATAATAATAATAATAATAATAATAATAATAATAATAATAATAATAATAATAATAATAATAATAATAATAATAATAATAATAATAATAATAAACATCATCATAATAATAATACTAATAATACTAATAATAATAATAACAATAATAATAATAATAATAATAATAATACACACGCCTAAGAAAATACAAATATCAATAAAAGGTGTATATATAAAAAGTGTAAAACATTATAACATTTCTGACTGAAACATTCCTTTCAATAATGAACAAATAATAATAATTGTTAAAACAATAAAACTTTATTATTGATATTTGGATGCATAGTTATTTTTTAGAAGTAATTGAAACAGTATAAGGAAGTACTTAATTGGCATTTGGGTGGCTACAGAAAGGAGATCACAAAAGGCAGCATTGAAATGTCTCTCTCTCCATAATGTTTTGTTTGTTTGTGTCAGCTTATAATAAGCTGATGTAAAAGCAACATACCACTGAGATCAAGTGGGGTCCATAAAACCTAAATTGTAGTGAATTCTAACTCTCTTATTATGCTCATACATATATATGTATGTAGCAATGTCCTTATATGTATTTCAGAGGGACCCTTCCTTTTATTACTACGTCATTCTTACCTCATCACTGCCCTAAATCATATATAAGATAATTCCATTTTGCTTACATTCTTTATAACACCCATATAAACAATAATAAAATGGATTATACAATTTAATCAAAATTGTTAAATCATTTTAGGCATATGATTACTTATGAAGAAGTATTATAATATATGTTGGTGAACTTTATACCCTTTTAGACTTCTTGCTAAGTCAGTAGTGACTTTGAAACTAATGCATCATGTTATTGCAACAAAAGAAAACATAATTCGAAGAAGAATGCATATGGTTTTGAAGTGATGTCTTTGTAATCATGATATGGAAACTACAAATCACTTATTTCGTCTATGTATGTACACTTTACTTTTTTTGACACTAGATGAATCGATTGTTTGACATGAACATTGATAGAAATAGTTACAAAAAACGTATTCAAACTTATTGGTAGATGTTGGAGCTCTCAAATTCAGAACTTGATCATGACTTCATCATAATAATTCTTTAGAAAACTTGACAAACAAGAAATGATATCAGATTTCAAAATGGTAACATTGACTTTGATATAGACATTCCTCACGTTAACCAATTTGTATATATGACATTTACTTCTTTCAAGGGCCACATGTATTATTCAATTCACGAGTTTACAATTATTAAATGTTTTGACATAAAATGCCGACCTCCTCCCACACTTAGAATCATACAAGTTAATCGGTATTTGCCTAGTCATAATTGTATTAAATGCAACACAATAGGAGTTTCAAGAAGAAACCATTGAATATCAACTTGTGGTAAAATATTTAAGAATTTAGGAATATTCTTGGGATCTTTCTCAACCAAGATTGTATTTTGTGTAGCACCCCAATTTTTATTTTAATAGTATTAGTATTATTAATATTATTTTACTATTATCGTTATTATTTTTAATTATTGTATTTGGGTGTTGGAATATTTTAAATAATTATTTGAGTGTTTTAATTAATTTTGATTTTATTAATTTGTTGGGATGGTTAAGTTTATTAGAAAAATTAGCGAATTATGCATTTTAATTAAATTAGATTAATATTTTATTTAAATAATAATATAATGGAAAATTGAGTTTTAGAAAAATAGAAAGAGTAGGGGTGTAAGAGAATTGAGGGGTGAGAGGAGAATTGATCAAATTAGGATAAATAAATAGAGAGAGTAAGGTAGAGTTTTGTATAGTACATGCAAAACTGGGAAAAAGAGGCAAAGATTTTCATAGATTTGCAAATTCTAGGTAGGGGATAATTCATGTATGGGTAGCTAAACAAAGGGATAGTGAGGGGTCCTTACTCTCATGTCTTCTTCCTTACTTTATTTGTATTTGATGTTTGTGGCAAAAGAAATTTGGGTAAAACCTTTGAGACGATCAATGATAATATTTTCCTTTTGATTATGATGTGATATGTGATATATTATTGTTATTGTTCAGTATCGACGGTTATACCATAAGGCAAAAAAGTGAAATTTGAATAATCGTGTATGAATTGTATGTGGTTGTTGATATGTGTTTTTGGGTTAAAATATAAAAATATAAAAAATCAAATAACAAGAAAAAAATTAAAAATCAGTAAAAAAATTCGAGAATCAGGGGGGGGGGGAGGGAGACAACGTCGACAGGAGGCACAGTTAGCGGTGCCATATTACGCGTGGCGCAAGGCCACAACACCACCAGGAGTACGAGTCAGCATAGTAGTCGGTGAATCGAGTGACAATTCGGTAGTTCGTGGACCGTTTCAGTAACTTTTGAGCAACTTGTGATTTCAATGACTTTTTGTTACCTTTTGATGAGTTTAGAGTTAGAGTTGAAGGTATATGATACACTAAAGTTGGGTTTGGAGCATTTTGACATTATAGAGTTGATTTTGTGTAATATTTTTATTTGCTTAAGGTTGTCAAACCAAAAGAGGGTTGAATTTTGAGTTGTTTAGTAGTTTAGAGTAAGGTTACTGAGTTACTAGAGTTAAATTGAGTAATCTGACATGTTCAAAGTTGTGTTGATGAGTAGTGAGTTAAGGCTAGAGTATGCCTGTAAAACTCTGACAAGTTATGAGTTAACCCTGTAAAGGCTGTGGAGTTATGTGTTTATCTTGCCGATGAATAATTATGAATATTTATATAATTATATTAATTTAAGCTATAATTGTATAACATGTTAAGTTGAGTAGTTCAGGGAGTAACTACAATGTTGGACTTACATTGGCAAAGTTATGGGTTCATAAAGGAACTGTTGTTGAGTATGTCCTTTGAATGTTATGTGTTGAGTATGTGTTTTGCATGTTACTTGTTGAAATTCGTGCATTCATGTATATAAGAGATAGGTAGGACTTCAGTCCAGTGAGGTCATGATTTAAAGAGGAACTAATGACACTCTCATTTTCAGAGAGGAACCGGAGACATGGATAACTCAGTAACATAACCCTGAAATTCAAACCTTTGTACCACATGCATTTGGAGGAGAATTGCATAGCACTCATATCTGCATTATAATTGTTTCTTGTTGTGAATTTATCCTTATCCAATTGTTGTGAATTATTTTATAAGATTGTGATCGTTGTTGTTAAATTATCTTAACTGTTTAGGTTCACCATTAACATTATGAACGTATTTGTCACCCCTTCTATTTTGTTGTGTTCCTCGTTGTGATAAGGATACAAATACTAGGTGAAAGGGCACTAGATGCTACTTGTTCGAAGGATTGGCGTAGATGCCTACTTCTTTATGTTTATCGATTTGAATTTTAGTTTTTCGGGGTGGCACTTTGATAGTGCAACATCGGGACGAGTTTCAGTTATTTGATATTCTCTGAGAATTGTTGACTTATTTGATTATGTTGAGTCTAGGTCATTTGTTTTGATAAAGTATGAGATATTTCAATTGAGATAATATGATTTGAGTTTTTGTTGCATTGTTATGAAGTTTTTGAGAAGCATGTTTTATGAGAGAGGTGTAGCACTCTATGGTGGAAATAATATGATATTGCATTATTTTATTTTTAAAATGTGCACTAGGGTTTTAGGGTGATACATAGTTGGTATATGCTAATCAAGTGCAGGAGTTCTTGAAAGTGATGCCCAAGTGTTTGCGATGTTCACATATTTAAATGTCGAAAATAATGCTGTGAGTGTTGATCTGCCAGTGGTATGCGAGTTTCCAGATGTGTTCCCAAATGATATTAACGACTTTCCACCAGACAGAGAAACTGAGTTTACCATAGATTTAGTACCTGGTACTAAACTTGTGTCTATGGCATCGTATAAAATGTTAGCATCAGAGTTGAGTGAGTTGAAGAAACAGTTAAAAGATTGGTTAGAGAAGAAGTTTGTCAGGCCAAATGTATCATTGTGGGGAACACCAACGTTGTTAGTTAAGAATAAGGATGGTAGCATGTGATTATGTATTGGTTTTCGAAAACTGAATAAGGTTACTATCGAGAACAAGCATACTCTTCACAAAATTGACGACCTTATGGATTAGTTGGTTAGAGCTTGTGTGTTTAGCAAGATTGATTTGAGGTCAGGCTATCATCAAATTCGGATAAAGCTAAAAGATATTCTAAAGACTGCATTCCAAACTTGATACGATTACTATGAGTACTCAGTGATGACGTTTAATGTGTCTAATACCACACATGTGTTCATGGAGTATATGAATACAATCTTCCATCCTTACTTGGATGAGTTTGTTGTGGTGTTCATAGATGATATTTTGGTACACACTAAATTAGATAAAGAGCATGCATGACATCTACGAGTTGTTTTGTAGACTTTTCAAGAGAATAAGATGTATGCTAAGATGTCCAAGTGTGTGTTCTGGTTGCAAGAAGTTAATTTCTTGGTTGTGGGATCTCCGGTGGTGGAATAGCGGTTGATCCATCCAAGGTAGATGCAGTGCTGCAGTGGGAGACTCCTAAGTCAATTACCCAGAAAATAAGTTTTATAGGTTTGCCTGGTTACTATAAGAGGTTTATAGAAGTATTTTTAAAGTTAACATTACCTTTGACTCAGTTGACTCGAAAAGGTCAAGCTTATGCGTGGGATATCCAATGTGAAGAAAGTTTCTGAGAGTTAAATAAGCAGTTGATGACAGTGCCGATTTTGATTTTACCAGATGCAAAGGAATCTTTGGTTGTGTATTATGGTGCGTTCAAGATGGGTTTAGGTGGTGTGCTTATATAGAATCATCAGGTTGTTGTGTATGCTTTGAGGCAGCGAAGGATTCATGAGAGGAATTATCCTACCCATGATTTAGAGTTAGCAATTATGGTTTTTGTGCTGAAAATAGGGAGGAATTACCTGTATGGTTCGAGGTTTAAGGTTTTCAGCGATCATAAGAGTCAGAAGTACTTGTTTGATTAGAAAGAACTGAACATGAGGCAGACGAGGTGGCTTGAATTCTTGAAGGACTATGATTTCAGGTTAAATTATCATCCTAGCAAAGCTAATGTTGTAGCTAATGCATTGAGTAGGAAATCATTGCATATGTCGGCACTAATGGTTAGAGAATTTGATTTAATCGAGTAGTTTTGAGATCTTAGCTTAGTGTGTGAGATAACTCCAAATAGTGTAAAGTTGGGTATGTTGAAGTTGACTAGCAGTTTTTTAATAAGATCAAAGAAGGTCAGAAGCTGGATTTGGGGTTGATTGATAGTTTAATGTTGATTAATCAAGGTAAATAAGTTGACTTTAGAGTTGATGAGAATAGGATTATGGGATTCTAAGACAAAGTTTATGTGTTAGAATTTCTAGAGCTTAAGAAGAGAATTATAGAAGAAGGTCACGAAAGTAGTTTGAGTATTCATCCGGGGCCAATAAAATATACCAAGATCTTAAGAAAATGTTGTGGTGGCCAGGTATGAAGAAGGACATTGTAGAGTTTGTTTACGCTTGTTTGACTTGTCAAAAGTCAAACATTGAGCATCAGAAGCCATCTAAGCTGATGCAACTGTTGAGTATTCTTAAATGGAAGTGGTATAATATCTCTGTGTTTTTCGTGATAGGGTTGTCAAAGACTGTTTGAATGAGCGATTCAATTTGGGTTGTTATCGATAGAATGACTAAGTCGAATCATTTTATTCTGATAAAGATTAATTTTTTGTTGCAGAAGTTGGCAGAGATCTACATCAATGTGATTATGAAGCTGCATGGGATTCCATCGAGTATTATTTGTTAGAACACAGATTGGTATTTCTTATATCTCTATGTTTTGATGATAACTGTTATGGAATTTTGTAGTAAGAAAACATACACTCTAAAATTTGTTCAAAGTATTATTGTTTCAGGTATAAAATTAAATACTCTTAAAGAAGCAAAATACATAAGTACAAAGAAACTATGCAAAGCTCTGAAGCATCAGATGCAAGACTATCAGAAGATTCTGAAGCGCTGCCAGAAGGATCTGAAGCAGAAGCTACAGAATGATCTGAAGCGTTAATGAAAGGAGTGTACAAAAGTTGAGGCTTTGACAATCAGACTCTTATCATTAATATTCACGCTCTTAGCACATACTGCTGCATAATCTGATGAAGACTCTAATCAAGATTGAGACTTTGATACATTAAAGATCTGATTATCTATCAAGACTCTGAACTTATCATTCATCTTAAGCTCTGATCATCTTAAAGCATTCCATACCTTTTAAGCTTACTACAAGTTCTGAAGTGCAGATTATGAAGACTTCATCTTGAAGGAAGCTTGTTGAAGAAGTTGTAAACCTGATTAGACGTGGTGCTACTTCCAAAGTAACCAACGGCTAATTTGTCCAAAGAAGTGACGTGGTGCAAATCCCAAGGCTTCTACAACCATACCTTTCTGCAGAAAGCATATCTCTGCCCATACTTTTGGTGATGAAAAGTCATACAATCAAATATTATATTCAGCTGCACATCACTCAAAGCATTTGAATAAGCTATAAAAGGAGAACTACTTCAATATTTTGAGGTTTCTAATTCACAACTCATCACTTTGCTCATTGCTAGATCACTCAGAAAGAAATACACGTTTGATTCATAAAAGAGAAAATCTCTCAAGATCTTACTCATTTGATCTCTCATAAAACCATATAGTTTTTGTTGTACTTAATCTTAAGTGTAAACATCACAGTTGTGATATAGCTTATTAGAAGCATTCAAACACTTGTTAGTTTACATTAAATTGTAAGAAGTTCATTAAGAAGACCAAGGTGTTGGTCAGTAGTTCTTGAGAAGACTAAGACAGTTGTTCTTAGTGCTTTCTATTGTAATCAGTTGATCAATAGTGGATTAAGTCCTTGTAGAGAAATGCAAATCATCTTTGATAAGGTGGACTGGAGTAGTTGAGTTCAACGAACCAGGATAAAAATCTTGAGTTGTTTTTATTGCCATATTTCTTAAAACTCTTATTCAACCCCCCCCCCTTCTAAGTGTTTTTCTCACCTTCAGTTGGCATCAGAGCTCCGGTTCTGTTTGTGCTATCACTTAACCGTGACCAGAAAAGATCCAGTGGGAAAAACTCTTGATACTCTTGGTTGATATACATTATGGCTGCTGAAACTTCAACACCCAATAACAACAAATATGAAGAAAGAGTCAGCACAAAACCTCCCATGTTTGATGGAGAGAAATTTGATTATTGGAAAGATAGACTGGAAAGTTTCTTTCTAGGATTTGATGCTGATCTTTGGGACTTAGTTATTGATGGATATGTTCATCCCACTGATGGGAATGGCAAGAAAGTTGACAGAAAATCAATGACTGAGGAGCAAAAGAAGGAATTCAGAAATCACCACAAGGCTAGAACTATATTGCTAAATGCTATATCTCATACTGAGTATGAGAAAATAACCAACAGAGAAACTGCCTTTGATATATTTGAATCCCTGAAGATGACTCATGAAGGGAACTCTCAAGTCAAAGAAACCAAGGCTCTGACGCTGATCCAGAAGTATGAAGCTTTCAAGATGGAAGAATCTGAATCTATTGAAGCAATATTTTCCAGATTCCAGATTCTCACTGCTGGCCTAAAGGTTCTGGACAAGGGTTACTCTACAGCAGATCATGTCAAGAAAATAATCAGAAGCTTGCCAACCAGATGGAGATCCATGGTCACTGCTCTGAAGCTGGCAAAGGATATGAACAAGATTACGCTGGAGGAACTAATCAGTTCTCTAAGGAGTCATGAGATTGAACTAGAGGAAGATGGGCCTCTAAAGAAAGGTAAGTCAATTGCGTTAAAATCTAATAAAGTTGTTAAAGCATTGCAGGTATTAGAAGAAAGCTCTGAAGAGTCTGCTTTTGAAGATGAATAAGAACTATCCTTGCTATCCAGAAGAATCAATAAACTCTGGAAGAATAAGCAAAGGAAGTTCAAGAACTTTAGAAAACCAGATCAACACAAAGAATATTCTGGGCACAGAAGATCTGGAGAACACTCTAGATACAGAAGATCTGGAGAATCCTCTGGACACAGACGATCTGGAAAAAGAGAGGTTGTTTGCTATGAATGCAAAAAACCTGGGCACTACAAGAGTGATTGTCCAAAGCTTCAGAAAGAGAACCCAAAAAGAAAGTCAGATCACAAAAAGAAAGTTCTGATGGCTACCTGGGATGACTCAGATGCATCTGATTCGTCATCAGAGTCAGAAGAGGAATGTGCAAATGTAGCATTCATGGCTGACATTGAGGACAATGCTGAATCATCTGGATCAGAATCAGAATCTGATTGTGAGGAGGTATTTGCTGAACTTTCTAGACAGGAACTTATTGAAAGTTTATCTGATATTCTTGAAAACTATAGTAAAGTTAAACTCAAATACAAAATGCTTCTAAAGCATATTGAATTTGAGAGTAACAAGTTTGAATCAGAAATAGCTGAACTAAAAGCTGAAAATCTTCAATTGAAAAATAATTTAGAATCTGCTCAACTAAACTCTGATTCAAAATCTGAATCATGCTCTAAAAATATTTTACAAGAGTATGACTATAGTTTCAGAAAGTTTCTAACTAAAAGTCTAGATAGAAGCAAAATGGCTTCAATGATCTATGGCATTAGCAGAAACTATAGAAAAGGTGTTGGATATAAATCTTTCTCTTATGAAGATTCAAATCCAAAATCTGTAGATAAACTGGATATCAAGTATCCTCCCTTATATTCTCAATTTACATTTGGTCACTTAAATGATATTAAACACACAAGTTCTAATCAGAACAAATCTGTGTTTAATAAATCTAAAGCTAATCAGAACAAGTCTTATGTTGAAAGACAGAAGTTCAGAAAAAGCTTTAAGGCAACTAACCAAAAAGGACCCAAGAAAATCTGGGTACCTAAGGATAAGATAATTTATGTTGCAGACATCCTTAGCAGCAAAGTCAAGACTCCAGTCATGGTACCTGGACTCTGGATGCTCACGACATATGACGGGAAAAAGGTTTATGTTCCAAAGTCTAGAGCTTAGATCTGGAGGAGATGTCAAGTTTGGAGGGAATCAGAAGGGCAAAATAATTGGCTCTGGAACCATAGGCAATGGTAAATTTCCTTCCATAACTAATGTCTTGCTTGTTGAAGGGTTAGCTCATAATCTATTGTCCATAAGTCAATTAAGTGACAATGTTTATGACATTATATTTAATCAAAAGTGTTGCAAAGTTGTTAGTCAACAGGATGGCTCAATCCTCTTTAATGGTAAAAGGAAAAACAACATTTATAAAATTAGTCTTTCAGAACTTAAGGTTCAGAATGTTAAATGCCTTATGTCTGTTAATGAGGAGCAATGGGTCTGGCACAGAAGATTGGGTCATATTAATATGAGACGTATATCTCAGATTAATAAGCTTAATCTGGTCAGAGGACTTCCTAATCTGAAGTTCAACTCAGATGCTCTTTGTGAAACATGTCAGAAAGGAAAATTTTCAAAATCATCTTCTAAATCCAAAAATGTTGTTTCAACTTCAAAACCATTAGAGTTACTTCACATTGATCTGTTTGGACCAGTGAAAACTACATCCATCAGAGGCAAGAAGTATGGATTAGTCATTGTTGATCACTACAACAGATGAACATGGGTAAAATTCCTAAAACACAAGGATGAGTCACACTCTGTGTTCTTTGACTTCTGCAAACAAGTCCAAACTGAAAAAGATTTCAAAATTGTTAAAGTCAGAAGTGATCATGGTGGTGAATTTGAAAACAAACATTTTGAAAAATATTTTAATGAAAATGGCATTGCTCATGATTTCTCCTGTCCTAGAACTCCACAACAGAATGGAGTTGTAGAGAGGAAAAATAGAACTTTGCAAGAGATGGCCAGAACCATGATCAATGAGACTAACATGGCAAAACATTTCTGGGCAGAGGTAATTAACACAACATGTTACATTCAGAACAGAGTGTCAATTAGACCTCTTCTGGAAAAGACTCCTTATGAATTGTGGAGGAATAGAAACCCAAACATTTCTTATTTCTATCCTTTTGGATGTATTTGTTTTATACTAAACACTAAAGAGAATCTTAACAAGTTTGATTCTAAAGCACAAAAGTCTTTCATGCTTGGATATTCTGAACGCTCTAAAGGCTACAGAGTATACAATACTGAGACACAGATTATGGAGGAATCTATACATGTTAGATTTAATGATAAGCTTGGCAATCAAAAGCCAAAGCAGATTGAAAACTCTGCAAATGGAGAAGTTATTCTCATAGAATCTGAGAAACCAGAGGTAGAGAAAGCTCAAGAAGAAGCTACGCCAGATGCAACTTCATTAGCTGCTCAGATGAATAAGATGAATATTTTTGAAGAACCAACAGTTAAAGGATCATCCAGAATCAAGGTTTCTCATCCAGAAGAAATGATTATTGGGAAGAAAGATGACCCTATAAGAACAAGGTTGTTTATCAGATCATCTGGAACATCACTTCTTGGGTTGGTGTCTATTATTGAACCAACATCTGTGGATGAGGCTCTGAGTGACAATGATTGGGTACTTGCAATGCAAGATGAGCTAAATCAATTTACAAGAAATGATGTGTGGGATCTGGTTCCTAGACCAAAAGGTTTCAACATTATTGGAACAAAGTGGGTATTCAGAAATAAATTAAATGAGCAAGGAGAAGTTGTTAGGAACAAGGCAAGGCTGGTAGCTCAAGGATACAGTCAACAAGAAGGTATTGATTACACTGAAACTTATGCTCTAGTGGCAAGGTTAGAATCTATACGCCTTCTTATTTCATTTGCTGCACAACATAACATCACTCTATATCAGATGGATGTTAAGAGTGCCTTCTTAAATGGTATTATAGAAGAAGAAGTTTATGTCCATCAACCTCCTGGTTTTGAAAGTGATAAATTTCCAGATCATGTTTTCAAACTCAAAAAATCTCTTTATGGTTTGAAACAAGCTCCTAGAGCTTGGTATGAAAGATTAAGTAATTTTCTTCTGGAAAAGAACTTTATCAGAGGCAAAGTGGACACAACTCTTTTCTGTAAAACATTTAAGAAAGATTTACTAGTTTGTCAAATTTATGTGGATGATATTATTTTTGGATCTACCAATATTATGCTGGGAAAGGAGTTTGCTTTGTCCATGCAGGCTGAATTTGAAATGAGCATGATGGGAGAACTTAGATTCTTTCTGGGAATCCAAGTAAATCAGACTCCAGAATGCACATATATTCACCAGACTAAATATGTCAAAGAGCTTCTGAAGAAATTCAATCCGAATGAAAGCAAATTGGCTAAGACTCCAATGCATCCTACAAGCACACTTGGTAAGGAAGAGGTAAGTAAGAAAGTTGATCAAAAACTTTACAGAGGTATGATTGGATATCTCTTATATTTGACTGCTTCAAGACCTGATATTTTATTCAGTGTGTGTCTGTGTGCTAGATTCCAATCAGATCCTAGAGAATCACACTTAACAGCTGTTAAGAGGATTCTAAGGCATCTGAAAGGTACTACTAATGTGGGTCTGTGTTACAGAAGATCTGATGAGTATAAATTAGTTGGATTATGTGATGCTGACTATGCTGGAGACAGAGTAGAACGTAAAAGTACTTCTGGAAGTTGTCAATTTCTTGGAAGTCATCTGATCTCTTGGTTCAGCAAGAAGCAACCCACAATTGCACTTTCAACAACAGAGGTAGAATATATTGCTGCTGCTAGTTGTAGCACCCAGATGCTCTGGATGAAAAGTCAAATGGAAGATTATCAGATCTTTGAGAGTAACATTTCTATCTTCTGTGATAATACTTCTGCTATATGCTTATCTAAAAACCCCATTTTACACTCTAAAGCTAAGCATATAGAGATTAAACATCATTTCATCAGAGACTATGTTCAGAAGGGAATTATCAATTTAAACTTTGTAGATACAGATCATCAGTGGGCTGATATCTTTACAAAACCCCTTGCTGAAGATAGATTTAAATTCATTCTGAAAAATATAAGTATGGACTTCTGTCCAGAATAAAATATTCATCAGATGCAATTTTTTTCAGATGATAAATGTCTAAACTCTGAAGTATTTTTTCGGTTCAATTCTGTGTTTATTTATTTGTGTGTAAATCTGAACTAACAAAGCTCAGAGGATCTGAACGTTGCCTAACGTTTCATTTCTCAAAGAGATTCAGAGGCACATGCAAGCAAACACGTGTAGCTCAGAATCTAGAAAGGTAGAGTGCACCATACTGAAGTGACGTTTGAGGTATTGCTTTGAAAATCCAAAATCTCTTGATTTTCCCCCCTTCTGTCAGAATCTTAAATGCTTGATATGATTTTATTCCTTGCATTAATTTCTTGATATGATTATGTTTCACTTCATTCAATGCTTGTGCACGCTTGAGTTTGTGTGTCTTTTTGCATGCCCTAAATTTTTTTCTATAAATTCTCACAACACTTCACAAATCACACTTTACACTCTCTTCATCTCTCATATGCATTTCTGCCTTCTCTATTGTTTCCATCTCATTTCAAAACCCAAAAACTCTCGTAAACCCAGACGCATCTCAAGAACTTCAATGGCTTCACCTTCTTCAACACCTGCTCAGATGAAAACTTCAACTGTTGCTGCATCTTCTCCAAATATTGCTGGTTCATCCCAAACTAATGTTGTGTACAAAGCACCTGTAAGAACTCTTCTCACTCCAATCAAAGAACTTGAAGTTCTGTGTGAGAACTTTGTGGATTTTGAATCCATCAAAGAAAATGGTTTTGATCTCCTTTCAACCATCAAAACTCAGAACTGGGAAAAGTATTTTGATAGGATGATGGGTCCTGTTTATCCAACTTTGGTAAAAGAATTCTGGATACACGCTCAAGTTTGCCCTAAGTTCATTCATTCATCTGTTCTTGGGAAGGAAATTATTATCACTGAAAAATTAATCAGACAACTACTTGAGTATAAGGAAACTGAGGGAATCACAAGTATGGCTACTGATCGTGTGGATTTGGCTGACATTTTTTCAAGAAGTTTGTGTTTTTGGGGAACCATCCATTAAGGTCAGAGATCTGAAACCTGTTTACAGAATCTGGGCTAAGATCTTCATGAGTTCAATCTTTCATAGGAAATCTTCTAACTCACCAGATTATGTAAATTCAGAACAAATGTACTTCATGTTCTGTATGAGTAAAGGAAATAAGGTGGATTTACCTTATCTTCTGTTCAGTCATCTTATGAACCATGTCAAAGAAACAAGAGAAGAAGTAAGGGTTAAAGCTGGAAATATCAGAACTTGGATCCCTATGGGAAGACTGATATCAGACATTCTAACAGAGAATGGTCTTGTGAAACATCTGTTTGATGCTGGAGTGACAGATGATTTGTCTTATGTTATAGGCTCTGTCATCAACGGGAACACTCTGAAGAGAATGAAGGTCATTTCAGAGCTTGCTGGAAAACCCAAGAAATTTCACTCTGAAGACGTCAGCAGAAGGAGAATTCCTTTAGCAAATTTTCCTATGTTCAGTGCTGATGAACCTAGGCACATCATTCTGACATACATTGCTGAATGTTTAAGAGATGGTATTCCTCTGCCTGCTAAAATAGTACAGAAGGAAGGAGAAGTATTGCCAAATATTCTGAGAGAAAGGCGCAGGAAGAGAAAGGCTGAGGAAGGATCTGTTGCACATCCCAAGAGGAAAGCCTCTGATGTTGGTGACAAGCCTGAGAAGGACAAGAAGCAAAAGGAAAATCCTCCAGAAGCTACTGTGGAAGAAATCAGAGAAACAATTCACCAGGTATTAACATCTGATCCCAAACCATCTGTACCTTCACCCTCACCTTCACCTCCACCATCTCCTCATAAACCATCTGAACCTAAATCATCTGAACCTCATTCATCTGAACCCATTTCATCTCATACACATTCTCAACCATCTTCTATTCAACTACCATCTGAACCCCCTCAAAAGAAATCATCTGAACATCAACCCCATCAACAAAAACAATCTGAACCACAACAACAACCATCATCTGAATCACAAAAACAACAATCCTCTGAACAACAAACACAATCAGAACAACAAAAACAATCTAAACTACTCTCTTCTACTCAACCACCAGAAGAACCAACCATCAAAAATCCTGAACCATCTGTCCAACAACCACCTGAAGACATTCTGGATGTATCACCACTTGCAACCATGTATGTCCTCTCTTCAACTTCATGTCATTCAATTGAATCATCTGATTCTGATGAATCTGAAGTCCCCTCACCAACTAGCTTAAAAATTCCTGATCCCTATAAACCACTACCATCTAATCTACCTACATCTGACAACCCTCTTCGCTTCAAATTCAAATTCACAGATTTTATACCATCCTCATCTGATGTTGTTACATCAACACCATCTGATGTTGACACCTCCATTCCTCAACTCACCATACCACAAACATCCATACCACAACCATCTGAACCACAAACATCCATACCCCAACCATCTGAACAACCACCATCTAAACATCCATCATCTGATCACCCATCTCCTGAACAAATTTAAACACCTCCTGAACCATCACAACCTGTCACCATAGATGACTTTCTGAACCTCAAACCTAGGTCAGATGTTTCTACTCTGTTCAAGAATTTCAAGAAGGAACTACGTATGGGAATTGCTTCTGTGGAGAAAGAGTGCATGGCTAGTATGGATCCTGCTGAATCTGAAGCTTCTTGGAACAAATTCATATCTAAGTTCAACTCTGCTGCATCTGACCTCAGAACACTCTGTGCTGATGATGCAAAGGCTAAGTTTGCTGAAATGGTCAAACAGACTCTGCTGAACATTATCACAACTCCAGTGCTTCTTCTAGAAGATGCTCCTGCTGAAGATTCTGCAATGATAGAAGATACTCCTGCATCTGACATGGAGATTGATCATCCAATGGCAACTGCATCTGCTTCTGAACCTTCTGCATCTGAGATGAAAACTGAGATTCCAAATGTTGTCCAAGAAGTCAAGGAAATCAGAACATGAATGATAAAACAGGAACAAACCACTGAAGAAATCAAGACTTGGATGGCCAAGCAAGAAGAGTCCACTGCTAAGATTATGGATCTTCTGACCTTGATTGCTTCTCGCCAGCCCTAGTTTTCTTTTTCATGTCTTTGCATTCTTGTTTTGCACTTGTTTTCTGTTTGTTCTATTTTCTATCATCTGTTGTATGAACTTCTTTTACCTTTGTGCTAGTTTGATCTGATTGAATCTGGCTGTTTTGTCTTTCATTTACATGTTATGTTTTTCTCTTCTTCTGTTATTTTTTCTGTCTTTAAAATTCTTTTTGATTATGACAAAAAGGGGGAGAAAGAGAATTTGATTGTTCAATCAATAAGCAATGCTAAAATGTAATTCAGACATTATTTTAATCTAACATTGAATCTTAAGACTTTCAGATCTTATTATTTCATCTAACAAAAAGGATCTGAAGTTACCCTGAGAATTATCCAACTAGGCTCTGATCCTTGAAAGCAAATTTTGACTCTGATTCTGGAAAATACACCAGACTCTTCATTTTGAAAGAAATCATCAGACTCTAATTCTGGAAAGCACCCAAGCTCTGATTCTTTCTCTCAACAAGGATTTCTACCAGGTTCTGAAATGTACTCAAGCAAAAAGGGAAGTGTTCTCTTCTATTAGAGTATTCATTTCAGGGGGGGATTCTTAATCTCAGGGGGAGTTATTTATTTTATTTCTCTTTTTTGAACAAAATTCCCTATGTTTTGTCATCATCAAAAAGGGGGAGATTGTTAGAACACAGATTGATGTTTCTTATATCTCTATGTTTTGATGATAACTGTTATGGAATTTTGTAGTATGAAAACATACACTCTAAAATTTGTTCAAAGTATTATTGTTTCAGGTATAAAATTAAATACTCTTAAAGAAGCAAAATATATAAGTACAAAGAAACTATGCAAAGCTCTGAAGCATCAGATGCAAGACTATCAGAAGATTCTGAAGCGCTGCCAGAAGGATCTGAAGCAGAAGCTACAGAATGATCTGAAGCATTAATGAAAGGAGTGTACAAAAGTTGAGGCTTTGACAATCAGACTCTTATCATTAATATTCACGCTCTTAGCACATACTGCTGTATACTCTGATGAAGACTCTAATCAAGATTGAGACTCTGATACATTAAAGATCTGATCATCTATCAAGACTCTGAACTTATCATTCATCTTAAGCTTTGATCATCTTAAAGCATTCCATACCTTTTAAGCTTACTACAAGTTCTGAAGTGCAGATTATGAAGACTTCATCTTGAAGGAAGCTTGTTGAAGAAGCTGTAAACTTGATTAGACGTGGTGCTACTTCCAAAGTAACCAACGACTAATTTTGTCCAAAGAAGTGACGTGGTGCAAATCCCAAGGCTTCTACAACCATACCTTTCTGCAAAAAGCATATCTCTGCCCATACTTTTGGTGATGAAAAGTCATACAATCAAATATTATATTCAGCTGCACATCACTCAAAGCATTTGAATAAGCTATAAAAGGAGAACTACTTCAACATTTTGAGGTTGCTAATTCACAACTCATCACTTTGCTCATTGCTAGATCACTCAGAAAGAAATACACGTTTGATTCATAAAAGAGAAAATATCTCAAGATCTTACTCATTTGATCTCTCATAAAACCATATAGTTTTTGTTGTACTTAATCTTAAGTGTAAACATCACAATTGTGATACAGCTTATTAGAAGCACTCAAACACTTGTTAGTTTACATTAAATTGTAAGAAGTTCCTTAAGAAGACCAAGGTGTTGGTCAGTAGTTCTTGAGAAGACTAAGACAATTATTCTTAGTGATTTCTATTGTAATCAGTTGATCAATAGTGGATTAAGTCCTTGCAGAGAAAGGCAAATCATCTTTGATAAGGTGGACTGGAGTAGTTGAGTTCAACGAACCAGGATAAAAATCTTGAGTTGTTTTTATTGCCATATTTCTTAAAACTCTTATTCAACCCCCCTTCTAAGTGTTTTTCTCACCTTCATTATCTCTGATAGAGATTCGTAGAACACATCAAGGTTTTGGGAGAGTTTGAAGGAAGTCTTATGAACTAAATTGAGGTTAAGTTCTGCCTACCATCCTCGAACGGGCAGTCAGATTGAAAGGAATATCCAATCCTTGAAAGATTTATTTAGGGCTTGTGTCTTAGAGTAGGGAGGTAGCTAAGATACTTACTTGTCATTGATCAAGTTTACTTATAATAATAGTTTCCATTCTAGTATTGGAATGACACCTTTGGAGGCTTTGTATCGTAGGAGGTGTAGCACACCTTTGTGTTGGTATGGATTTGGTGAAAGTGTTATGCTTGGGCCAGAGAATGTTTATCAGACTACTGAGAAGGTTAAGATGATTAAAGAGAAGATGAAGGCATCACAGAGCAGGCAAAAGAGTTATCATGACAAGGGAAGGAAGAAACTTGAGCTTTAAGAGGGTGACCATGTGTTTTTGAGAGTCACTCTGGTGAGTGGTGTTAGTCGTGTGTTGAAGTCTCAAAAGCTTACTCCTTGTTTTATTGGTCCTCATTAGATCCTTTAGAGAGTTGAAGTTACTAAATATCGAGTTGCCTTACCATCGTCTCTCTAGAACCTTCATGATGTTTTTCACGTGTCTCAGCTCCGAAAGTATATTCCCGATTCGTCTCATGTAATCCAATTGAATGATGTGCAAGTGAGAGATAACTTGAATGTTGATGTATTACCCTTGCATACTAAGGGTCGAGAGATGAAGCATTTGAAAGGTAAAAATATTTACCTTGTGAAGGTAGTATAGGAAGGACCTGCTTGAGGTAGCATGGCATGGGAGTTGGAGAGTAAGATGAAGGGGTCGTATCCCGAGTTGTTCCCTTCAGGTAATTTTCAAGGGCGAAAATCCTTTTAAATGTGGTAGAGTTGTAACACCTCAATTTTTATTTTAATAATATTAATACTACTTCTATTATCATTATCATTTTTAATTATTTTATTTGGATGTTAGGGTATTTTAAATGGTTATTTGAGTGTTTTAATTAATAAATTTTACTTTTATTTGTTGGGATGATTAAGTTTATTAGAAAAAATAGCGAATGATGTTATTTTAATTAAGTTAGAGTAATATTTAATTTAAATAATAATATAATGGGAAATAAAGTTTTAGAAAAATAAAAAGAGTAAGGGTGTAAAAGAATTGAGGGGTGAGAGGAGAACGAATCAAATTAGGCTAAATAAATAGAGAGAGAGGTAGAGTTTTGTACAGTTCGTGCAAAACTTGGAAAAAGAGGCAAAGAGACATAACCTAAGAAGGAATCTCGGAGAGCGAGAAAAAATCCCAAAAATCCAAAGATTTTAATATATATGCAAATTCGAGGTAACTGGAGAATGATTTATGTATGGGTGGCTAAACAGAGGGATGGTGAGGGGCCTTACCCTTATGCTTTCTTCCTTATTTTATTTGTATTTGATGTTTGTGACAAAAGCTGTTTGGGCAAAACCTTTGAGACGATCGATGATAATATTTTTCCTTTTGATTATGATGTGGTATGTGATATGTTATTAACTTATTATTATTGTTGAGTATCGATGGTTATGCCATAAGTAAAAAAAGTGATATTTGGATAATCATGTATGAATTGTTTATGGTTGTTGATATCAATTTATGGGAAAAAATCTTAAGAGCCGAGTAATAAAATAATAGGAAAAAAAAATAAAAAAAATCGGAATAAAATCAAGAATCAGGGAGGTGTCGCGGCGGCAGAGCCCCGACCCCTAGAGGTGGGCGATGTAGCGGGAGGCGGCGACGAAAAGCACGCATGATGCATAAGAGCGCATACTGCGCGAGGCCGGAACGACACCGGGAGTGCGGGTCAATGCAGTGGTCGACGATTTAGGTTGCGGGCAGCGGTTAGGTGGAGATTTGGCAGTCATGGTCTATTTCGGCGAGTTTTGAGTAGTTTTTGATTTTGGTGAATTTCCATTGCCTTTTGATAAGTTTAAAGTTAAATATTTATTTGTTTAGAGTCCTTTGGCAGGTTTAGAGTTGGAGTTGAAGGTATATGGTATACTAGAGTTGAGTCTGGAGTGTTTTGACATTATAAAGCTGATTTTTACTAATATTTTTATTTGTTTAAGGATGACTGTTAGATGCCAAACTTTGCTTATTTGATCTATCAAATGTGGGCATCTTTCATTCCTTTTTGTAGATAAAGTGTTAGAATCATTCTTGTTTTTGTTGATTTGCATCATTATGTGAAAATATATTGGTCGCTTTGATTTGTATGCTATTGTGCAGGAATTAGGCATGAAAATTTGAAGAGTAAGACACAAAAATTATGACAAGGAAACCAAGTCAGCATGCAAACATCAACAAGTTCGTACAACGAACTTGCTAGCGAATCTACCAGAAAAACATCAGCAAGTTTGCACAACGAACTTGCCAGCGAAGGTCTTGAAAACCATGGTACTGTTCATCCAGAAAGAAAAGGGACCTAAGTTCGTTGTGCGAAGGAGATAGCGAAGTATTCGCTGGAGCGAAGAGGAAGTGAATGCCTAGCGAACACCCCCAAACTTGAGGAAGTAAGTATTTGGACAAGAATTCGTTGTGCGAAGTTTGCAGCGAAGCCTTCGCACTGTGAAGGATTCTTCGCACAGCGAACATGTGGAAATAGCTCAGGGGCGTCTTCACTGTACACTGGCACTTGAACTGCCATTTTGTATTGTTCGCTAGGCGAACATTTTGTTCGCAGTGCGAACATGACAACTCAGCAACATGTCTATAAGTAGTATGTGGTACTTTTTGTAAAAATATATGTTTTCTTGTACTTTTCTTTTTAGAGATTTTTCAGAGAAAAAACCCTAATTTCTCCATTTCTCATCATCTCTTAGCCATCTTTCATAAAAATAAGGTGGATTCCCATTCAATCTCGATTATTCGGCTCAGATGTTGTTCAACCTTCTTTCGAAACTTGTTGCTCAAGCTATCATGGAAATGGGTGGCTAAAACCCCTCTTTTGTCAAGGTTAGAGGTAGCTAGTTCTGATTTTATGTATTCTTCTTGATCTTTTGTATGTGAACAAGGCTTTGATCAATGTAGATGAAGTAATTTGCTATCTTTTGTTATATTTTTGGTTTCAATTGCTTTAGACATGAACTTTTCAAGTCTTGACCTAATTTCTTCATCTATCAACTATATAAAATATAGACATAGTTTTGAAAGTTGATATTCGCTTTTATATTGATCTTAATTATTATTATTTCAAGTGTTATTTAGAGAGATCATTTAATGGTCGAAACAATAACATTCACAAAATCGCTTTAGAATGGTTTTGCGAGGATACGCGGTTATGTTGGTTAAAACTACGTCCACATATTTGATTGGTTGGATACGTTTAGGATGAATTAGTGAACCCTAATCTTGGCATGCTTTTTATCGAACTAAGACCAAATTTTATTCTGTTTTATTTCTTACAAACTCTTGTTACAAAAATAGAAACCATTTTAAAAATCCCCCTTCTTAAATCATTAAACCACTGAACGACAAGCTTCACATATTCTCATCAATCCCCGTGGATACAATAAAACACTACCGAAAAATACTTTTAACAAATTGGCACCGTTGCCAGGGATTGTTAGTAGAATATTGCAAGCATTGAAATAGTTTAGTGATTTTAAGATTTGTGTATTGTGATTCTCTTATCTCTTTAATTCTTTGTGCTTTTTGATCTGTTTAGTTCGTGCGCAAAATTCGTTTATGCGAAGACAAGTCCGACCTGAAGACCTTTTTTTTTATCCTGAGATTGAAAGGACTGCTCGTCGTACCAACAGTCGCACAAGGCAAAGACGGCAAAAAGCTATTGAAAGACAAGAGCACGGGGAATCTTCTTCATCCACTTCACCTGATTCACCAATCATGGCAGAACCACCACCACCTCCGGTTTCAGTTCCATGTACAAACAGTCCAAGACACACCGCTCAGTTTACGCGTAATCTCCAAAATAGAAGGCAAGCTGAGATGAAAACGGGAATCCTTGCGCTTATTTATCAAAATCCTTTCACGGGGTTAGATCATGAGGATCCGTTTACACATCTTACCAAATTCTATGAGATTGCGGGTGCAACAGGAGCACCAGAAGCTGATGAAGAATCACTACTTAGGAGGCTATTTCCTCATTCTTTGATCGGGAAAGCGAAGGAATGGTATCTTGATTAGTCTACGACAGTTATGACAAATTGGAATTTATTGGAAGAAAAGTTTCTTGAATGGTTCTTTCCATATAACCGGTTCATGGAAGAAAAAACTACGATAGCTGTATTTTCACAAGGAGGAAATGAATCCCTCAACGAAGCTTGGGAGAGATTCAAGTCAATGTTGAGGAAATGCAAAGAACACGGTTTTGATGAACTTACGCAAGTTCACATTTTCCGCAATGGTCTCCTCTCGGTTCACAAGACCTTGTTGGATGCTACGGAAGAGGGTTCTTTGATGTCTAAAAGTACCGAAGACGCAATAACAATTATTGACAAGATGACGCTTAATGATCACCAGGGAAATCATAACCGTGGAGTAGCTCAACGAAAACCAGAAATGCTAGAGTTAGGTACTAATGATGCTATTCTTGCTCATAACAAACTTCTTTCACAACAACTGGAGCTTTTAACTCAACAAATGTCGAAGCTTCCACAACAAATCAAAGAGATGCAAGAAGCTCCTACCAAAGCTCAAGTGGCAAGTTGTGAATTGTGTAAAGGCGACCATCCTACCGGGTATTGTCCTCCGGTATTGGAAGAAGTTAACTATGCCGAAAATCAAAATCAGAAATACCAACCTAGGCCACCTTACCAACAAGCAAATCAAGGTTATCAAAGACCAAATCAAGGGTACCAACAATCTTGGAGGCCGCACGAAGCAGGAACTTCAAATCGTCAACAATACCAAAATTACACTCAACCTCCACAAACTCAAAATACACCTTCTAAGATGGAAGAAACTCTTACTCAATTTATGAAAATGTCAATGTCAAATCAAAAGAACACTGATGCGACTATAAAAAATTTGGAGACGCAAGTGGGCCAATTATCAAAATAATTGGCCGATCAACAAAAAAGGTTATTTACGGATACCGCTCTCCCAAGGCCTAAGGAGAATTGCAAGGCGATTCTCACAAGAAGTGGTAGGGAGATTGACATGGGTGTAGGTGATGAGGTAGTGGTGGAAGAGGTTGTAGTTGAAAAAGAAAATGAAAATGTTGAGAAAGAAGTAGAAAAAAATGTTGAGGGAGATTTAGTTGAAAAAGAGAGAGTGAAAAAGAGTGAGGAAGAAGAGAAAAATAAGAGAAAAGAAAGAGTGAAAAATTCTAGGAAAGGAAAAGAGCAAGTGAGCACTATCCTGATTCAAAATTGGCCATATCCAGATGCCCCATCAAGGAAAGATAGTGCGAGGCACTATGCTCGGTTCATGGACATATTCAAGCAATTGCAAATCAATATTCCATTTTCCGAAGCATTGGAACAAACGCCCAAGTATGCGAAATTCATGAAGGACATCCTTATCAAGAAAAAGAGGTATATGGATCAAGAAACTATCATGGTGGATGCTAGTTATTGCGCAACCATTCAATGTACTCTCCCGAGAAAAGAAAGTGACCCGGGACGAGTCACTTTTCCCATTACAATTGGAAACACTTAAGAAATTGGAAATGACTTGATCAATTTAGGCTCTAGTATCAATTTGATACCCTTTTCCATTGTGAAGCGGTTGGGATACATGGAGTTGAAGTCCATTCAAATGACATTACAACTTGCCGAAAAATCTACCACTCGCCCTCATGGTGTAGCAGAAGACTTGTTGGTAAAGGTTGACAAATTTTAGTTTCCAATCGACTTTGTGGTAATTGATATGGAGGAAGATGAAGACTCTCCCTTGATTCTTGGTCGACCTTTTATGAAGACCGCGCACATGGCAGTTGATATGGATAATGGTCTAATGAAGGTTAGAGTTCTAGATGAGGAGATTTGTTTCAATATTTTTGAAGCCATGAAGCTTTCAAAGGACAAGACCGATTGTTTTAGAATCGATGCAACGAAATTGGTGATCGAAGAAGTTAAGAAGTTGTTACAAGTTCCCACACCATTACAACAAGTTCTTACCAATGCTCTTTCAAATGTCAATGACAAATAAGAAAGATAGATTGAAAAGTGTTTGCAGGAGCTTGAAGAATTAGAGGAAATCCCGCCGTTGAAAGAAAGGGTGGAAATTTTGAAAAAGGAAAACAATGAGGAAGTCAAACTTGAGTTGAAATTTTTACCATCTCATCTTAAGTATGTTTTCCTTGATGAAGAGAAAAACAAGGCGGTGATCATAAGCTCGGATCTAACCATGGAGGAAGAAAAAAAATTAATTGGTGTTTTGAAGAAAAATCAAGAGGAAATGGGTTGGACTCTTTCCGACTTGAAAGGTATAAATCCATCCTATTGCATGCACCTAATATTCATGGAGGAAGATTTCAAACCGGTAGCTCAACCACAAAGAAGATTGAATCCTACCATGAAAGAAGTGGTGAGGAAAGAAATTGTCAAAATGTTGAATGCTGGCATGATTTATCCTATTTCCGATAGTCCGTGGGTTAGCCTAGTTCAAGTGGTGTCGAAGAAAGGTGGAATAACGGTTGTCCATAATGAGAAGAATGAGTTGATTCCACCAAAACTGTAACGGGATGGAGGATGTGTGTTGACTACCGTAGGCTCAATCAAGCTACAAGAAAAGATCACTTCCCTCTTCCTTTCATGGATCAAATGCTCGAGAGACTTTCTGGTCATGAATATTATTGCTTTTTGGATGGATACTCAGGGTATAATCAAATCATTGTCAACTCGGAGGATCATGAAAAAACAACTTTCACTTGTCCTTTCAGAATCTTTGCTTATAGGAGGATGCTGTTTGGCTTGTGTAATGCACCGTCGATTTTTCAAAGGTGTATGCAAGCTATATTCTCAGACTTGATTGAAAAGACCATCGAGGTGTTTATAGACGACTTCTCAGTTTTTGATCCATCCTTTGATCTTTGTTTGAAAAATCTAGATGGTGTCCTGGAGAGGTGCGTGGATACTAACTTGGTGCTTAATTGGGAAAAAATGAAACTTCATGGTTACAGAAGGAATTGTGCTTGGGCACAAAGTTTCTTTGAAGGGACTTGAAGTTGATAGGGCTAAAGTGAAAGTTATTTAGAAATTACCACCACCTCTGAACATGAAGGGAATCCGAAGTTTTCTGGGTCATGCAGGATTCTACCTAAGATTCACCAAAGACTTTGCAAAGATAGCGAAACCATTGAGCAACTTGCTCAACAAAGATAAGTCTTTTCTTTTTTGATGAGTCTTGTATGACAACTTTTGATTCTTTAAAACAAAGCCTAATCACTGCACCCATAATCGTCGCACCAAACTGGAAAAATGGTTTTGAGCTCATGTGCGAGGCGAGTGATTATGCGGTTGGCGCAATGTTGGGCCAAAGAAAAACCAAAATTTTCCATGCGATACACTATGAGAGCAAAGTTATTAACTATATAAACAACTGAAAAATAATTGCTTGCAATAGTGTACGCATTAGAAAAATTTAGGTCTTATTTGATCGAGTCCAAAGTTGTGGTGTACACCGATCATGTGCCGATCAAGTATCTGCTAACCAAGACGAATTTCAAGCAAAGGCTAATTCGTTGGGTCCTTTTATTACAAGAATTCTATCTAGAAATTCGTGATAAAAAAGGATCCGAGAATTTGGTAGCGGATCACTTGTCTCGTCTTGTGAATGATGAAGTCACGAAACATGAGCAGGAGGTGAGAGAAGAGTTCCCTTATGAAAAGTTGTATATGGTGAAAGTTAGACCTTGGTTTACCAACATGGCTAACCACAAAGCCACCGGATCAATGCTGGAAGGTCTAACTAGTCACCAGAGAAAACAATTTTGTTTGACGCCAAGTACTTTGTGTGGGATGAGCCTCATTTGTTCAAACTTGGTGTCGACAACATCTTAAGGAGATATGTATCTCAGGAGGAAGCCAAAGACATCCTTTGGCATTGTCACAACTCTTCGTATGGAGGTCATTTTAACGACACAAGAACGGCCCTGAAAGTCCTCCAATCGGGCTTTTATTGGCCGTCCTTGTACAAAGATGCGCATACGCACACAAAAAGTTATGATAAATGTCAGAGGATTGGTGGAATATCGCAACAAAATGAAATGCCTCTGCAAAGCATGTTAGAAGTCGAGGTTTTAGATTGTTGGGGCATTGATTTTGTTGGTCCATTCCCACCTTCTTTTGGAAATGAGTACATTCTTGTTGCGGTTGACTACGTCTCAAAGTGGGTTGAAGCCATAGCAAGCGATAAGGCAGACGGGAAAACCGTGATAAAATTTTTGAAAAAAAATATTTTTCTCGCTTTGGTACTCCGAGAGTATTAATAAGTGATGGAGGATCCCACTTTTGTAACACTCAGTTAGCGAAAGCTTTGGAGCAGTATGGTGTGCGGCACAAAGTTGCAACACCATACCATCCGCAAGCTAACGGACATGCCGAAGTATCAAACCGAGAAATTAAAAAGATTTTGGAAAAAATTATGTCCACCTCTAGGAAGGATTGGTTAAGCAAGCTTGACGTTGCTTTGTGGGCCTATCGGACAACTTTCAAGGCTCTGATTGGTCTCACCCCTTTTAAAATGGTCTATAGAAAAAACTGTCACCTACCGGTTGAGTTGGAGCACAAATCCTTTTGGGCATTAAAGTTGCTAAATTTTGATCAAAACTTGAGTGGCGACAAAAGAAAAAGGCAGCTTCATGAGTTGGAGGAAATACTCCTACAAGCATATGAAGCTAACAAAATTTACAAAGACTGGGTGAATGGTTATCATGATAAGAATATTGTGACCAAGAAGTTTGAGGAAGGACAAATGGTGTTACTTTTCAATTCTAGGTTGAGATTGTTTCCAGGGAAGCTAAAGTCTAAGTGGTCGGGCCCGTTTCGGATTCGCAACATTATGAGTTATGGGGCAATCACTATTGAAGACATGAAGACCAAAGAGAATTGTACCGTAAACGGCCAAAGATTGAAGATTTACTTAGGTGGTGATTTCGAGCGGGACACCACCTCTATGCCCTTTTGCGACCCGTGATCGCATCAAACCGTCGAGCTCCAACGACGTTAAATAAAGCGCTTGTTGGAAGGCACCCCAACATTGTAAGTATTTCCTGTTTCTTGTAGTTTAATTTGTTTTTCAAGATGTGGTAGAAACTTGTGGTGAAAAACTGGTCAGATTTTAAAAAACCAAAACTTGTCATGTTCGCTAGCTTCTTCGCAGTGCGAATAACTGAGCGAACATGTTCGCTGGAAAGCTCGTAGTGAGAGACAGGTCTTCCACATCAGTGTTATTTTAAAATGCATTGGGCCACCCATGTGGGCCTAGTCTTCCTTTTGAGTCTGAACTGATTTTAGTGTCTTTCAACTTCTATCTTGCACTCTTCTCACTTGCACTCTCACATAAGCAAAAACATACAACTTGCACTTCTCATTTTTAAAGCCCTAATTTTTTCCAAGATACTTCTTTCAAGCTACATCAAATCAGGTTTGTTAATCTCTTTCATTTATTTTATTGTTTGGGTTGAGTTAGTTTGAAAAGGGCATGCCAAATGGGTTGATTAGGATAGGTTTAATTTGATGAAAATATGAGTTGCATGTGTTTGAATAGTCATCCCTAGTGTTACCCAGATTGATTTCTCTGAAATGTATGCAATGAAATTTAATTATCTAGTATGAGGAGAAAAAACAGGGGTGGAATTTCAAAATTTGCAGCCTTCACTAGTTTCTTCGCAGTGCGAACCTGGGACGAGTTTTCGCCAGGCCTTCGCACAGTGAAGTGTGCAGCGAACATGACAGATTTTTATTTTCTTTTAATATGAAGGAAACATTGTTCACCTTCTTGTTCTCTATGTTCAAATAATCTATTTATGTTGGTTGTTGTTTTTCCTCTCCTATGTTGTTTGTGCAGATGGCATCTAGGGCAGTGGCATTAAAGAAGCGAAAAGTCGACAGCACCTCATGCCCCCAACCAATTTAGTACGATAACGACAGGTTTGTAGGACTAAAGCAGGCTGCTCGTTATGTGGCTCTGGAAAAGAGAAAATTTTTGCTGGAAAAGAGATTCCTCATTCATCCGAAAGGATCCTACCGGACCTTCGTTGGACTCATTAACGGTAAAAGGTGGGACGTGTTAGTAACACCGACAAATAGCTACAACACGTAAGTGGTAAGGGAGTTTTACACTAACGCTCTTCCAAATGATGATGAACCGTTCACATGGACTACAAGAGTATTGAGCCGACCGATAAGCTTTGACCGAGACACCATCAACCGAGTACTCGAACGACCACTGAACTTGGGTGAAGAAGAGATCGATGAATACCGTCAAAATCTAAGACTTCATAGGGACACTAATTTGATTTCCGAGGCTTTATTGTTGGAAGGTAAGACAGTGGAATTGAACCCATCTGGGGTTCCAAGGTGATACCAAAGGGAAGATATGAAGCCCTTACCACAGTTGACGCTGTTGTTGATTTTGACTAACATCAAACCAAAATCACATACTTCTACCGTGCCGATCCCAGTGGCACATTTGTTTCACTCCATTCTTACAAATGTTCAAATTGATGTAGCTAGGATCATCGTTGATGAAATGCGATCCGTGGTTGAGAGTGGGTTGAAAGGTGGGGCGAGAGTGAATTGTCCCCTTGCTTTTCCTTGTCTCATCATGACTTTATGTGTCCATGCGAGGGTGAAGCTATCTTCGCGTCGATAAGTGACGATCCCGACTGCCATTGATGACTGTTATGTGGACAAATATTGCCGGCCAAAAGGTGTAAAAGGAAGTTCAGCTGCTTCAGATGCTGGGGCTACTGAGGGCCCTAATGTTGCATTCACTCAGAATTTTGATCTGTTTCAGCAGGCTGTCTGCAACTATAATTGGGATTGGATGGCAGCTACTCAGCGTACCATGATTGACATTCATGACTCTATGCAGGTACTTCAGTTGCACTGCTGAGATCCCTCCGTCGAGCGCAACATGATGATTAGGGAGCAGTTCCTGGAGCAAGCGAGTTGGCTTGAGATCAGACCTACAGTTGGAAAGGGGGCAGGTGCTTCTGGCCTTGATGCTGGCAGTGCTGAGGTAGCAGATGATGATGATGAGGATGATGATAATGAGTCTGGTGCGGAGGACGGTTCAGAGAGTGTGGAGGACACAGAGTCCGATGAGGACTGATTTTGTTTTGTTTCGATTTTGTGAGCATGATATTGAGCAACTTCCTTTGGTCTTCAAAGTGAAGTGTTTTTGTGCTTAAATCATTGTTTTTTCTATTATTATCGTACTTTGTTTCATATTTGGTTTATGTACTATTTTGAGGTGTTTTAACACCTAAGCACATTTTTATTGAGTTTGATTAATGTCAATTTTATGTTTAAAATTTTGCTTTTCTTTTCAAGTGGTTTTTAATGTCTTCTTGCTGTTGGGTTTTAATTGAACTTCTAGATTGGTTGCTCTTTGAAAAGAAGTATCCAGTGAAGATTCATCCGAGTTTGGATGGCAATGATAATATTAAGCAAGCGAATAATGTCAAGGTACATGGCTACCTTTGGTTAGAAACTTAGAATGCTTAAGAACTTAAATCTTGTTGTAAATGAAAATTGTTCTTTTAGCAACTTGTTGAATGAATGTTTCACTTAGGACTAAAAAACCACAAATTGTGAGGAAGCCTCCATTGTGTACTAAATTCTGGATTTCTAATAGACTTTGTTGATTCATTTGATTCATGCTTTATCTTGTTATTGTTGTGAATTTGTGGAAGCACTAGAGATGATCAAGACACTTATTTATATTGAGCATAACCATGTCCAAATGTAACTTACCCGTGAGCAGAGAGAATTCGTTAACCCCTTTGAGCCTAAACAATGTGAATCTCATTCTGAACTTTTGTGAGATTCAAAATTTTTTTTCTTGAACCTTTGAATTTTGTGTTAATTGTCCTCTTTTCCATAAAAAGCCAATGGTATTCACTTGAGGGTTGAGTAAAAGTTAAGTTGGGGAGAATGAAAAAGAAGTATGGTAGGTTGCTTCAACTTGTGAAAAATTCAAGCAAGCGTTGAAAAAATTGTGTGAATATAAAAAAAAAAAAAAGAGAAAAAGAATGCTTGCTTGGAAGAGAAAAATAGTGAAAGAATAAGTTGTGAAATGAAGTTGGGAAGGTTTGCAATTGAAAAACAAATGGAGTGAAGTTAGGATGTGTAAATAACATGTACAATGAATGTCTCTTTTGCATTGGTAATTTCGTTTCAATGGTCTTCGAAATATCCCTTGTTTGTAAACCCGACCAAGCTACAAACTTAAAAGACCTTAGTGATCTTCTTGCTTCCATATTTTCATTTTTGATTGTTAGATATTGTATGAATTAGATTTATATTGGCATTATTTGTTAGGTGAGTGAAATTGTCCCCGCGGTTGTAAATGCGTAATTTCTTCAATCCTTTTTCGAAGAGGAGAGATAGGGTGATTCATTCAAGAAAGACATAGTTGTTGATTGATACATGTTTTGATATTTGCTTTAAGACTTTAGTTTTTGTGCATTATTTGATTCTCAACATTTGGAGCCAGTGCCTAGTTGCATTCCTTGTGTTTGAGCCATTTTATCCATACTTGGGGGAATCTTAATCTTGAGCAAATCCTCTTGTTCAATAAGAGGCACACTTTACTTGAGGGCAAGCAAAGATCTAGTTGGGGAGAGTTGTTAAATCTCAAACTTTTCTTATTTGACCTGTCAAATATGGGCATCTTTCATTCCTTTTTATAGAGAAAGTGTTAGAATCATTCTTGTTTTTATTGATTTGCATCATGATGTGAAAATATCTTTGTCACTTTGATTTGTGTGCTATTGTGCAGGAATTAGGCATGAAAACTTGAAGAGTAAGACACAAAAATTATGACTAGGAAACCAAGTCAACATGCAAACATTAACAAGTTCGCACAGCGAACTTGCCAGCGAAGGTCTTGAAAACCATGGTACTATTCATCCAGAAAGAAAAGGGACCTAAGTTCGCTGTGCGATGGAGATAGTGAAGTATTCGCTGGAGCGAAGAGGAAGCGGATGCCTAGCGAACACCCCCAGACTTGACGTAGTAAGTATTTGGACAAGAATTCGCTGTGCAAAGTTTGCAGCGAAGCCTTCGCACTGCGAAGGATTCTTCGCACAACGAACATGTGGAAATAGCTCAGGGGCCTCTTCACTGTACACTGGCACTTCAACTACCATTTTGTATTGTTCGCAGTGCGAACATGACAACTCATCAACATGTCTATAAGTAGTATGTGGTACTTTTTGTAAAAATATCTTTTTTCTTGTACTTTTCTCTTTAGAGATTTTTCAGAGCAAAAACCCTAGTTTCTCCATTTCTCATCATTTCTTAGCCATCTTTCACAAAAAGAAGGTGGATTCCCATCCAATCTCGATTATTTGACTCGGATGTTGATCAACCTTCTTCCGAAACTTGTTGCTCAAGCTATCATGGAAATGGATAGCTAAAACCCCTCTTTTGTCAAGGTTAGAGGTAGCTAGTTCTGATTTTATGTATTCTTCTTGATCTTTTGTATGTGAACAAGGCTTTAATCAATGTAGATGAAGTTATTTGCTATCTTTTGTTATATTTTTGGTTTGGATTGCTTTAGACATGAACTTTTTAAGTCTTGACCTAATTTCTTCATCTATTAATTATACAAACTCTAGACATAGGTTTGAAAGTTGATATTCGCTTTGTATTGATCTTAATGATTATTGTTTCGAGTGTTATTTAGAGAGATCATTTAACGGTCGAAACAATAACATTCATGAAATCGCTTTAGAAATGAACGTTTTTGCAAGGATACGTGATTATGTTGGTTAAAACTATGTTCACATATTTGATTGGTTGGATACGTTTATGATGGATTAGTGAACCCTAATCTTGGCATGCTTTTTATCGAACTAAGACCAAATTTTATTCTATTTTATTTCTTACAAACTCTTGTTACAAAAATAGAAATCATTTTAAAAATCCGTCTTCTTAAATCATTAAACCATTGAACGACAAGCATCACATATTCTCATCAATCCTCGTGGATATGATAAAACACTACCAAAATATACTTTTAACAATGACAACCCAAAAGGGAGTTAAATTTTGAGTTGTTGAATATTTTAGAGTAAGGTTATTGATTTGTTGGCATGTTTGGAGTTTTGTTGATGAGTAGTGAGTTAAGGCTAAATTATGCCTGTAAAACCCTGACAAGTTATGAGTTAACTCTGTAAAGGTTGTGGAATTATGTATTTACCTTGCCGATGAATAATTGTGGATATTTATATAATTTTATTAATTTGAGCTGTAATTATATAACGAGTTGAGTTAAGTATTTCAGAGAGGGACTACAGTGTTGGCCTTAGATTGGCAAAACTCTAGTAGTATGTGCTTTGAATGTTATTCGTTGAGTATGTGTTTCAATGTTATTTGTTGAGTATGTGTTTTGAATGTTAATTATTGAAATTCATGCATGCATGTATATCGAAGATAGGTAGGACTTTGGTAAAATAAGGTCATAGTTCAGTGAGGAACTAATGACGGTCTCAAGTTAAGAGAGGAACTAGGTTCAGAGAGGAACCACATACATGGATAACTCAGTAACATAACTCTGAAATCCAAACCTTGGTAGCACATGCATTTGGAGGAGAATTGCATTGCACTCATATCTACATTGTAATTGTTTGTTGTTGTGAATTAATATATATAATTGATGATTATCCAATTGTTGTTAATTATTTTGTGAGATTACGAATGTTGTTGTTTAATTATCCTAATTGTTTACATAAACCATTAATATTATGAACATATTTCTCACTCCCTTATGTTTTGTTGTGTTGCTCATTATGATGATGGTACAAATATCAGGTAAAGGAGCACTAGGTGCTGCTTGTTCGAAAGATTGGTGTAGATGCCTATTTTTTATTTATTTTATGTTTATCATTTATCATTTTAGTTTTCTGGGGTATCGCTATGATAGTGTAACATCAGGACAAGTTTAAGTTATTTTATGTTTTTTGAGAATTGTTGATTTATTTGCATATGTTGAAACTAAGTCATTTGTTTTGATAAAGTATGAGATGTTTCAGTTGAAATAATATGATTAAGGTTTCCGCTACGTTGTTGTAAAATTTTTTAGAAGCGTGTTTTATGAGAGAGGTGTGACACTCTATGGTCGAAATAATATGATATTGCATGATTTTATTTTAAAAATGTGTGTTGGGGTTTTAGGGTGTTACAATTTACACCTCCTTTGAAGTTGGATTGGATGGAATAATGCTTGGTTTTGAATATGATAACACGAATAATTGGAGAAATGTGTGGCTTGAAACTGACTAAATGTTGACAATTCATGCATTTTATAATTTTAATATTGTTCCTTGTCTTCTTTTACTTAAATGGAAGAAAACTTTACACATTATATGCTCTTTTAGATTCAAGATATCTCACATTTTCAGATAGGGAAATGCATGTGCAGATAGATTAGCCAATGTTGGTTTTTTTGTGTTGATTATGACACTTGGTGGAATTGTCTTCCTATTTATGCTTTTGAAAGATTTTGGAGAGATAATTTAGATATTTCTAACTATAAGTTGAATACAATAAAGTCTCCACTAAATTTTATTTATTCTAAGAGAAAGGGAAAATATCAATAAAACGCTAAGGAAAGAGAAAAAGGGTAAGAAAATCGGTTATGCAAGAGGAAGGTTTAACATCCCTCACATTGTACTCAACAAGAACCGTTTTAATTTTTGTTTGCATGGATGTGTGTTATTATCTAAATGTTACTTGCGATTGGTTTTAATTAAGGGGAAAATTAAGTTTTAAGCTAATGTGCTCGCCAAGATTTTGAAATCATGTGCCTACGTATTCTCATAGTGCAATGAGAAAATCAGAGATTCGTAGTTCTTGGTAGAAAATAAGTGATAACATGAAAAAAACACTGCGTATTTGGCTCGGATTGCACATGTTTATTGTCATCTATTTGTTATTTTCTTGCATTATGCTTGTGTTTTGTCTTGTTTTCAGGTACATTACCTAATAAGAGCCTTCTACGAAGAAATGGAGCGAAAAAGAGCAGAAAATGGAGTTTCGGGTGAAAATTACACACACGGTGTTCCACATGGCATTGGCCATGGGGGTAGCCATGACGTGTAGGGTTTCTCCCACGTTCTAACCACCACTTAACCACGTCCATCATAATTTGTACACATGGCAGACGCCATGTCTAGATGGCGGATGCCATCTGTATATTTGGTGGCCTGGTCAAGGACGGTTAGAGCATGACGCCATGACCGAAGATTTTTCTTCCCCACGATTCCGGAAGAAGTTACGTAGCGTCCAAGGCAATGTTACACTATAAATAGGACCTAGATCTATAATTTTAGGCATTCAATCTTAGTTCACAACATAGGCATATATTCAGAGTTAAAGCGGTAAATCGTCATATCGAAGGTTTATCGCACCATTGTTGTAACTAGGTTTGGAGCATCGTAGCGTATGAACTTTAAGCTTGCCATCATAGTACGTTTAAGCCAGATTTACTTTCCAGCATTGTACCAGATTCAAGTCTCCGATTTGGAGCAGATTTATTTTATTCGCACTTATTTACTTTCCGTCTTGCTTTACTTTGTTTATTTTCCGCACGATTTATTTATCACTCTTTATTTTCAAAGATCTGTTTCTAAGAAGAGAACCTAAGCGTGACACTTCGGTTCTTGCCTTTGGAAACTAATCCCGCATTTACTTTCTGCACTTTATTTCAAAGATCTGTTTCTAAGAGAGGACTTAAGGGTGACACTTTTGTTCCTACCTTTAGAAACCGATTCCGCATTTAATTATCGCTTTTATTTCAAAGATTTATTCTCTGAGAGTGAACTCAAGCGTGACACTTTTGTTCATACTTTTAAGAATCAATCACTGCCTTTATCTTTCTGCACGGTTTATTTATTGTCTTTTATTTTTAAGATTTATTTTCCAAGAGTGAACTTCTGCGTGACACTTTTGTTCCTCTGGAAGCTAATCACGCCTTTATTTACCGCACAATTTAATTCTTGTCTTTTATTTCTAAGATTCATTTTCTGAACTGAACCTAAGGGTGACACTTCTGTTCATTCGAGAACTAATCACGCACGTTTTATTTCCCTAAGTAATATATTCTACAAATTATTCATTATGTTTATTACCGTCATGTCCAGCTAAATTTATTGTGCTGGGATGTGAGGACTGTCGTTTCGACGGTATTCCATAGGTTGTATTTGTAGGAACACTTTAGGGGCTGTTTTGAATTTTAATGTAACTTTTCTGAACTTAAACTGATCGGCTATTACGTGAACGGGACCGTGTTTCTATTTACGTAATAACTGTGACTAGTCGGATAAGATCGAAAGCCGTCTGGCATTTTAGATAAGAGTTGGTTAGTTTTTAATTGGTAAAAAAATGAAAGCGCTTTATTAATTAACTAGGGAAGTTTGGTATTATTAGAAAGTGGTTTTAAAACTATTTGCGGACGCGTTTATAGATTTAGGATCCGGTTGGCCGAGCATATGCCGGAAAACCTTTGATACTTAAAGTTTCCAATCAAATATACTTTTTAACTGAGTCTTAGAGGTAGTTTATAAAAAAGGACTTAGTCACTTTAACGCAAGATGCGACCGGTGCAGCGTGAGCGGCTGGTATAGATTAAAGGTCGGGTCTGGTTCCGATTACGCTAACACGACGGTTCCTTTTTAATTAACTCTTTTTCAAGGAAGAAAATATTGCCCCATAAGTATTAATACTTAGATAATAGGAGTATTGTTTGATCAATGAGAATTACATTCCAGTATGCCTTAATTTTGAATTTAAATTCATTTCTTAATTTTTAATTTGTCTGCATGAAATACTCTCTGTTTTCTTCAGCTTTAGATAAACACCGTAACAATAGTAATTGATAGATTGACATTAGTCTCTGTGGGATCGATAATATTTTATTACTCTGACGTACTCCGTATACTTGCGGATAGCACACATCAATAATTATTTTTTGGTAGATTTTAGGGAACAATATAATCATGTCCTAGAAAGTGTTTGACGTTAGTTGGTTTGATCCTAGTTCAAATGCTTTAAGCTTTTAGCCTATCTGCTAAGGAACAAATTGTAACATTTATTTTATGAAAGGAATTGATGTTTGGTAAATGAATTAAAAAGGTTTTTGAATGAGGTGAAGGTCTTGTTTGGATCAAGAGTGTATTGTTTGAACCCATACAGTGGTGTCTGAACCAAGATGTGGTATCGAGACCAAGAATGATGTATTTTAACTGAGAAACGGTGATTAACCATGCGTGAGGGGTATGTTAACTAAGAGATGATGATTAACCCAAGAATGAGGTGTCTAAACCAAGAGTGTGATGTATTAACTAATAAATGGTGATTAACCAATGCAATATTGTAGGGGTTTGCCTAGACTCGAGGATCAAGGCCTACAAAGGGAGTTTTTCTAAACCAGGGGATTCACAAGGCAAACATGCAAGAGATGGGAGTTTTAACCAAGAGAAAGTGATTAACCCAAAAAGAGGTGTTTTAACCAAGAAAAAGTGATTAACCTCAAGAGTGTATGATCAAGAGATAGGTATTTTAACCAAGAAATGGTGATTAACCTAAAGATATGTATGAGTGTCAAAAAGGTACGGTTTTAGGTCCAAATAGAATGGTGTTTTTGTTTTTGATGGTTGAATTGTTGGTCTGAGGATGAATCTTGAAAGTTGTTTTGATTTGAATTGTACTAAAATCTATTAATGGAGGTGAATACTTTGAATAACTAGGGCATACGTCCCGTATTCAAAGGTATTCAGAGCAAGGGTAGGAATGTTCCCTCTCATTCTTCTCCATTTCTTAAGGCTCATGGTGCACAATTCACATCATAATTGTTAAGTGTTTTGAATTTATTTAAGAAAATAAGATTTTTGTTTTATGGATAAGTTAAGGACATTATTGGAAGAAAAAGACGAGGTACCAAAGAATAGGACGGAGTTTAGTGTTCTCATGTCTTGATGGTTACCTATTTATAGGGTTTTGAAGAATAAAATTAGAATTAGAATTGACTTAAGGGATCATGTGTAGTGCAAGTCTTAAGATCTAATTCAAATTAAGTGATCAAGGAACTTGTGATCAAATATTTGAGTAAAAACCTTAAGGGATCACACAGTTTGTTTTCAAGGAGTAACTAAAAGTATCCTAAAGTCATTAATTCAATTAATTGACCAAATAAAATTTAATTAATTAATTAAATCAAGGTAATGGGGAATCATGCAAAAATTAGGCTAAGCTATTTAAGAAGAATCAAGCAAGCTACCATGAAATTGTGAATTAAAGACCATGAAAAATAAAGAAATAAAGATTAACTCTAATTAAATCCAACCTAATCTTAATTAATTAAGAGACCTCATATCTTATTTTTGTTAAAAAAAACTAGACTAACTCTAATGTGAGTTAAACAAAATTAAATCCTAAAAATAATCGTGCATGTGTGTGTGTTTGTCTGTGCGTGTATGTGCGTGCATGTCCATGTGTGTGTATGTGCGCGCACGCGTGTGTGTGTGTATGCGCGCACACATGCTCTCTTGTTCGTGTGTATGTGTGTGTATGTGTGCGCGCACGTGTATGTGTGCATGTGTGTGTGCGCGCACATGTGTGTGTGTTTGTGTGTGTGTGCGTGTGAGAGAGAGAGAGAGTGTACGCACGCGTGTATGTGTGTGTGTGTATGTGTCTGTGTGTGCACGCGCATGCATTGGTGTGTGTCTGTGTGTGCACGCGTGTGTTTGTGTGTGTGTCTGTGTGTGCGTGCATGTGTGTGTGTGTGTCTGCGCAGGTGTGTGTGTGTGTGTTAGTGTGCGCGTGCGTGCGTGCGTGTGTGTGCGCACGTGTGTGTGTGTCAGCGCAGGTGGTTTGATGTTTGTCAAAATTAAACCAAAAGTCACATAACTGATGGAATGTGGTTTAATGTTTATCAGCAGATTCTTTATGCCAGTCATGTGCTTAGAGCAGCCACTATCAAAATACCAGTCTTCTTTAGCTGATACTCTTAGAGAGGTGTGAGCTATTTGAGCAACCGTCTTGGCAACCCATTTTCTTAGCTTGTTAAGCACCTCCCACATTGGTTTGACATAATGATTCCCGTTTCCATGCATACCCTGTTTGGTATTTCTTTGGCTAGGAAAACCATTCAGCTAGAAGCGCACTGCTTTAATATGCCCAAGTTTTCCACAGTGGTAGCATCTATGCCTTTGGAATTTTCTCTTGATTTGGTTCCAGTTTCTGTGTGGTGAATGTTGTGTCATTGTTCGTGACATCCTTTTTAACATTTGGGGCTCAGGCTGCAACCTCTTGAGGTTCAAGACAGGATTTTGTTTCTCAACAAATCCTATACCCGACTTATTCCCTGCAGTCTGCCCACTCTGAAGAATTTCCTCTAGGGTGTCAGTCCCAGAGTTGAGCATCCTTATGGATTTAGCCATTTGATCCTTCTCATTTTTCAAATCATTTACCTCACCTCTGAGGGTGTGTATTGTGGCTAGGTGCTCTTTCCTTTCAGCTTCTAAGACCTTGATGATTTCCTTCTGCAGCTCTCCTTGTTGATACAGTTCTACACTTCTGATGTGAAGCTTCTGATATGAGGCTGTAGGGTCTTCAAAAATCAATTCCTTTTCACTTGAATCACCCTCAGATATGTACCCCCGGGTGGGTGTTGTGACATGTTTAGCTGTTTCTTCTTCTGATTCACTGTCAGAATCAGTCCATGTGACAGTCAGGCCTTTTCCCTTTCTCTTGAGGTATGTTGGACATTCCTTTCTGATGTGTCCATACCCTTCACATTCATGGCACTATACTGTACTGGATTTTTCTTTAGCTTTCTCTTTGTCAGCAGGCAAGCTTTTAGAGTAAGGTTTAGACTTGACATCTATCCTTTTGACCAATTTGTTGATCTGTCTCCCAAGCATGGCTATTGCCTCTAATAGGTTCTCCATTTCTTCCTCATCTGAATCCTCTGCAGAATTTGATACCAGAGCTATACTTTTGCTCTTTTTCTCCACAGCTTGATCACACATCCCCATCTCAAAGGTTTGAAGGGATCCAATGAGTTCATCCACTCTCATGTGGCATATGTCTTGAGCTTCTTCAATGGTTGTTACCTTCATGGCAAACCTTTTAGGTAGTGACCTCAGAATCTTTCTTACAAGTTTCTCTTCAGTCATCTTTTCCCCCAAAGCTCCTGAGGTGTTGGCTAGTTCAAGAACATTCATGTAAAAGTCATGAACGATCTCATCTTCCTTCATTCTTAAACTTTCAAATTTAGTGGTCAGCATTTGCAGTCTTGACATTTTGACCTTGGAGGTTCCTTCATGAGTAGTTCTGAGAGTGTCCCAAACATCCTTTGCTAGTTCACAGTGGTGGACCAGTCTAAAGATGTTTTTGTCTATACCATTGAAAAGTGCATTCAATGCTTTGGAGTTTCCAAGAGTCAATGCCTCTTGATCTTTGGTCCATTCCTCTTCAGGAATTTGCACAGATACTCCATTCTTGTCAGTCTTCACAGGATGTTCCCAGCCAGAGTTTGCAGCTCTCCAAGCCTTGTTGTCTAAGGACCTTAGGAAGGAAATCATCCTAGGCTTCCAATAGTCATAATTAGAACCATCCAGAATTGGAGGTCTATTTGTGAATCCAATATCTTTATCCATAGTACCAGAACTTTGTTTCCCTAGATCTCACCCAGTAATAAACAGGCAGGGTGCCTGCTCTGATGCCAATTGAAAATTCTGGCCAGTCCACGATGGATGTTCTAACAGAAGTTATAACATCCACTGTGACATTCACTACAGACCTACTATTATGCAGTAATAACAAAACAGTAAATAACACAGTTAGTTGTTGACCCAGTTTAGTGCAACACACTTACATCTGGGGGCTACCAAGCCAGGGAGAAATTTCACTGTCAGCAGTATCGATTCAGAGTCAAACCTCTAGTTTGCACTCCTCACTTAATCACTACCCAATGACAATTTAACCTAGAGACACTCTAGACCTGAGTATACCCACTCACTCCCTACAATCACACACCAGTGATAACAAACAGTTACAAATTAACCAGTAGACTGAAGAGACACTTCAACTACACACACACCTTGATCTTGCTTCAAAGCTTTGATCAAGTGACACACACTCTTACTTAACAAATTCAAGTGATACACAGCCTAGAAACTACCTAACCAATGCAATCAACAGTTGCTTGAATTACACGTATTCCTAAGCTTCAATCGTGAAGAACACCCTCTTCACTTCTAAACCACTATGGTGATTTCTCTGCTTCTCTATCTTGAACAGCTGCCTTCTAGGATTGCCACTCCTTGCATTTATAGCAGCATATCAGTCCTTGGGCCTGGGCGCATAAGTTAGGTTTTATCCATCATAAACCCTCTCTTCAATATTTTGCCCGCTTGCCACTTTAATCAGGTACATGTTAGTTCCCTTAGGGCGTCTAAAATGTCTCCTGCATTCCAGCTTGAGCTCCTGCGTCTAAAATGTTCCTGAGTTCTAGCTACCAGAATAACAAACCTGCGCTTGATGTCACACGACCTATGTCATAACATTGAGTATGACATCCAACTTAACTTATAGTTAGCTTAGTTAACTTACCATGCACAGTCTATATTATGAATGTAATAACATCAAACATGACATTCATACATGTACTCATATTTTGCCACAAAATGCAGCCAATCAAGAGCACTTACACTAAGGATTGGTGTTTTGCAGTCCAGACTGCAACATAATCGGGGTTAGGCTGATGGTCAAGACTCAGATACGGCATCCAGACAAACTGCATAATAAAAATACATAATGAGAAGATTTGCAGTATGTTAATTTTAAAGCCAAATTTATGGTAATGTAGTTGTAATACATCGTCTAGTCCAATGTGGTCTAAAAGATTACAATACACGATTATAGTGTTTTTGGGACATCGATTGTAATTTATCCCCCAAACCGACCATCTAAAACGAAAAGATAGAAAATCAATTAGTTACAATAAACTTTATAGAATGAAAATCTGTTATTTACAATAGACTTTTGAATATTTAAAATAAACTTACTTGTTTGCGTAGGGGAATGTGAATGGGTTGATGTTGACCGTGGTAAGTGTCGGCATTCTTGACCAACCCTATGCTTGTAGTAAAAAGGCGCAACAATAAAACGTACAAGTATCATTTTTTGCATTTTTACACAAGGCACTATATAGATTGGGTAAAACAACTGAATCCTAACTATATATGCCTACTTTATTTATGTTTCGTAACAACGACAAATTCATATTACTTACCGTATTACCAGTACTTTCAGGGAATAAAAAAGACCAAATAAAATTATAATGTAACACTGAGCTTTAAGTATCTTTTCATACTCAGTTGATTCGTCGGTTAATGTTAAACTGGAATAATGTTCTCTAAGGTATTTTAAATTAATACCTTAACCCCTGGGTTGACCCAAAGATTGTCCCGTAGTTGTGTCTTTACACAGAGGGGCACCCACATTTTCACATATAGTGTCATTCAGGTTAACTTTACTGTTAACAACCTTACCATTGATACGCATACCCGACAACATATACACATCTTCCAGTGTGATTGTGCATTCACCGGATGAAAGGTGAAATGTGTGGGTCTCGGGTCTTCATCGTTTTAGTAAGCAAGAATAAATTTTCAATCAACCGAGTACAAGACTATGTTGAGTACATGGCCAAAATTGCATGATCGTAGGTATGGTTCTCTGATTGGGTCATGTGATACATACTTATGCCACGACATCAAAATCAAATTATGTTCTGACAAAAGATATAAATAAAATAAGTAAGCAAAACTAATAAACTATACTCTTAAGGAAACTATATCTTATATTAAGTAAGCAAAACTAATAAACTAAAAAACTTACAAATACTGCAATATTATCAACGGTTCCTTGGTGTTCATCACCCATAGTAAGGAGAGAAATTTTTTTAAAGGTAGATGTGGCTTATAAGGTAGGTAGATTAAGAGGTTTTTTCAGACAATATATAGAGATTGAGTGTGAATGTTGATGAACGTTGTGAGAAACATATGAATATTTATAAAAGGATTAACTTGTTCACGTGATTTTATTTTTTGCATGGCCTTTTGAATACATACGTCATATGAAATGACGCATATGCACATATTACAAGAGTATTAAAAGAGAGGGGCAATTTTCAAACAAAAGAAGACTGTGCCAGAGTTATAAAATAGTATCACATGGAATTATCAACTGATTATAGGGTCGATCAAGCGAATGTGACTAGGTATAAAATATACAGTCATAATGACGTCTGCCTGTTTCGATTGACAACATCTTACCAAAAGAGGAGTGATTTTTTGAAGATAGGGTCTATGGGTTCAGATCACACTTGTATACTCACCAATCCAATGAAGGATCATCGTAAACTCAGCTCTCAGTTAATATGCAATGAAGTTCTATTTGTCATTAGCGACAATTCATCATTGAAGGTGAGTACAATAATCTCGCATATCGTTACACAATACAATTATACTCCGTCATACAGGAAAGTAGAGATAGCTAAGACTAAGGAGGTTGAAACGATGTTTAGAAATTGGGAGGAGTCATACAAAGAACTTCCAAAATATTTGGTGGCACATAAACATTATGCTCCATGGACCTTTGTCATTTTGGAGACCTTGTAGACATATACCCCAAACGGGAATTTTGTTAGTGGAAATGCCATATTCCACTAACTCTTTTGGGCGTTTGAACCATGTATCAAAGATTTTTCCTTCTGTAAACCTATTATGCAAATTGATGGAACTTGATTATACGGAAAATATAAAGGAACACTACCCATGGAAATCGCACGATGGCAACAACATTTTCCAATCGCATTCGCTCTAGTTGAAGGGGAGACTGCTGGGGGATGAAGTCTTTCCTAAAAAATCTCTGATTACATGTTGCTCCTCAACCTAACTTATGTTTGATTTCAGATAGACATGCATCAATTGAGAGTGCATATAAAAATCTTAATAACGGCTGGCAGGATCATCCTTCAATGCATGTCTATTGCATTAGACACATCGCTCAAAATTTTATGCGGGAGATCAAAGACAAGACACTGCTAAAGAAGGTTGTGAATGCAGAGTATGCATTAGTAGAACCTTCCTTCAGACACTACAGCGAAAACATCAGATTGAAAAATGTAGATGCAGTAAGGTGGATCGACAATATTCCATTGGAGAAGTGGACCAGGGCATAGAACAATGAACAATGATGGGTAACATGACAACAAATCTCGTGGAATCAATGAACTCTGTCTTTAAAGGCGTCTAAAACCTATCGAAAACCTCTTTGGTGAGGGCAACCTATTTTAGGCTCGAGCCACTTTTTGATATCAGACGTTCAAAATGAAGTTTTGTCTTACCATCTGGGCAACTATTTAGTGATAGTTAAATGAAATTCATTAAGGAGGAAGCTGCCAAAGCTAACACACATGTGATCACAATGTTTGATCGTAATAAAGGTTGGTTCAATGTTGCTGATTCAATGGATCACAATGAAGGGAGGCCAAGGGAATTCTACCGAGTGGAACTAGATAGAAGTTGATGCGACTGTGGAAAGTTTTAAGCCTTTCATATGCCTTGCTCCCATGTCATAGCGACCTGTTCAAAGGCTCGACACGACCCTTCCAATTTACTATCCCCTGTTTACCAATTCTTAAACCTATGCAATATCTACAACGCTAACTTTCCGGTGGTAGCAAAAGAGGACTATTGGAATGTATATGAAGGGGATATAGTCTGACACAATGAAATTATGCGAAGAAAGAAAAAGGACTGCCCTAACAGCACGCGTATCGTACCGAAATGGATACAACGAACAAAATAGTGAGATTATGTAGTTCATGTGGTCAACCCGGACACAATCGTACAAACTGTCCCAATGTTGTACCAAACACAACAACATAGTTTTAAATGTAACAGTTTCGCTTTATATCAAAAACAAATTTCATTTCATAAATTTCATAGCATTCTGTGACAATAATTTAAAAATAACAACTAACAATAATTTAAATACTTAAACAACAAAACAAACAAATACAACGAATAAACAACATAACTATGCGATTACAACAATCAGGACAACTTCCTGAGAACTACACATCCTCGTGTGAACATCTCTGTCAAATTTAATATTCTCCTAGAAACGAACTTCTCCATTTTTGTTGAACGTGGTAACAAGCCTTTGAATTCTTCTGATCTTTTCACCCTCTACAATGTCTCCATCTAACTAATGGACCAAACTCATGTTAAAGTGTTCAAACGTCTCTATATTCTAGAGACATATCTTTATTGGAGGCATTACTGTCGAATAAATTAAATCGATATTTCTCTTGTAGATGTAAGACACATATATGAAGACATTAGAAAGAAAAAAAAAGAGATTATACTAAAATGGAAAGAGATAGTAAAAAATGCAAACAAAAAAAATAAAGTGGAGGTGGTACTGTATTTATAAGGAAGCTGTAATAAATTAGTAGACATATCAAATGGCGCTATGCATTATGGCAATGAATGCATGCGCCAATCTATATGGTGCATATGTTATGCATACTCCATATGAGATGGTGCATAAGTGTACTAATGCATGTGCCATTTCAAATGACGCTTTGTCTTTTTTGTTAAACCAAAACATAATCATGTCAATAATTATTTTGAAAAGATGGTTTATTTGATATTTTATTTAAAATAGTGGTTATTTTAAAATATAATTCCAAAATCTATCTCATTAAAGTTGAAGGTCAATTTTAACTCTTTGGTCAAAGCTACTCATAAAAGTACGTTGTATACAAAGTAGACATACGTGTCGTATCTACTCCTACTCCTACGTATATACAAAGTAGACATACGTGTCGTATTCATACGTATCACATGCAAACCATATACATCACATCATGAGTCACAAGAAAAAAAATGGTTAATGGTATGTGGCATGCATTCCGTTTCTGTCCTCACCATCAGTCTTCCATCTGATATGATCAGTCCCTATGCATGCCATACCATGCCAATATATACTTTGCATAGATACGCTCCCTGTTCATGCTAACACATCATACTCTTCACGTAACGCGTGGCTTCCACTTTCTCCAAGTAGTTGCCTTGATGTGGACCCACGCGTGTTGAATCGCGTGGGGGCTTGGAAGAATGTGACATCATCAAAGCATGCAAAGGGTTAAGATATGAGCCTATACAGGAAGAAGAACAGTGGATAACGCGTAGCGGCGTAAGAGAGAGATACAGAAACTAAGGTTGAATTGAACTAATCTATGTACTCCTAAAATTAAATGCTTATAATTTTATTATGCTAACTACTACTATTAATATAGTTATCCTAAAATCATCCATAAAAGTATATTTTGAATATTAAATAGGTTTGTTATTCTCTTAAATATTTTAAAATTTATTTTAAATTTTTTTAAAATATTTTTTTGAAGAATAGTTTACTTAAATTTTTTTTTCATATTTTTTTTTCTATATTTGTCTCTTTTATAATTTAACGGTAAAATTAACAACAATTTAAACGATAGTCTATTATTTAACAACTGAATTAACGACAATTTTAATGACGATTTTAATATTAAAGATTAAAGGTGTGAATGAAATTTTTTAGAAGAATCAATCTTTGAAAATAAATTTTAAGGACCAATCTTTAACACAAAATTTCAAATTTTCTTACTAATTAGTATGTTAATTAACAATTGTATATTGTTATATTTCAATAATAATTGTTTATTATATAATATTATCTAGATTTTAAAAATTAAATTAAAAAATTAAAAATCATCATAAATTTTTGAGATTGAGTATAAAATTCCAATTTAAATTCTATTTATTGGATTTAACTACAATAAAATTTTAAACTTCGTGTAATACATTGCACCTTTTAATAGTTGGCCCTAGTAAAAATGAAACAATTTTAAACACTTCATAAATAATTGTTTTTTTTCCCCTATATTTTAACTATTTATAAAATTAATCTATCTATTTTAAAAGTATTCAATTTTAATCTTTTATTTAAATTTTATAATTAAAAAGATAGTGATATGATATATTTTAATATTGTTAAATATGATTTGATGACATAAGTGGTTTATTTGATAAAAACAATAGTTGGTTGATATCTTATTCTTCTTGATGACTAATAATTTATAGTTTATATATGATGATAGATGATTGATGATTAATAGTTAATAATGATAATTGAAGTGTTTGATAAAATTATTAATTAATCTAATTAATGAATATTAAATGACATAAAATATATTTTTTAAATTAATTATGGATATATTTAGTCCTAAGTCTCTTAATTTAATTTAATGTTTTATTTTAACTCTTTAATTAAAAAACGTTACAAATTAGTTCCTTAACTTCACTTCCGTTATTATATTTGGTCTCTTTTGTCTATTATGGCTGATGTAGCCATCTATTTTTATCTGACACCACATTTTTTTTTATTATTAACAATATCTCATCTTATTTGCCAATGCAATGCAACTCATCCCGACTACTTTCCACGAAACCCTTTTGTCATAGACACCGACCTCATTTGCCACTTCTCCACAACCATCAAACGCCGACGTCTCAAATCCTTCTATCGCGTTCTCAAAGCTTACGAGTCTCGCTTCAAACCAAGCCATCTCATTTGGGTTCTCATCAACATAAAAAATGATTACCAACTCATCTTAAACCTCAAGAACAACTTCACCCCACTTTGCAATCACTTTGCATCATCGTTCACATAGTTGTTGCTTCAAACGACATTCAAACTACTAAAAGATTTGTTTTTGAGTTAACGGCTACATCGCGGTTGAATGTTTCGAAATTCTTTGATTTTTTTACTAAGAGGTTCATTTATACTTATAAAGATAGGGACTCACACCCTCTTGTTTTTTTTTTGTGTTCTTTCAAGTGTTGGTTGAAATTAGGTTTGTTTTAGAAGATGAGAAGCTTTTTCATAAGTTGTTAGGGTACACTATTATTATGTATGTAGATTTTTATAATTTTTTTTTGTCTAGGTTATCTTGTAATTTTGAGGGGAATAAGATTGCAATTAAGGTGTTTGAAGAATTTTATAAATTAAGTGTTTGTTGGAATACTATTTCGTATAACATTGTTCTCCATTATTTCTAAGGTAAAAGAAGCATATAACCTTCATGTACAAATGTAGCATAGAAGGAATTTTCCCATGTTGTAAATTATGGTGTTGTTAATAGATATTGTAAAATTGAAAAGCTAGACAAGATTTTGAAGATTGTAGATGAGTTGAAGAGAAAGGTGTTGAAATCTAATAAATACATTTACAATAACAAGACATGTCATATAAAAATATATAGCTAAATGACCATGTTACTAAAACTCAACGTATTTTATATCAAAAATTGACAGAATAAACTAAATAGAGTAATGGAAGTGAAATTAAAAAACTTACTTGTAATGTTTTTTAATTAAAGAACTAAAGTAAAAGATTAAATTAAGTTAAGAGACTAAAATATATTAAACCTTAATTATTTTAAGCTATACATATATTTAAAATTAAAATTATAAAGAATAAAAGTGAGTTTTAGTTCAAATCATAAAAATAAAAATGAAAAAAAATCAAATAGATATATAAAATACTATTTAAAATAGTGTTTTAAATAAGATACATAAAATAATAAAAATTAAAAATTTGTGATGAAAAGAATGTTAACTTGTAAATTATAAATTATAAACTCAAAAATAGTGTTAGCAAATAGAACCAAAATAATCAACCTTAATAAAGCAAATTAGTAGATATTCTCCACCATGAATATTCTAAAAAAAAATTAAACAATTCTTACAAATACAAATACATTAAAAGATGATTTGATAGTAATACTAATTAGAATTGTATTGCAAGATCCGTATAACGGTGTAACTCAAAAAAAAAAAAATGCTACTAGTTGCAATCTGCCCCCCAAGGACCTCTCTCTATCTTTTCCTGTGAAATCCAAAGAATTGGTCAGTGGAGGAGTCAGTAGTGATAGTATTAGTAATCAGGAGGAGAGAGATTGCATAAAAATATGTTTGCATGACGTAACAAGTATATTACTGGAAACCGTGCTTCCTTGGAAGCGTGTGATATGAGGTTCTCTTCTGCTCAATTTATTATTTTTCGTTTTAACTCTATCTTTGTATTTTTCTCCACCTTCTTCTATACGTAACTTCACACTCAGAGTCCACATTGAAAGAGATAGAGATAGAGATAGAGAGAGAGAGGACCCCTATGTCTTACTTATGCTTGTAGCTAGAATCTTTATACCCTTATATGGCGGCAGAAACCTTATGCAAAATAATACTAAACCCTAGCGGTCCTCAATTATCGACTATAGACAAAAAGTATTAACAAGAAATATAGAGAAAGAATGGATAAAATTTCATGATGAAAAAATCATTTTTGTTCATGCATGATGTAGGTGAGGAAACCTAGGTATATTAGTGATTATTTCCATAAAAATAATAGAGAAAATGAGAGAGAAGATGGATTGAATTGAGGAGAAGCAAGCAGATACGTCAATCGGGGATCTGTCGATGTATAAAAGAGTGGTCAGAGGGCCATCATTGTCTCAATTATCAGCGTGGGTGAGAGAGAAAATAAAAGACTATAGTAGTACTTGCCTTGTACATCATCAACATGTTTCAATTTCTATCACAAACAATGCGACGGAGTCACATGTTTATTCATTTAATAAACTATGGTTAGAGTTGTATAATACATGAACTAATTAAGGTATGGCCAATGTGCCTAGTGAGTTCCACACTGAAGTGGGATGAATGGTTTGATCTTATGCATATGGCAATCCAATTAATTAATTAATTAATGTGTCATAATTGTGAAGCTTTGGTGTTATGCATGGCATAGTTTGATTACTTTTCTACGGAGCCAATTCGAATGCTAGCTGTATTTCATATAGTCTTTTTGGGAACTAATATTATATCGAAGTAATTAGTTAAAGTAGTAGGAGTCAATTGTATTTGATAGAGTTAAATACTGTATAAAGTTGTTATGTTGAAGTGTTATTTGTAGTTTTCTATTTTGTCTTTTTAAAATTTTGAGTCTGAGCTTTATATCTATAATCTATAATCTATAATATATATAAAGGCAATACTTGGTTTTTGGTATAACTTTTTTTATACTAAATTTACCCTTATTTTAAACATATATAAAGGCAATACTTGGTTTTTGGTATAACTTTTTTTTATACCAAATTTACCCTTATTTTAAAATATATAATTTACACAATAACTTCCATTGAACTACTACTATCATCTTTCATATAACTCCCTACTAATAACTTACCACATAACTTTCATGTAAAATTAATATTAAATAAAAATATATAATTTATATTTATATGTGTGCAATAAAAAAGCGGACAGACGGGCACGCGAGTGCCCGTCTGGATGCTAGTAATATATAAAGGGAATAATTTGTTTTTGTGTGACTTATTTTTCTATCATTTTTACCCTTACTTTATTATGTAATAACTTCCATGTAACTTCTTATTATTAACTTCCACATATTGTATTTTTAAAATTTTTTATTTAAACAAAAAATATCGTTTATATTTTCATTCATGCGCATTAAAAAAAACGGACAGACGGGTACGCGAGTGCCCGTTTGGACGCTAGTTTATATAAAGAGAATAGTATGATGTAAATAACAACTTCACTCAATAAGGATTTCATTTATCACAAATTCATGTTATTCTCTCCCTCTCTCTCTCTCTCTCTGTGTGTGTGTGTGTGTGTGTGTGTGTGTGTGTGTGTGTGTGTGTGTGTGTGTGTGTGTGGTTGCGATTCATAAAGAATTTATAATGAAAAAATGAAACAACAACATCAATGCAATTTCTAGCGAATCTACCGATTTTCAAAGGTGACGACTACGAACGACAGGTTATGCAAATGAAGGTCATCTTCAAGATTGTAAGATGTGGTTGAAATCGTGAATGATAGAATACCTGCATTGGAAGAGAATACAAATGATGTTCAGTAAGCTACGCACAAGGAATGAAGAAAGAAAGATGGAAACAATTTTTTTTATCAATCAATGCGTGAATCCTAACGTGTTCGAGAAGATAATTGGAGAAGAAACGACCAAATGAGCCTGGGACAAGTTGAAGAATTTGCAAGGAGGAGATGAAAAACTGAAAAAGATAAAATTTCAAACATTAAGAAAGCAATTTGAGATGACTCGGAGGAAAAAAGATGAATTAGTCTCAGAATACCTTTCATGTGTGGCGTTGTTAACAAACCATATGAAGTCGTGTGTTGAATCAATCAATGATTTGCAGAAGATTGAGAAAGTGTTGAGATCCCTGACTGTGAATTTTGATTACATTGTAGTGTCTATTGAAGAGTTCAAGAACATAGTTGAAATTAAGTTAAAAGAACTTCAAGCTTCATTAGAGGCTTATGTGATGAGGCTGAAGCAGAGAAACTCATAAAGGGAGTAGGTGGCTGAACATGTACTACAAGTAAGATTCATCAAGAAACTTGAGAAAGAGAAGGCAAAGTAGGAAAATAATATTGCTAATGATGAAAAGTCAAGCAAGAATCAAAAAGGGAGTGGGTGGCTGAACATGCACTATAAGTAAGATTCATCAAGAAACTTGGGAAACAGAAGGCGAAGTGGGGAAATAATCTTGCTAATGATGAGAAGTCAAGCAAGACTTTAAAGAATTAGTTTAATTCTACCATTAAAGGCATGGGCAACAAGTATTCTTGGAAGAAAGTTGACATGAAGGAGGAACAATGTTACAACTGTCAAGGATTTGGCCACTATGCTCAAGACTATCGAAGAAAGAAGGAAGCACGGGTGAAAGATAACGATGAAGTGCAGTATGCACATGCTAAAGATAATGATTCTAATGATGTGCTGCTCATGGCCAACACTCACTTAAACACTGAGCAAACCAACATGTGGTACCTAGACTCAGATGCAATAACCACATGATTGGTAATAAAAACTGGTTCACCAAGCTAGATGGATCAGTTTAGAAAGTGGTAAAGTTTGTAGATGGCATGCACATCATGTCAGATGGAAAACGAGACATCTTTATTGTCAAAATGTATGGTCGAAAAGCCAATATCACTGATGTTTTGTGTGTACCTTCCATGACAAGTAACTTGATAAGAGTAGGTTAATTACTCACAAAAGGGTACAACATAAAGCTAGAAAAGAATTAGATGAAGGTTTATCATGGTGATGGAAGTTTGTTTCTGAAGGCACCATTAGCAGATAACAGGACCTTCAAGGTAGAGATCAACACGGTTGATCACAAGTGTCATGCTTCGACTGCAGGGCCTAGGGTTATGACTCCTATCCTAGACTTCTCCACATGACCTAAGCATTTCTATTATGGAAATTCCTGCCCAGTTTATAGAAAAATAGATTAATATATCAACACCTGTTTTCACTAGCCTATTGCCCTACCTCTAACGAACAGGACGCTCGTCAGCTTTCGCTCGTGCTAAAACGTTCATAAGTGGTCTCAAATTTTGCATAACTATTGCCCCACCTCTAATGAACGAAACACTCATTGGCTTTTGCTCGCGCAAAAATGTTCCTTAGTGGTCTTTACCTCTAAAAGTGGGGCCTTTCCCAATTTCATCCAATCACTTTCGTGACTTCGGACTTGACTGTTTAAAAATCTACTTTTCGATATTGCCTCTACCATTTCGGTGCAAGTCAAATACCTAAAGGAAACACTCATACTTTTGTAGCAAGTTTTGAATAAATCTCAGACTCTTAAAATAAAAAGGGTGGAATTCCCGCATCTAGCCTATGTCACGCAAATAATCAAGTGATAGGGTTCATAACCCTTAGTCCCTAAAGGACTACTCACTCATAATAAGGAACAATCCAATCAAAACGATAACCGTGAATAAAGACCTAATCGATAAACGAATAATTAAAGTAGTATTTGAGAACCTGATTTATGAAAAATTAATGCTTGAATTATAAAGTTGATCTAACTGCTTTAATGGAGAATTTTACAAAATGCAGAAGAAGAAGCGTGAAAACAAAAACGGAAATTAAAAACTGGACAAAAACTCAAGACTACCTATAAGTTTTTATATAAAATTCTAAACATGGTAAGAATCTCCTAATATCCAATGCCAATTACAAGTGATTAAGATCATATCCAAGCAAATAAAGAGCCTTGAAGTGAATGGAATAAGGCCAAAAAGGAAACAAATCGGGAAAACTCACCCTTCTGTTACGGGTCATAATAGCTGTTACGGGCACCCGTAACAGGTCTTTGGATAACTAATAATAGCTGTTACGGGTCATAATACCAAAGCGTAAAACATAGTAAAAAAAGGAAAAAAAACAAAAGAAATGTAAAAACGATATGAAAATAACTAATAAAAGCGATATAAAAACCACTTGTCAAACTCCCCCAAACTTAGATCGTTGCTTGTCCTCAAGCAACAAAGCTTGCATAACAAATCTTTGGATCAAGTGGTGTTCTTAAAATGAAAAAGCTTGTGAAAGTAAAGCATTCCAATACTCATACTTGAGCTTTCGTTCCAATTGGCTAGTCCTTGTTCTCTTGGTAATCATCCGATACCATGTATTCCCTCGGTTTCAAAATAAAACAGTGGTAAAAAATATTTCAGGACATGCTTCGAATCCTAGCTTCAAAAGTTTATGTTTTTATTTCTTTTAAAGTGGTGTCTTTTATATTTATTTTTTATTTTTAAATTAATGATCTATTCCTTCCTTTATATTTAATAAATGAGAGATTAAATTATCATATTTTACTATAAAAATACTCATTTATAAGATTTTACCCTAAATCTAACTTATATGTAGCCGCTCTAAAGTCTTATGCATCATTCTTTGGGATAGATTACAAGACAGAAAAAATCTCCAATGTTCTTCAATCTTGAGCAAAATATTTTTTTTCTCTTGCAATCTATCTCACATAATGATGTTGATGTTGTTATTGTATTTATATAATAACCTTCATATGTTGTCAATCAAAGAAAACATGTAAAAATGTATTGTTTTCCTCGGTTGACAACATTGAGATATTTATTCTTAAACACAATCATTCATTTCTCTTTCGTGTAAAAATATTTTTCATGAAAACATTTGCTCAAGATAATGAAATCTCTCTAGGATGGATTGCAAGTACAGAAAAAACAAATTCTCTTGATTGGAACAAATAACTTCTAAGAAATCTGAAAACAATGTAACTATAAAAAATTTCTCTTGTTTGAAACAAATAACTTCTCTTGGTTGTTCTTCAAGAATCCATTGTCAAACTCTTAATCTGTTTATGTAATTCATTTTAATATTTTGTGTAAACAATGTGAATATAAAAAAAATTTCCCCTCGGTTTTTAACAGAAACTGGGAGATATGAGGCTTCGGTTGGAACATATTTTTATTGTTTTTTAAAAGAAACACGTTTTACTTCAGTTTTGAGTAATAATCGAGGTAAAATATAAGCAGAGTTATTCAGTTTCTTCATCGTCCTTAAACAAATCTTCATCGTCCATTTAATGAGTATCAACGCTGAAGACACTACCATTAGTGATCCTCGTGAAACCTAAAACCCTCGTTATAAAAGCATTCTGAATATTTAAATTTGATAGTAGTGAACTCACAAGAAACCCAAACGTTATTGTGAAACCCTCTATGTTTAATTAGAGTGCCATTAGATTTTAAAAAGTAAAAGTATCAATGTGATAGATTGCAAGAGTAGAAAATTATTTGGGTTCAAGGTTTGTGTTCTTAAATAATCATATAACTGAATATTTATTTTATTTATCTAATCTTTTTTTGTTTTATATCAGAAATAAATAAATGTAAAAGTCATAGAGAATATATTGCATTCAACATTTAATCTTCCTCAAGATCAATAAAACAAGGATCCCCACATTTTCTCTTCTCCAAGTTATCTAGCATTTGTTCTTCACCGACAACTATGACGATGAAGAACAACATTTTTATTTTAATATTTTGTGTAAACAATGCAATATTCTATGCAAACAATGTAGTTTGTAAACAAATTAATTTATTAATATTTTGTATAAACAATATAATGAGTATATATATATATGTGTGTGTGTGTGTGTGTGTGTGTGTGTGTGTGTGTGTGTGTGTGTGTGTGTGTGTGTGTGTGTGTGTGTGTGTGTGTGTGTGTGTGTGTGTGTGTGTGTGTGTGTGTGTGTGTGTGTGTGTGTGTGTGTGTGTGTGTGTGTGTGTGTGTGTGTGTGTGTGTGTGTGTGTGTGTGTGTGTGTGTGTGTGTGTGTGTGTGTGTGTGTGTGTGTGTGTGTGTGTGTGTGTGTGTGTGTGTGTGTGTGTGTGTGTGTGTGTGTGTGTGTGTGTGTGTGTGTGTGTGTGTGTGTGTGTGTGTGTGTGTGTGTGTGTGTGTGTGTGTGTGTGTGTGTGTGTGTGTGTGTGTGTGTGTGTGTGTGTGTGTGTGTGTGTGTGTGTGTGTGTGTGTGTGTGTGTGTGTGTGTGTGTGTGTGTGTGTGTGTGTGTGTGTGTGTGTGTGTGTGTGTGTGTGTGTGTGTGTGTGTGTGTGTGTGTGTGTGTGTGTGTGTGTGTGTGTGTGTGTGTGTGTGTGTGTGTGTGTGTGTGTGTGTGTGTGTGTGTGTGTGTGTGTGTGTGTGTGTGTGTGTGTGTGTGTGTAGTTTTAATATTAAGTCGAGAGGTATATGGTGCTAGTTTGAAAAATATAAAAAAGATATTAGTGTGGTTCGAACTTATGACCATTTAAACAAACTCCTCGGTTATTTATAAATTGAGGGTTAAAGTTTCCACTTTTCATGTCACCCTTCGTTACCTCGGCATTATAATTGAGGTGAAATTCATTTTGCATCCGTCATGACATGTTTTATTTGTAGTAGTATATGGAGACCTTTCCCTAATACCTCCACATTAGGTTTCAAGTACTATATGTCCTTTGTGGATGCATTCTCAAATTTTAATTTGATATATTTTCTCAACACTAAAGTTGAAGCTCTCACCACCTTTAAGCAATTTAAAACTATGATTTAACTTCAAAATGGGATCCCTATTAAGGCTCTACAGTCTGATAAGGGAGGGGAATTCGGGCCATTTACAAAATTCTTAGTTGACTCAGGAATTATCCATAGGGTTATTTGTCCCCACACTCATCACCGAAATGGTGTTGTTGAGAGAAAACATGGGATCATAGTTGATATGGGGCTCACTCTCTTAATCCAAGCCATCACACCCCTCACCTATTGGGATTATGTCTTCTTTACAACAATCTATATCATTAATAAATTTCCTTCCTCTTCCGTTGACTTCATAGTTCTCTATATTGTCCTGTTTAACACTAAACCTGTTAAAAAAATTTATAATGTTGGGTTGTATTTGCTTCCCACTCCTGAGGCCTTATAATCAACAGAAAATGGATTTCAGGTCACCTCTAACAAGGGATATTGAAGTTTAGCATCAAATGAAGGGCCATACATCTCTAAAGATGTTATGTTTAATGAGTAAAGGTTCCCCTATCAAGACTTATTCTCCATCACTCCTCCTGGATTCTCTTATCCTACATCAATTTATCTTCCACCTTTATGTCTCAATCCCTTTATGTCTACTAGTTTCATAAACTCAGATAGTGTGTCTCTTGCTTCCAACTCTCAGTTATCCATAACTCACACTAAATCTTTTAATATTGTCAGAAGTGTCTCCAACTATATGATTCAGTCTCCAGTAGAGTCATCCTCCCCATCTAATTTTTCTCATGAGAGTGATTGCTCTCAGACTTACCCTTCTCCCTCAGTCCAACCTAGTGAGCTTGCTTCTACTCAAATCTCAAATTTTGCTCAAACCGATCAAACTTCCTCCACTCATTCCACTGAAAACATCATTACTTCCTCATCATCCAGTCTTGTCCATATTCCTCCTAAATATGTTCTAGTCCCTCACAAACCTATTAACTTTTACACCATGAAAACTAGGGTCGAATCTAGCTTTTCCCAATCCAGACTTGACCCAAGACTCTTACTCACTCATTATGAACCTAAGACACTCAAATAAGCATTAACTAACTTGCAATGGAAGGCAACCATGCAAGTAGAGTATGATGTTTTAATCCATAATAACACTTGGATTCTGGTTCTTTTACCCTCTCAAAGATAAGCCATTGGTTGTACATATGTCTTTAGGTCAAAGAGAACTCTGATGGATCTGTCAATAGGTACAAGACTAGACTTGTGGCCAAGGGATTTAATCAAAGGCATGACTTTGATTTCAATGAAATTTTTTCCACTATGGTTAAACCTATTACAATCATAATTATCTTAACCATTACCAACACTTACAAGTTGTATACTCAACAGTTATATGTTAACAATGCTTTCTTTAATGGTTTTCTTGATGAAGAAGTGTACATGGAATAACCAAAAGGCTTTGAAAGGTCTAATCTGTCCTTGATGTGCAAACTCAACAAGGCTAACTTGAAGGGAAATCACGATCCAAAATGCAACATAAATTAATTTTTTTCCTTTAGTGATCCTTACGAATGGACATGATCAGTGATGGGAACGATTACCTCTTGTGACGATAAAACCTTTGATGCTAAATCGAATGAGTTATCACAAGCGTTAGTGATGAACAATGCCTCTACTCCGTCCATATGAACAGATTCCTTCAGTCTCAACGCTAGCTGCTATAATTGAAGGCTTTGAGTGAGTGAGAGAGAGAGAGAGGGAAAATATAGTTAGGGTTTCACACACCAAATTTTTATCAAGTATGAATGCTTCTACACAAGGTTTCTATTTATAGAACCACTTGTGTGGGATGCAAGCTAAAAAGTTCACTTAACTGCAGGCGCACCATATATTATGGTGTACTTTATATCGCTCAAGCGCGTGGTACCTTACCATATTCTGTATTCTACTTAAGTGCACCGTACTTTACAGTGTTCTATATTTAATTAAGTGCAACATACCTTATGTGTTCCTTATTTACTCTACCTCTTATCAATCTTTTCTTATGTGTGTGACCCTATAGGTTTTTGCAACGTTGGTAACTATATTAAATCACGCATTTAACCTAATAAACACCGAGCGATATCTAGCAACACATCACTGCTATCCAAGTCATGAAAATTTCATGTGATATGACAAAACCTTTTGTGATAATACTTGTGTGTACAGTTATCCTTTTGCCCTTATGTCTATATTGAACATAAGGCATATATCGTGTCATCCTTGTCTAGTTCAATATTAGGCTCTTAGACATTTATCCTATTATGCAGGATGGGAAAATTCCATCTTAGTCACTCATGTCCCTCAACATGATTTGTGGAGTACCCATCATGTAATAAAGTACTCGACTCTACATCTAGGATCCATATTGGTTTCAGGTCGAAGGGTGGTATACACTCATAATACCATGAGAGTAACTTACGACATTTTGCATAACATTCTATGTAGTACTCTCATAGCGGGTAAATTCAATATAAATATTACTCATAATATTCATACCTATGTTAAGACTTGATAACTCCTTATCCATGATCCATGAGATGTGATTATCAATCTATCTACAAAATACTCTTAAAGGTTATCCCACTTCATAGTAAAGCTTGACTACGAATACTTTAAGAATAATGTCTTTATGTTTAATGGGATCTTATGATTAAGTCACACTTAATATTTCATTAAAAGTACTAGGTATTCTAGAGATTTTATATTATTTTGGAAAAACAAACATAATAAAGAAATGCATTCTATTATTAATAAATAATTCGATACAAGTACCAAAAGTATTGGCCTCTAGGGCTTACACCAACACATCTATGGCCTCAAACAGGCGCCTATGCAATGGTTTGAGAGGCTCCAAGCTTCCTTACTTCAACTCAAGTTTCAAGCTATTAAATGTGATCCATATTTTTTCGCTTATTTTTCAAATGGCCCCACCATCTATCTTTTTGTCTCTGTAGATGACATGATTCTCACAAGAAGCTCTTTAGCTCTTCTCCGAGCAATCATCACTAAACATAATGTAGTTTTCTCCCACAAACATATTGGGGACCTAGACTACTTCTTAGGTATTGAAGTGAGACTTGTAACATACAACACCTTACTTCTTACCCAATCTAAATATATCATGGAATTGTTGCAAAATACTAATATGCTTGAGTCTAGCCCTATTCATACCCTTATGGAATCTATTTGAAATCTAACCAAGGCATGTTTGTTTACCCTCTTTGATCCTTACATGTATAGGTCAGTATTGCGAGCTCTACAATATTCTGCCATAACCAGGCTAGACATAAAATTCTATGTGAACAAAGTGTTTCATATTATGGCTCACCCCCTTGAGTCACATTGGGTTGTTGTCAAGAGAATACTTATGTATCTAAAAAGCATTATTGGATTTAGACTTCATCTCTTTCCTTTTCCAACAAACTGCCTTATTCTATTCATGTTTTCTGTCATGCATATTGGACTTCTGATCCCGATGATAGAAGAAGCACCTCTGGTGCTGCAACTTACTTTGGCCCATATCTCATATCCTTTGTGGTCCAAGAAGTAACATGTGGTGACCAGGTATATCACTTAAGCAGACTACAAGAGCCTAGCTCAAACCACTATAAACATTCTATGGGTTCAAACACTTCTTAAGGAACTACTTGTCTCCATTAAAATTCATATGGTTTTTTGTGACAACCAGTATGTTGTGCGTCTGACTCACAATCCTATTATTCTCTCCAGGATCTAACATATGGAGATTAACATTTTCTTTGTTTGAGAAAAGTTCTTATCCAAGCAACTTCATGTCATCCTCATCCCGGTAACCGATCAATGGAAAGATACCCTTACTAAACCTCTTTCTTTCTTGTTCCAAATTTCTTATTCTCAGCCACAAACTTAGGGTTGCTCACTCCCCCTAAATTTTTTTTTTTTTGGGGGGGGGGGGGGGGGGGGAATTAGAGAATAGTATAAGATAACTAAAATAACGTCTAGTCTCAAGACTGACAACTTTCAACTGTCAACTTGAGTGTACCAAGAACATGATACAATAGGTAATTTGTTTGCCATATATAAAGAGCAAACAATTAATATTATTGTAACTAACAAGTTCATAAATCAAAAAGTTAGTTGTAACTGAAAATGAAAAAAGTAACTTCCATTTATATGAACTAGTAGGTTTTGTTGTATAAAACATAATTGATATTTTCTTTCGTGCCACAAGGAAATGAGTGAGAAAAAACTTTATACTCTCGGTGTTGGATAACTTATGAGTTTCTTTAGCTTTGTATTTTTTGATAGTTTTACAACTGCTTTTCTTGTAGGAAACCTTACATTTATGATGCTATATATTCATATTTTGGTATTAATTTGTGACTAAAAATATAAGTATCAACATTATATCATTCACAAATCTAAAAATGTAAATATCAACAATATACATATTACTTTTAGTATATTTAATCATTCATAAATATCGCATAAGAATAAAAGAAGATTATCTATAATAGCTCTATTAAAGATAGGATCTACAATAGCATTTAAAAAAACACTATAAAAAATTGGCATATAACATAAAACTTTTTAACTATTAAATACTAGCATTAAATTAAACGTTGAAACATTCTATAATAGTGTTTGCAACACTTAAAAAGTACTATTTTAGGTGGCAAACCTTTAATAGAAGGAACTTTACTAGTGCTTTTATGCGCCATTAAAGCATAAAAAAATACTAATAAACATTCTTTTTGGCATAGTGCATCAAGTTTATCAAGAGATGACAAAAATATATTTACTTTCATTTGCACTTTATAAGGGACATGATCGAGTCAAATGAGATTTTGGTTCAAAAAATTGACTTTAAAAAAGAATATAAGAGACATGTTTACCAAATCATTGCAAAGATCAATATTCAATTATTGCTTGGACTTGATGGTTAAATTAGCATCACACTTGATATAAAGTAAAGGTGGAGAATTTTTGTAATCCGTCCTAAAATCTCTATTGAGAAAAAGAGAGAAAAAACATGTTTTAATATTGCTAGTTTTCCTACGACTCGCATAAAGGTGGTAGAGCTAGGTGACAATTGCGAATGTACTCAAGCAAAATTACAATGCAATGACGCGGAGGTCTGGAAATAGAAGGGAGGTTTGTGGGTGTCAGGTCGAGTCAGTTTGATTCTCATTTCCATTTGGCGATAAGTTATGTTTTGGGATGGATTTAGATCTTTAGAATTTCGTCAATTATAAATACGATTCTCTTTCACTTGTTGTAAGACCAAGTTGTATAAAGTGTAGATATCTTAGTGAGAAGCAAAGGTAGAAATTTCAATGATTTTATTCTTGGATTAATCCAGTCTTTAGGGTTATCAAATTGGTTTAGAAAACACTTTAAACACCTTAGATTTACAAGATTCATATATTGAAAGTTGAAGATATTGAAAAAAACTTAGGATAGAAAATATGATTTGTTCTTGGGAACTTTGAAGAATATTTTTTCTTACAACTCATTTTTAATCTCTTGCAATAATTTTGAAGTATAGTAAATCAGAGAATTACTCTCTCCTTCAAAGAAGCTCAATTTGATCAAACTGAATATGTAATTTTTGTGTGTTCTCAAACTTTATATTTTTATTGCATCTTGAGAATTGAAGTTCTCCAAAAGGGGATAGGAAACATGATTCATAAATTGTAGCATGTGAGACTATAATGATTTCAGGATACTCTTTATAGAAAACTTATTTCTATATTTATTGATATATTAGTTTTATAAAAAAGACCAGTAGTCGCAGTGGCGGATACTTAAGGTCTACTAGAACATTGTCACCGTCTGGGAGAAGATGAACCTATATGCTTAAGGTTTTCATCCTGTTCCTTAGCCTCGACTAGGAAGAAATTGTTCGGCGTTCACTAAAATAGTCACACATTACTTGTGAAACAAGACTGAGGGTAGTTTATATATAACACCAATGCTCTTCAATCCAACGAGTCACCTTTTTAAAAAGCAAAATATTTTTTGGTTTTCACACCCGAAATAGACATTACCTCGTAGTCGCAAAGACGTAGACTTGAGATCGATCGAAACATTATCGCAGTCTCCGAAAGACCAACCCACATGCTTGAGGTTTGCACTCTGACCCTTAGTCTCGACTACGGGCCGGGCAACTGTTGCAAGCCGATCATATAGTTCCTTATAGCTTAAAAAATGAGGCTAAGGGTAGTTTATATGTAATACACACACCCCTCAATCCAACGATACATCTTTTCTAAAGGAAAAAACATGTCATGTTTCCACACCTAAAGCAAACAATACATCGTAGACGATGTGACACATACTTGAGGTCGATCGGAACATAAAAAATAAATATAATACGTTTTAAACACGTCAATTAATTAACATAATTATCTTAAATTTTTGGTTAAATTTATTTGGATATCTCATCAAAAACTAAACTACTTAATTTCAATAATTTATAAATAGTCAAAATTTCAATATCTTGAGCTTTACACTAAAAACACTAGAAAGAACATAATTTCAAAAATCCTTTCAAAAATATACTCCCATATTTATGAATATATTGATTTTGAGTCTATTACATTCCTATCCCCATACTCTTATTACTTCTTCCTTCTCATAAAAATATTGAGGTTGAACTTTTTCTTTAATCTCAATAATTGTCCACTTATAATACTAGGGCAACATTTGTTATCTTTTTCACCTCGTATTACTATACCTCATTTATTATTAACTTTAGTTGATAATGTTATTCTAGTAAATTAACAATATTAACTTTATCCTTAAAATCCACCTATTTTATTATATTATTTAAGAATCAAGATACGCACTATTATTCAAGTTTGTATACATGCAGAAAATACTTAAAACAAACAAAAACAGATAAAATTGTCATAAAAAAGACATGAGAGATAAACAATTTTCTTGTTCAGTTAAGATAATTAATACAAATGGCTATGACTTCAATTTCCTAAAGAGGTTACTTTTTCTCTTCCACACGTTTTCCCAAAGTAATGGATCTTGCTGTTTTAAATCTTGGGCAATAAACCTGTCAATGATTTTATTTTTATACTACTACATTGAAAGAAAGCTGCAATTACACAGTGAGTTGAGCATGGAAATGGCTGCATACAGAAGCTCCTGGTTTCTGCCCATTGTCATGTTTATGTGAAAATCAGGTGTTACGCACGTGCATGGATATCAAAATTCTTCAAATATTCAATGGAATGAGACTGTGAGGGTAACAAAGTAAAAGAAGAAACAACAAGATATTGTTTCCTTGGAAATATTTGACAAAAAAAGTGATACTTTTTCATTTTTTTCTTCTTCTTTTTGTATAAAGGTTTAACATATATGTAATTTGAGACAAGTTTGGTTTCGGAAATATTGTGTTCTAATTTTATAATTATGAATATGATCTCATTTTAATTTATGTTAGATTAATTTGGAGCTAGATTAAGGGTGAACTTCTTTGTTCTAAAGTGTATTGAGTGTTAATCTTTTTTTAGTTTTTTGGAGATAGTTTTATCTTTCTTTTTCTTCTTTTGTATTAGAGTTAAGTATTTCTTATGTTTGTGTTAATATTTTTTTTTCTTATAAAAAAAATAAAAATTCAAGATGGTTGTAAGCATAAAGTATTCTATATATATATATATATATATATATATATATATATATATATATATATATATATATATATATATATATATATATATATATATATATATATATATATATATATATATATATATATATATATATATATATATATATATATATATATATATATATATATATATATATATATATATATATATATATATATATATATATATATATATATATATATATATATATATATATATATATATATATATATATATATATATATATATATATATATATATATATATATATATATATATATATATATATATATATATATATATATATATATATATATATATATATATATATATATATATATATATATATATATATATATATATATATATATATATATATATATATATGTTGTTCTGGACTGGGCCAGTACCTGCCCCATAGTCGGGTAGGCTCAATCCAATATCACATTGGGAGGCCCAGCAAGACTCAATCCTTCTCCTTGTCGAACACGCTCTACTGTCGGGCAGACCACTATCTTGCACGGGGAGAGCTCACGTGTCTTTTTCGCGTTCTCCACGTGTTCCCCGCGTTGAGAAACGTCATCAGGCAACTATCTGTGTCCTAAAGAACCGGTCTTCCACCTTTTGAAGACCACGGGACAGTTGGACCAGGGTGAAGACCACGTGCTGGTCTTCCATACGCCACGTAGACCCTGACACTTACTTGTGTTGAGCCTGACAATACAACCCAATGCAAAGTGACCGTTGGCCCAGCGCTATGGGCATACTATAAATACCCTCTTTCATTAGAGGGTCGAGTATTTTAAATTCTACACTTTCTTCCTGTACTTGCTCTCTCTCTAATTTCGTTACTAACTTTAGCATCGGAGTACCTTGCAAGTACACCCCTCCTCCTCTTCAACACCGGTGAACACAATAGCTCACGACGCGTAGCAGGCTGCTGATTCCTTTCTAATCTGGTAAGATCAGTGGCGCCATCTGTGAAAAACCTTTGCTCCCCCATTCTTTCTCCCATAGAAGCATAGAAGCTTAAAAACCAAAGCAGTATTTAACCTCCGTTTGATCATGGCCAACCCACGCGATGACAATGCTCCAGAAACTGCATTCGCTCTGTTCACCAACGGTGACGGCCACGACCCCAACGTGACCGTTCACGTTAAAGAGGGCGACTCTAGGGACGGGCACACTGCCTCTCCCTCATCGGAAGACGCGACCTACAACACCGTCCTCGCTTGGAACGGCCTCAGCCAGTGGCCAACCAGAAGTGCGACCGATCCCCTCCCTAGAAGAAGCAAAGCTCCCCCATTCATAAGAGGAATAAAGTTGACGGATGCGTTGAGAAGCCAAAGAACAGGTCGAAGAATTCTCCTCGACGAAAAAGAAACAATCGGGGTGACCTTTCCCCTCCTCGTTCACCTGTCAAGAGCGACGAGGACGACCAGCGCACACTGCTGCCCAGGGCAATCATGGAGACTCCCTTGCCCATCGAGATGGAAAAATCCCCGCCCTTGGCGACTTATAATGGTACGACTGACCCGGGAGATCGTATCGAAAGCATTGATGCGATGCTCGAGTGTCAGAACATCCGGGGAGCTATCATGTGCAGGCTTTTTCCTACTACTCTAAGGAAGGGTGCTATGACATAGTAAAAACGCCTCACGCCCGACTTCATCACCTCCTGGGGGAACTGAAGAGACAGTTTTCTAGACACTTCACTGCTTCCCAGCGCCACCTGAAGACGGAAGCATCTATAGAAGCCATCATCCAGGGAAGGGACGAACTCTTTGGGATTACATAGAGAGGTTCAACCGAGAAGCTATCCAGGTGTCCACCTCGGACGACATGAAGAGATTTTTGGTCGAGCGAGGACTGCGACCTCACACCGAGTTTGCCAAGGCAGTCGACATTGAAAGGCTTGACACCTTGAACGCCCTCCTCCATAGGGCCCATTAATACATCCAGTATGAGGAAATTATTTCCGTCCACTGCGTCCGCGACTAGCAGAATCAAGAAGGTGCCAAAGGCACGAGGATACCATTATTCCCCGACGAGGCGGGGAAAGAAGAATAAAAGACCGGTCCCGAGAACAGAGGGCGCTACAGGTCAGTTCAATGAGTACACGCTACTCACAGCTCCCCGCGAGCACATCTTGTCCGAGTGTATCAACTTGGAACTTAAGAGAGGTGGTGTCTGTTTTCCGAAACCGACACTCCCTAAGCCCAACCTCGAGAAGTCAAAGTACTGCCAATTCCATTGGAGTCATGGACACGTCACGAAAGGTTGTATCCACCTTAAGGATGCAATTGAGATCCTAATCAAGGAGGGGCACCTGAAACAATATACCCGGAGAAGCGAGGCTCCTCAACAGGAGATCCATGAAGCAAAGAGATTCGAAGAGGTGTCACCATCCTCTGAAGAAACCGGACTGCAAGTCGCCCTATGTGTCTCCCAGCCAAAAGACTTTCTCCTTCTCGGAGAATCTGACGCAGTCCGTGGGAGTACTTCCTCGCCGCCATGGTCATATCCGGCAAGGGCCCCAACAAGCTCTTGGTCGGGTCAATCAAGAGGAAATTCAAGGAGCTGATCGACAAGAGCTCGAAGAAGAGCGCCACCTTTGACAAGTTCAAAGGTTAATCGAACTTGATTACCTTCTACCTCGAGGAGCTGCCCAGGGGTGCACCCAACTCCAGCATTCCTCTCTTGATCAGGGCTCGACGACAAACTTTGACGTGCGCCGAATCATAGTTGACCAAGGGAGTTCGGTAGACATAATTTACGCCCACCTGTTTACTACCCTTCAACTTGACGAGAGCCACCTGACCTTGTATGTCAGCTCCGACCTATAGGGATTCAACGACACCACCACAAAGCCATGGGGATACGTGGAGCTGCTCGTCACATTCGGAGTCGAAGAGACCACTAGACAGGTGAAGGTTCGCGTCTTGGTGATCGAAATATCCCCCCTTTATACCAGTGCATCTTGGGAAGGCCGACCCTAGCTGAACTAACCGCAGTACCATCTACAGTGCACCTAAAGATAAAGTACTACACGATCAGAGGTCAAGTCGTCACCCTCCATAGGGACATCGAGGCGGACAGGAGATGTTTAGAGGAAGCAATCAAAGAGCTCAACTCGATCAACATCACCCTCAAGGCGAACGACAGACCAGCTCGGGCTGAAGAGAAGAGGCCACTACCCTGCGTCAACTCCGTCGATCTCGACAACCGCTTCCTCAACAAGTAGGAGAAAAGTGCAGAGTCTAAAGATGCACCTCCAGTTGAGAACATGCAGCCATCCCACCCAACGTGCCCTATTCCCGATGGAGACTTCGAGCTCATCACGCTCGGAGATGACCCAGGAAGAAGCGTGAAGATTGACACAGGATTCCCCGACCTGGCGGGGAAGCAACTAAAGGCCTGCCTGCGGGAGAAAACTGACTTGTTTGCGTGAAGCACTGCTGAGATACCCAACCTCGACCCCGACTTAGCATGCCACCTCCTCACCATAGATCTGGCCGCTAGGGCCGTAGTACAAAGTAGGCGTGGGCAGTCTTCCGAGAAAGAGGAAGCTGTTGAAAAAGCTGTAAAAGACCTCATAGAGGCAAAATTTATATCAGAAGCCCAGTACACAATCTAGATGTCCAAGTTTGTACTTATTAAAAAACATAATTGAAAATGGAGGATGTGCGTTGATTAAACTGATTTCAACCGGGCATGTCCCAAAGATGATTACCCGTTACCTAACATCGATAAACTCGTCGACAATTCTGTAGGTTTTAAACTGTTTCCATTCATGGACGCGTACTTGGGGTATAACCAAACCCCCATGGCGAAGACCGACAAATAATACACGGCCTTCATGACCGAGTTAGACAACTATTACTACAACGTAATGCCCTTCGCTTTGAAAAACGTTGGCGTGACCTACCAACAGATGATGAATAAAATCTTTCGGGGAGAGATCAGGGACATGCTCGAGGTCTACATGGACGACATGATCGTGAAGTCATGCGAAGAAATCGACGACACCGCCCATCTCAAAAAGGTCTTCGAGACGGTGAGGAAATACAGAATGAGGTTCAATCCAGAGAAGCGCACCTTTGGCGTACGGGCAGACAAAATCCTCGGCTTCTACTTAACGGAACGAGGAACAGAAGCGAATCCAGACAAATGCATGGCTTTCTTTGAGTTTGCAACGCCGAAGACGAAGAAGTCCATCTAGTCCCTAAACGGGATGCTCGCATCACTATCCCACTTCGTTGCCAAGTCTGCCCAACACGCTATCCCGTTCTTCAAGCTTTTGTGCAAGGAGGTCGCGTTCAAATGGATTGAGGAGTGTGAGCAGGCCCTCCTCCACATCAAACAAGTCCTCTCAGAGTCGTTGGTACTGTCGAGGCCCAAGGTCGGGGAAACCTTGTACTTATATCTCACTGCCGCTATTGAGGCTGTCAGCGCAGCGCAGATTCGCGAGACTCATGAATGGAAGAAGATGATACACTTCACGAGAAAAGCCCTCCAAGGTCCCGAACTCAGGTACCAGCAAATCAAGAAGGTCTCCTTGACCCTCATCAACGCGGCCCAGAGGTTGCGACATTACTTCCTGGCCCACACGATCATGGTCAGAACCGACCAACCCGTCAAACAACTACTCCGACGGTCGGACATGTCAGGCAGAATGCTCAGATGGTCACTCGAGCTCTCATAATTCAACATCTAATACGAGAGCATAAAGGCCCTCAAGGCACAAGTTCTGGCCTACTTCATCAAGGAAATGACCTCCACAAAGTCCCTGACCCCCCAGGGCAGACAAGTGGACCATCTTCGTCGACGACGCCTCCACCTCGACTTGAAATAGAGCGATCATCATCTTAGAAAATAAAGAGGGCATCTTGATAGAAGTCTCCCTCGCCTTAGCATTCCCGACATCAAACTACCAGGCCAAATATGAAGCATTCCTCGCAGGACTCCGCTTGGCAAAAGACCTTGTCGCGAAGGAGGTAAAGATCTTTACTGACTTCCAGCTCGTGGCCTCGCATGTGTAGGGAGAGTACCAAGCCAAAAATGATAACCTCACAAAGTACCTCGCCTTGGTGAGAGAAAAAATGAAGAGCTTCAATTCCACGGAAGTACAACACGTTCCATACGAACACAACACTAGGGCGGACGTCCTGCCGAAACTAGCAAGCACAAAGAAGAAGGGCAAAAAACAGTCCATAATCCAAGAGGTTCTCTCTCGCCCGAGCATCGAGAAAGACATAGCGACATTCAAGTTTAATGCTATCAGTGACAGCAACTGCTGGATGACCCTCGTATACAACTACCTCAGTATGGGGCGACCGCCCGACAATGCAAATGAGGCCAGCGTGGTTAGGCACCGAACCTTCTCATATGTCTTGATTGAGGACAAATTGTACCGGAAGGGATTCTCCATTCCCCTCTTCAAGTGCGTCGATGAACCCAAGGTACCGGGCATACTCTAAGATATCCACGAAGGAAACAATGGCCAACACCTCAGCGGGTGACCACTCGCCCGTAAGGCTCTACCAGCAGGATATTATTGACCCACCATGGAGCAAGACACCAAAGAGCATGTTAAGTAGTGCGAAAAATGCAAATGACACGGGGACATGCACCTGACCCGGCCTAACGAGCTCAAAACGCTCTCATCCCCATGAATGTTTTCCTGGTGGGGCATAAACATCCTCAGGCCCTTTACCATAGGTTCATATAAAAATAATTGTTTGATAGTCAACGTCGATTACTTCACTATGTGGATAGAGGCCGAAGCCTTAGCCAAAATCACGGCCCAAAACGTACTCCATTTCTACAAAAGGAATATACTTGTCTGGTTCGGCATACCCCCAAGAAATCGTCACCAACAATGGGATCCAATTCACCGACAAGAACTTTCAGGACTTTATTACCAAGCTGGGCGTGAAGCAACACTTTACGTCAGTCGAGCACCCGCAGAAGAACGGGAGGCCGAAGTCGTGAACAAAGTAATTTTACATGGCTTGAAACAAAGACTAAGAGACGCCATGAAGAGGTGGGTTGAAAGCTACACAAAGTGCTCTAGGCCTACAGGACGACCTCACACTCGAAGATAGGGGGCCCCATTCTAACTAACCTACGGGACCGAGGAGATGATTCTGGTAGAAATAAGGGAACCCTCTAGGAGAATTGAATCTCCCCTCGACGAGGAAGTGAATGAAGAGGCCCCGAGGGAGGAACTCGAAATAGTTAAGGAAATTCGGTCGGGGGCATCCCTCTGTGAAGCCTCGCTGAAACAAAAGATAAATATGTGGCATGATAACAAAGTCATTAAGCGCGAGTTCCAAGTAGGCAGCCTAGTCCTACAAAGGAATCAGAAATACTCGCACGAGGGAAAACTCGCCGCGAACTGGGAAGGTCCCTATCGGGTCCGAGACAAAATAGGCAACAAGGACTATTACCTCGAAAACCTACACGGGGAGGAACTTGCTTGACCATGGAACGCTGAAAAGCTCAAACAATACTACAGTTAGACACTACCTGCGACCTACTAGTGTCGCGACCACAGGGGGGTGATAGGTTACAAGCGTGACTCCTAAATTCAAAACAATAAGACAAGAGTCTTCCCTTTATTGGTGCGAGCAGACTCTTGATCTGAAGGGAAAACCTCAACCGAGCTCCACCGTTGTCGTACCAACTAGGTAGAACACTCAGCTCACAATGGGAAGTTCACTCCTCAAAGCAAAGACCTTGACCGAGCTCTTAGCTTCGTCGAAGGTCGGAATCCAACTCCGGCCACTTGACTAGTTCTCTGCACTGTCGAGGACGAATAACGTCGAGCAAAGGCCCTAAATGCTGAAATAAAAACACGCAAATACAACACGTTTAACATACAAGCAGCACACATAAAGTATAAACATACACAAAGATATATCAAATGAATTGTGTCAGGCAGAGCCCTTGTTCAAGTGTTACAAGTCGACATCCTTGCCACGCAGGCTGGGAAAAATCAACTACTAACTACGATATGCAGGTCGGACAAAACAATTCAAATGGAGCACATGCCAAACAACTAAAATAAGAAAAGAATTAAGCAGCGGCTTCTTCCTCGGGCTGGGGTCCCCCATGACTCTGACGAGTTCAATCGCCGAACACCTCGGGGACGACCACCCTACCTTTGACCACCTGGTGGGAAGGCCCAATCCCCTTGAGGACAAGCTGAGCCCCAGGATTTATGATCTGGGTGTGCTCCAAAGCATTGTTGAACCCCACCTCGAGAGCTTCTAAACAGTTCTGCTCTAACTCTCGAATCCGACTGACCAAGGCATTGCGGGCTGCAAGAGCTTTTTCCTCCTCTGTTTCATCCTCAGCAGGCTTAACACTGGCCTCCAGCGCAACCACCTTGGTCAGCAGTCGACCCCGTTCCTCCATGGATTCCTTCAGGTCTTCCTGCATTTCGTTCATCTCATGGAGGAGGCGCACATGGGTTTTGTACCTCGTCTGAGCCTTTTACAGATCACTCCCGTCTTGTTTTTCTCTGTGTCAAGGACGACGTTCTTGTCTCGCAACATTTTCAACTCAAAGGTCGGGCTGGTTTCATCATTGAGGACCAAGGTCGTCTCAAAGATCCTCATCATGGCGGTCATATCCTCGGTCAATGCTTTCCTTCGGGCTGCTCGATCGATCCCTCTGGTCGCCTTGGTTTCAATCTCAGCCACAGTCGGGGAATGGTCCCCATAGAAGAAGTTCTGATGGATGTAGAAAGAGGATAGCACAAACTTCTCCACAGGTGCACTCTTCTCGAGGTGGACGGGCACAGTTTCCTTAGTGCGTTGCTATCGCACCTCGAAAAATAATAATTCAAATATAAGACCCTCGCGCGAAAGGCGCAGAATGCAGTTCGAAAGATTCGCCACCGAACTTTATTTATCCCAAAAAGATGAGAAAGGAAAATGTCGAAAAAAAACATTTTAAGAACAATAAGAACAATAGTCGTCGCAACCACGTTCCAGGTTCAGGAGTCGGCTACGCAAGGGGAAAGTATTAGCACCCCTCACGTCCGCTGTACTCAAGGATTAGGGCTATTGTGCCTACGTGTACTCATTCGTACGAGAATGAGAAATCAGAGCTTTTGTAGTTCAACTACGGAAAATGATAGAGGGGAAACAGAATATGGAGGGAAGGTAGCTCGCCAAGATCATCGCAATATTGTGCCTACGTATCTTATATTCAGACGAGAATGAAGAATTAAAGCGTCTGTAGTTCGTGGAGATGACCATGAAAAGAGAAGGTTAACATACTGAACTCTGGTTAGATGAAGATTACTCGAGGCTTAAGAAAGGATCCTCGTGCCCAAGTAATCGAGAGAATGAGTCAAAGGTGTGACACTCTCTCTTTTTCATCTTTGAAAAGAAGTTTTGTTTGAAGAGTGTTTGAATAATGAGTGGTTGGAAGATAGTGGAAATGTTGTCGAGTTGGAAATGTTTTAGATTCGTCAATTGCTCACACATGAGTAAGAGAACTCACATCCAAACAACTGAAGAGATATCAAAGGCTCAATCCCTCTCTTTTTCACCTTCAAAAAGAGTTTCGATAATTTAATTGTTTTGATAGTTTGATTGAGAAAATTCGCTTGACGTTAGATCAAGGGTTTGATTTGTATTTGCGTACGAAGAGATGTTGATTTGAAAATGGCTCGACAACGAGTTGAGGGTTGGGTTGAAAAGAGCTGAGAATTGATATTAGTCCCTAGAGGTGCTCCTAAGAACGAAACCACGATGAAATATGATAGTGTGTACGATAGGTTGATGGAGAATGCGTACGAGAAATTAACTTACGAGGTGTTTGAAAATGGTTCAATGACGAATCGAGAATTAGTTTGAAAATGGTTTAATCTACGCTAGTCCCTAAGGGTGCTCCTAGAAGATAAAATACAATAAAAACAAATACGAATGCGTACATCAGAATAGGAGCAGGGTACATGTAAGTTACACGGGATTGCACGAAATAAAAGGGTTCATTGTAAGGTAGCCCAAGAGGAAGCCGTATGTGTGCAAAGTGTTTTAAACTATGCCTTGAGAAAGAGTCGAACAAAAGTTCCAAGTTAGGATTTCTGATAGAGTCCAATAATCCGTTGCTCGGAAAAGTAACCACAATTCACCAATTTAGGCTTTTAGGATTTTGGTATTATTAATGTGTTTTCAAAGAGTGTGAATGAGATATGAACAATATGAATATGATGTGAACAATGTGAATAATATGGCAAGATACATAACAATATAATCAAGATAATATTAACAAGTATATGAACAATGATAATATAATCAAGATATGATGACTGAAGATAAATCAACAGTATATTGACGGAAATTAAAGTTAGTTGTTAGTTGATATTGAATCAATCGGGATGAAATGTAGCGCTAAACCGTCGTAGTTTGATCTATGACGGAAATCAAACTATAGGAGGCCGCACAAGTTGATATTTGTGATAAAAACACGATGGAGAAATGATATTGAGGATCATTTTCCAAAAGCAATTGTGCCACACGAATAGAAAGGTTACGGTCTCGTCTTAATCACAAACTCGTGTCGATTAATTGAAGGTAACTTATCATGATCCTAAAGTATAGAAAGTGATCTCAATGATCACTCACTACGAATTTGACATAATGAAGGTTAACAACCTCAATAAATCAACATTCATGAATAAAAGACTTCATCGACCAATAATCAAAATATAAAAAAAAGAAATTGAAGATTATGAAATAAAGTGGGAATCAAGAATGGAATGAAATGATCTAATCTTAGTCATGGATTTTCGTCGATAAATTGACAATCCACAACTCTTAGATATTCATTGATCAAACAATCAAAATAGAATCGAAATAAAGAGAAATGGAAATCGAGAAAAAGAGAGTGGAATTAATTGATAAAACATATTATGATCTAACAAAATGAAATATTAAAATATTTTATTAAAAGTTTAGAAATAAGAATATTAAATGTTTTGGACGTAAAGTTTAGAAATATAAAATAAAATAAATAAATAAAAGCAAAAAGATAAGAAGAAAAAAAGGGGGGGCATTGAAGCCATGGGGTATGAATAATTAATAGGGAACCATTTGGGCTTAACAAAGCCCATCATCTTCCAAAAACACGGTACAAAAAAAACACGCAAAACGAGATGTAGAGCCTACGTCCCACAACATGTACCTAAAAGAAACAAGGTAATGGTGAAATGAAGCCAAAAATCAGTCAATGCTAAACGACACAAAAAGAAGACGAAAAGCAACCTCAGATCGAAAAAAATCAACCAACTCAGAGAAAATCAACATCAAAAGCGACTCAGTGTGCATCATCTTGTGACAACCTTCTTGTTATGCAATTGGTCTCTCTCTCTCTCGCTCTGTTTTTACGATTCCGGTTTGAAGCTTTCAAGGTTTGATTCGATCACTCTCTCAGTTTTGTTTTGGTTCTGTGATTCTTTTTTATTTCAAAATGTCTCCCTTCTTCTTCTATTTATGTGTTCTGGTTCTGTTGGGTTTTGGGATTGAAACTAATTTAGGATTTGATTTGGGTTTGTGGTTGATTTGATGAAAGGTTGAGTTAAGGATGTATGAAAGGAATGAAGAAGGGTTAGGATTGAATGAGGTCTGGATCGAATTTTGCAGAGTGTTATTGGCTTTTTTGAAGCTTCCCAAAATAGTGAAAAAGTTGTTGGATTTATAGAGGAAGCATCAGGGGTGTTTTGGGATGAATTTCGAGTTGTGAGCTAAAAATGCATTTGGCAAATATATAAGATATGAGTAGAAATTCTTTTTCGTTATTTCCGCATTTGAATTCACATTTTTGGGAGCAACTGTTTTGTTTTATATGTGGTATGTCATCCGCGTATTGTACGTAACGGTTTTCTCTTATTCTTGTTTTTTTGTCTTATGTGTTGTGTTGTGGGATTGGTAGCATATTGTGGTTTGTTGCAGGTTCAACTTGTTTTGCACTTGGTACTGGTCGGGTGAGAAAAAATGCAGGAAATGTTTTAGGTGGTGACTCATATTGTCGGTCTTGTTGCGTGGAGATTTGTGAATCATGGGTGTGTAACAAGAAGTGTGGGTGTAACAGTTTTTCCAGGTCTGTGAATTTGCAAATCATTAAATGTTTTGTGGTAGCTGCCCATAACTCTGAGAAAGCAATATGTAACTTGGGTCGTGTCAATGAGTGGCTTGATGAAGAAACTTACTTTTTGTAAAACTTTTGCTGTCAATTTTGTTAAATAAACCTGTATCTTAAATTGTGAACCAATGTCTAATTCAACACTTTATAAACAAGCCATAGTAGTACTTCAATAGCTAACAAATACAAGACCATACAATAGCATTTGTTGTCAACAAGATGATTCAATTTATTAGCACTCAAACTTTGAATCATTGGCAATATAAAAGGATACTAAGGTATCTATAGGGCATTACAAAGCTTAGGTCTAAACATCAAAACTTCAATTGTCCTTGATATAAAAGGGTTTTCAGATGTAGATTTGACCACAAGTGATGTTGGGTCAATGTGTGTTTCTTGGTAAAACCTTGATTCTGTGTTCCTCGAGAAAACAAAGAGTGTTTTCTAGATCGAGTAAAAAATCAGAGTATATGGCACTAGCTAACATAGAATTGAGGTTTCTTGGTTAAGATAATTACTGGGAGAACTAAATGTTCTATTTCTCTAAAAACCTGTCATATGGTGCGATAACCTAAGTGCCAAGACATTAGCTTTAAACCATGTGATACACACTCGCACTAAATGCATGGAAATAGATATGCATTACATATGTGACCAAATGTTACTTAATGAAATCTATATAGCCTATGTCTCAACGGTAAATCAAATTGCATATTAATTGACTAAACTTATCACTCACTCAATATTCAATTGCATGAGAGACAAAATTGGAGTGACCAAATCACCATAAGTTTGAGAGGAAAAGTTAGAATACATCTACATTCATTGATCCTTGTATGAGAAGGAATTACAATCTCTCGTTTAACCCTAGATCATGCCACTCATTTCCATTCATTTTAATTCTTCATTAGTTGTATATGTTTTTCTGATTTAATTTATTCCCAACAAGAGTCTCCTTTGTATAGAAGAAAATCAACAGAAGGTTGCGTCATAAATTTCTACTCTACTAGAAGTACTATAATATAGTAACCTTAGGGTCACTACAAGGTCCGTTCTCGATGACACTGCATTACAACCAAAGAAATCACACAAATCATTAGGGTTTCGCTAGGACCATGGTCGTAACCTTTCTTTTTGTGACTCATAGAACAATGATGGTAGCCATACATCTCCCTATGATCCTCTTCCTAAGAGATCTCTATAGCAAGAATCTTCAAGGAGAAATTACTATGTGTTAAAAATCTACACAAATCCAAAAGAAAACATCAAACGCAAAGGATATGAGCTATCAAAAACACTATAAACCTTGAAAGAAAAAGTGGTATGAAACTAAAGCTATTAAACCTCTAATGTGATGAAGTTTCACGATCAAGGACAACAAAAAACCTCGAAAGAAAAGATGGTGATCGGGGATTACCCCCACTTTTGTTTCTTAGCCACTCCATAATGCAGAAGGTAAAGCCTTTATATACGTCGGCCTCAAACCATATTTTCACTTGGGGAAAGGAAGATGATTAGACCCTTAATTGTACGTGCTCCTCAAATATGTCCAACAAATCAACCAAGCACGACATCGACTACTAAGAACCAACTACATGGTAGTGAAATTTGGACAATAAAAATAAATATTACGCTACAACCTGTAAAGAGTCTCCACCCTCTTGGAAGAGGGAGCTGGTACGAAAAGTCATATATTTCATCCACAATAGCAAAGAAATTACTTTCATCAATGCATAAAGTAGGGAAACATTATATAAAAAGAAAGGAAAAAATTCTTCATTGTTGATACCCTTAGGAATGGGGAAGAAGCCAATACAAGTCATACTAGGTGAAAACTGGCAAAGACAACCACTTGACGAAATCAAAATCAAAATTAGAAGTGATAAGATATTAAAAGAAGCCTAGGAGGTAAGGTCCTCCATGAGAATCACCACCTTGTCATCCGCTATCTCTAACGCGACTTGGATATTCTCCCTCGAGATATTAATCTTAGGGTGTTAGAACTCCGCATGCTTCAAAGAATTATCAAAGGTAGCTTGCATGAAGTAGTAATCGGTCTCAACGAACTTCATATATCGTTTATTCAAATGGATCCTTGCAGATTCCACATCCTACAACTTCTCCTGAGTTTCTTCCAAACAATTATGAGCCTCACAAAGAGCCTTTTCCAATTACCCATCCTTTTGTGAGAAGAATTAAGAGCATCGTTGATATTGGCATTAATGATTTTAGTATCAAATAATGTCTTTTGGATAACATTTAAGGTTGTCTCTTTCTCTTTACTCACCGATCAGAACTCTTTTGCCTTCTTGTCCAAGGTAGACAAAGACTTGTATTTTTGCACCTCATTGCCCGCTTTTTCTCAAAAGCTTCTACGACCAAGTAAGTTCATGATGGATTTTGTTCCTTTCAAAAATATCACCCATGAAGAAATTATTATAGGACTTCCTTATCCTTTTGGAGGTTCATAGGTCTAAAAGGTTTCCCTTACTTAAAACTTTAAAGGCTTGAAAAAGGGAAACTCAATGCATCTGATAAGAGATTTTTACCATCTCTTTTTGACGGGTTGTCTCCACCTTGTTAGAAAATAAGGCGTAGTGATCTTATAATACATGATGTTGAAGTTCCTTGGCCATGCTAGGGCCGAGAATAATAAGGAAATATGGAAGCGTAGAAGTCGATGGGAAAAGAGAGATTTCTTTGAGTTCTAGCCTAACCATGCTATGTGCTTCTTCTTGTTGTCTATCGGTGGAAGGTCAGTTGGAGAAAGGTTCCTTGTTCGTTCTCATCTTTTGGTAGCCTTCACTAGTTTTCCTTGACGAATACCTAAAAATAATGTCATCTACAGAATGATGATATGACTTATGTATATGGTCACCCTCTAGACCAATGAGGTCCATTACGTTTGAGATGATCCTATTGAAAAACCATTAAGTGTTATAGATCTTAGGGTCGTCTATATGGAAATCCATTAAGGTTAACAACCTTCACCTCAAAGTTTTTAAAAGGGAGCCTGAGCCCCATCCGCGAGAAGTGACACCCGTGTAAGGGCATAATACATCTGAAATATCGACAACACAACCCTTTGTCACCTTTAAGGTGAACTACCCCTTATTTAGAATAAGGTCCTACAGCAGTGTAGAAGTTATAGGTGTTATCCAAAGTCAGCTCTTTGGTAAAAATGTTGGTCGTCGTCCACAAAATTTCTTGATCTAATCAAAGGACATGGCCTACATCCTCAAGAATCTTAGCATTTTGTTGTCCCTAATACACCATTTATACACCATTGTCAACAGATAAAAAAGAACAACCATTAATACGGGTAAATGGCTATAATCCTATACACCACATGCCTTCATAATTAGTAGGATCACAACCAAAAGCCTTCATATGTGTCTTAATGTAAGTTTGAGTCTTTCGTTCATTCATGAACTCATCTACATATTCTAGGTTTGGCAAGTACAAGGAAGCGAAAATGAACCTTTAAGTGACCTCCTTTATGTTTATTTTTATAAGTGCATCCCCCCTCCACCGCATTAGTGTCAGCCTTTGGGTTTTTAACCTCTAAGGGACTACTCACTCTAATAACGTCTAATTATGAGTCCTAAGCGCCAGCAAGCCCCATAGTATATAAAAAATTCACTTATGAATTCCTAGCATCGTTAGATGACACTTCTTAACCTATTCGATATATCACTTCTGCCTCTTTTCAAGAGAATGCATCACTAGGTTCATCCGCACTCACTAGATTTATGACCAGGACACCCAGGTTTCTTATATCAGCCATACCCAACAACCTAACACAAAAATACGAAAATGATAAAAAGAGAGATTATCATCTTGAAATGCTTGTAGATTTTGAATTTTAAAAATGCAAATCACTAAAGTCTAAGAAAGTAAGTTGTAATAGAGAGAGGGGATCGGAGAACACGAAGGATTGCAGAAATTTGAAAATGAGGAGGAAGACAAATATATTAATTTTGCGAAGCAAATAGAGCAAAAAAAGAAATTGAATTCACTCCATCAATATATAGGCAACCAGTGGCATCAGTATCTTCAACCAAGAATCTATAATATATTGAAAGGCACCCTTAACAAACCATATTCGACCTCAGTTTTGCAAGGACACTCGAGTACACTCAAGCAATCTAAGAGCATCAACTCACTACCCTAGATGTATACGTCCATGTGGAAGTCCTTCCTAAAGTAATATTTATGTGATGAGAGAAGCATTTAATGCACATGTTCTTAAGATTACCAACTCCCAATCAACTTATCACAGATCTTTTCCATTGCCTAGAGATTTCTTCTAATGATCACGACACTTCGGAGCAGTTGAGGTTGACCTCGACAATCTTGCAACAAGAATCCTAGTTTCGTGTCCGATAGCAAGAACTTAGGGGGGATTGTTCCGAATCGATCAAAGTGATCCAATAAGACAGGCCCAATGAAAAGGTCGAATTCAAAACTGTGTCTGCTTATGTCGACAAACAAACATACTTTCGCTAGAGAACCCTGCACTGAAGTTAGGTATTGTTCTTATCTCAACAATTAGAATCCATCCAACGGTCCCCCATATAAGGTGTGACGTTCGACATCGAGAGTGGTTCTAGCCATCATTCTTAAATGTGATTCTGCATCACACCAAAATATAACTAATTACACGCTTACAAATTCCTCCCCTCTAACTTCACCGAATGATTACCTTTCAAATACACTCTATCTGCGTCCATCAAAGACCTCTATGCTGAAGACCATCCACAATAGACCTCACCACTATTATTTTTTGTTCCACTACATAATACCTTAACCTTCTATAACTGTCCCACAAAAGTAACACCATAAGTTGTAAATGGGTTGCTAGAGTGAACCACAACCCCGATGGATCTATATACAAGCATAGGCTTTCGCTAAAGGCTTTCATGAGCAAGAAGATTTGATTTATTTTTTATTTATTTGAACCAATGGTAAAACCAACCACAACTGTGTTATCTTTCGTTATTGCCTTATCTTTAAACTCACTTGTAAAACGAATTTCCCTCAATGTTTTTCTCAATGAAGCCTTTTTAAAAAAAAATTACATGGTACAACCTCATGACTTTGCATAAGGTGACGGAATCCTCGATGACGATGGTCATATATGCTACAAATCATAAGTCATGAATCATGATGAGTCTTTTAATTACTTTGCTCAAATATCTACTTATTTTAGTCTTTTTATGTGTACGGATAGTAAACGTGAAAACTTTTACAATTCCAGATTTTAAGGTAGACTTTTGTTTGGTAAAATTTTCATGAGTATAATGTACTAGTAAACTACGTAAACTCCCACTTCTTGCTTTTCAGTTTTCACTTCATTTGTTTAAATTTTGAGTACACTTATTTACTTTTCACTTTACACTTTTTCTTTGAGAACTGAAGTGCCATTCCATTTATGAAACTGTTTTGTACAAAAAGCCAACACTTGAGTAGTTAAAAAAGCGTATGCTCCTAAATACAAAATTGTACATACACAGAAAACCAAGAAAAAAAATAAACCAAAGCTAGCTAGTACAATTCCCAAATTACCCTAACCCTATACTATTCTTCTCTCATTAGAAAAAAACTTGCTAAACATTAATAAGGTTTATGATATGTGAATCACTACTACAACTCTTGTTCTTAATTGTTTTCCATTGATTTGTAATATCTTCAGATATTTTGATAGCATCAAAATATGTTCCATGTAAACCTCTTCTTGTGAACCCTACCGTATACAATCCTTGCTCTCCTTTCCATCCATGAGGAAAGGGTGTTTTCGGCATTCCATCTTTAGTGAAAAAATCACTTCCCTAAAAAATAAATAAATTAATTAATAAAAGCCATTTTCTAGAGAGTAGAGAAGCATAACACAAAGCACAGAAACCAAACAAAACTGATTTTATTCTTTGATGATTTTTGCATGAAGAAAAGAAGACATTTGTATGTTTATGCTCCTTGCATGTGTCCCAAAACATAGATAGTGATAGGTCATAAGTGTTTCATCGAATAAGATAAAGCTAAAAACATAAACATAAGATCAAATTTTAACCTTAAGCCAACTAGGCACATTGCTCTTGTAACCTGTTGCTAAGATTATTGCATCAAAGTCCTTTTCTTGTCCATCCATAAATTTTGCACCATTCCTTGTTATCTCCTTCACACCTTCCATCACCTTCACAAAATTCATCAATATTAGTCTCAGATAACTGCCAAAAACCGATATTGTTAGACCAAAAAAAAACATACCTTAATGTTACCGGATTTAATTTGAGCAATTTGACCAACATCAAGGACAGGAGTTTTTCCTGTTGCAAGTTTGAGTTCTATAGGACCAGTTTTAGGCCTTTTGATGCCATAGTGATTGGTGTTTCCCAAGAAGAAGCTTGAAACTAGTAAGAGGAATTTGTCAACTAATTTCAATGGAAGCCATTTGTTTAATGCCATAGCTACTCCAAATGTTGAGAACCCAAAGATATCTCTTGGAAGCATATGTACCTTAAATTATATTAAAAAATATGAAGCAAAGTTAGCATAAAAGTACAAACTCCAAAGTTTGATTATTAGTTACCTAAATGGGAAAAAAACATATACATGACATCATTTTAAGTACTTAAAAATTATATAGCTTTCATTATCTATCATTACATATAAAATTATTATAAAAATTCCACCTTTATGAATGTCACTATTAAAAGTACTACTAAAGTAAATAAATAAAAATTTTAAACTTGAAAACAAGGTGAATTTGTCAAATTCACATTAAAACCATATGTCTATGCAACCTCGATTGAAGTTGCATCGAGGCGATTGAAAATTTGAAGTAAAAAGAAAGGGAACTTACTGTGTTTCTAGCAACCAAGTGAGGTAGAGCATTGTGTCTACAAAGATCCAAGCTAACTTCCATACCAGAATTACCACAACCAATGACCAAAACCTTCTTGTTTTTGTATTGAGAACCAGATTTATAGTCACAAGTATGAACAACAGGACCATGAAAATGTTCCATACCATGAATCTTAGGAATGACAGGTTCAGCATTTTCACCAGTAGCAACAACAAGCCAAGGTGAAGAATACTGAAAACCGTCAAGTGTTTTAACATTCCAAATTTCCGAACATGGATCAAACTCAGCAGTAACAACAGTTTGGTTAAACCTAGGACGAATATCAAACTGATCAGCATAGGATTCCATGTAAGAAATGAACTGATGTTTGGTAGGATACTTAGGAAAATGTTGAGGAAAACTCATCAAAGGAAGCTCACAAAAATGTTTAGGCAAATGAAGTTTCAAACGGTCGTAGGTTCTATTTTGCCAAAGTGAAGCTATACAGTCACTTCTCTCAAGAATAAGACTTGGAACACCTTGTTCTGATAAACAAGCAGCAACTGCTATACCAGAAGGACCAGCACCTACAATGATAGGTCCATGAATGAATAAACACTTAGGTTTTTGTTTGAAAGGGTCCATGTTTGTGTGAGGAAGATGATAGAGTGATAAAGTGAGAATTTAAAGAGTTAGGAAGGAGTTAAAAGGTGAAGTGAGAAAAGGGTCAAAGAGATTGGTTAAAAGGTTGAACCTTATAAATGAAGGCGTGAAGGTTAAGGAAAGGATTTGATTCTCAAGGCAGTTTCATAGTATAACAGAAGAGAGAATGGTGAAAATATATAGAGATTTTAATTGTGTATTTATGATGATGTGTATATGATGTGTATATTGTACTGTATATATAGTATTAATGTGATGAAGAAATCAAAATTTTATTTATGCATGGTGTGATTTTTTAAATGAATGAGTAATGACTTGCAGTCACTCATATGTTTTTAAAAAATTTGTTTTTTAACTATGTCACGCTTTGTCAGTTTTCTGACTATTCTCTGCATTCTGTGGACCAGTTTTTTCAATTTACAAGTATCAACCCGTTTCTCAATAATAGTAATAACTGTATTTTAAAGTAGAACATGATTATTGTAATTAATGATGTTAAACCTATTAGGAAAATTCATCATACACATGTTTGGTAAATGTAATTCACCAATTAGTACAAATACTAGCTAGTGTTTAGTAGTACAATATAAAATATAATGTCAGATAAAAAAAAAGACTATTTTTTTAGAACATTTGTTTTACTTTTATGATATTTGTTTGATTTTTCTGATACGTGTTGCATATGTGTTATATAAATCTCAGACACCGGAGCATGTCGGATATGGTGCAACCCTACTTCTAAGAATATCTTTGCTTGATAGTGAAATATTATGAGTGCATTAAAAAATGGAATTTGGTTTTGTAATGTAGTAATGAATTTGTATGACTGTTAGCAAAAGTTGAAGTGTTGGATTTGGAAGCATTGGATGTAAGTGAAAAGTGAGTGAGTGAGTGGATGGTGGTGTATGTGAGTGTATGTCAGGAAAGGGTGCGTGGGGTCTAAGTGGAAGCTGTTTTGTGTTGCTGTGCATATGATGAATAACGATCATGGTGATGATCATATTTGATATGCTTATACAAGTACTTCAAATAAAGAGAGTAATTGATACATGTTGGTAAACAGCTTGGAGAATAGGGGTTTTCTTTGTGTCACAATAGTTCTATTTTAGTGTGAATCTTTTGGAGTTTAATCATGTAGAAGTTTAGTACAAGTTGATGTTTTGGGAAGTTTAATGGGTTAATGCTAATTAGGTATTGAAAAACTTCAAATAAAAAAGAATTATATAGGGGTGTATTACCATTTGGAGTAATAAGCAACTTGATGTCAATCACATTGATCAATATTGGAAATATTCATGATGTTAGTCAGAGAGATGAGAGAGACTCTTTGACAATACTAAGGTTTTTTAGACTTGAAGTTTTTTATATTTTAATTTTTGAACTTTCTTCTTCATTTGATCATGTTTTCTACTGTGATTCCTTAGTCTTGTTTGCAATCAATTGTCGTGCCTTTGATTATTAGGAAACCCTAAACGATTATAGTTAAATGGTTTTTCGAACTTTGAGCAATATTTGTCACATACTGATGAGAGAATTACCTAAACCCTATGTTCACAGTGACAATATCGCCATTACAATTCTTGAGGATGAGCATATGGAATAGATTCAAGCTTCCAAGAATGATTTGCACGGTCGTATACTCTGGATAAAAGGTACAATGTTGATTAAAATAGATGTCTTGTGTGCTTAGCTAACTATTCTATGGAAGTCTATTGGTAAGTGGGATGTAACCTCCTCAGGGAAAAGATATTATGAATTTTCCTTCTCATCTTTAAAATACATACAAAGTGTGAGAAGTTTAGGGTCTTGGAACCTTGCTCCGAGTTTGCTGAAGCTTTTTGCTTGGTTTAGGAACTTTAACTCAAGCTTGGATCTAGGGGATGACAATAGGATAAATGAATATCTATAAAACCGTAACAACTCTATTGTAGGTCATTCCTTAATTATTTTCATGCAATTTTTCCCTATATATTTTCTTCATAAGAACAATGTCAACAAATCCATTAGGCCAAAGAAAGGAATGCTTGGCGAGAAGGATGGATGAGTGTCAACTACCCTTTGTCCCTCCAAACTGCCAGATCGGTCAAATTTCAAAGGAAAACATGAAGCGTATCGAGGATCGTCATATTCTTAATGAGTCTCCTGATGTGTAGAATCAAAAGCAAGTATTGTTTTTATCGTATCCACGGGGACTGGTGTGACATCATTGTCGTTCAACATTTAATAGGATTTTAAGTGAAGGTTTTACAGGATAATTGTTTACTGAAATTAAAGGAATGTAAAACTGTAAATGTTTAAGAAAATGAACAAATAGAAAAACTTGTCGGGATTAGATTTCATTAACCTATGTTGCATGTATTCTACTGATCGGTTATATGGATCCTAGTTATTAGTCGATATTATCACATATTGCTCACAGACATCATTTATGTCTAAACAATGATGTAGGTTCTACCGTATTATTTAATCGACAATTTCTCAGCCTATTAATCAATACGATAGCATTAAGAACTAATACAAGGAGTGAATATTAAATCAAATTTATTTATAGAATTTAGATTTTAATATATGATTATCTTAAGTAGGGATTCGAAAGACATTTCTCAATAACAATTCAAATCCATAAAAGTAACATTTAAATAAAGATAATATCAATATTGATTCATAACTAATTCATATAACATCGATAAGAAAAGATACATACAATTACGGTAAATTGTGTTTAATCCCAACAAGAGAGAAGTTAGTTGCTTATGATAGCTTCGTATAAGTGAGAAGAATAAAGATGAATGAACATCAATCTTGATTTCTCAATGATTTATGCATATCCATCTTCAATTCCTCTAAATCTGGTTTTCTCTCTTCCAAAAGTCTTTCTATATATGAAAAATGATAAAAGATGGTCAAAGATATTTTTTGTGTGTGTGTGTGTGTGTTTTGAATAGTATATATACTAGTCTTGAAATCACACTTGCGCTCAGCCCCGTCCAGTCTCTCTAAGTGCAACCACCTTTTTTCACGATAAAGCAATTTAACAAGCCAGCAGCCTAAACCGCCTTACCTCGCTCAATCCCAGAAAGTTGAGCTAAGCAAGCTCTCGCTTCAAGCATAATGGAAACACAACTTTCTGGAATCTTCTTTCTTTGCTTGCTTTAAGCGTGCTGGAAGTGCAACTCTCTTGAATCTTCTTTCTTTGCTCGCTTCAAGCGTGTTGAAAATGCAATCTCGCTTCAAGCATGCTGGAAGCACGACTTTGGAATTCTTTTAGCTTTGCTCACCTAGAGTTTGCTCAGCGCGCCTGCTGAAGATTTTCTTCTTTTGTTTTTTGCTGACCAAAATCTTGCCTTGAACAAATCATCTACAAAATGAGTTAGATTTGGGTGAAAAAGCATAAATCAACTATCATTCTCACACAACTGGTATTTACATTAAAATGGAGTTTTTATACTCTTAACTTGTGTTTGGGTACTATATTTTGCCACTTATCAACTCTCCTTAACTTAGAAGCTGGTTTGTCCTCAAACAAAAGTCTTAAAAAGCTAATTAAATGCAAGAGTAACTTTCACCAAGTTTTTCATGATCAACCAAATTAAGATAAACATTCAAAGTGCATGGTTTAATTGCAAAATGTACATGCAAGTTGTTATGCTTATTACTATCCTAGGATCAAACCATGACCAAGAAACCAATTTTCAACACAAAACTCATGTCAATAATTCCAAGACAATAAACATGTCCAATCATGAATCACATCTAACATACTTCTTTGTAAGTGAATAAAGAACTGAAAATAATACGGGATTTGAACTCACATCCACGATTTTGCTAACATATTGATCAAATTATGCATTCATCTAGGAATACCATTATGAAAGTACAAAAGCATAGATCACTAAGGTCTTTCAAGGGTTTTAATGGGGCTTGGGTACCATGGAAAGGTCATCATATCTATGGTTAATGATTCAAAGTAGCCAAGTTAGAAGAGCATTCAGAGATTTGTAGTTTACAATTAATACTTTTCTAAACATCATTCCTCTTTTGATTACACCCTTGATGAGACATGCTTGAACACACAAAAAAAATTGACACTTCCTTCTTTTTCTTTAAAGCTTCTTTTCTATTTTCTTTTCTTTGTTCACTCTTCATGTGTTTAATTCTTTTCTTTTATTTACTTTCCATGATTTTTGCTTTTGAAGTAACCCTCTTTTTCATCTCCCCAACTTGAACAAATCTTAAAATTTCACTTGAATGCTACCATATCCTAAGGCAAAGGGACAAAATTCAATGACGACTTCAAGTTTTATTTTTCAGAAGAAATTTTTTAGAATATATTCATGGATCAATTATGATCTGAATGTTTCAATGAATAGATAAGGTTCGCTAAGTGTTTGACTTACTTAGTGAATCTAAACAGTTTATAATTAATGAGATTATATCCTTTAGGCTCAAAGAGGTTATCGAGTACTCCCTCGCTCACAAGGTAGTTTACTTTTAAGAAAGTGGTTGTGTTCGAGTTCAAAAAACTTGTCTTGATCATTTCTATGCTTTCATATCATTCACAAGTGGTTGCAACATTAAACATAAGTCCACCACATCAAAACAAATAATTGTGGTCTCCTGTGCATATAATGAACAATGGAAAGCTACCTCACATTTAAGTTTGATTCTAATGTAATTCAAGCATGAGACATGTTATTGCAAAAGAAAGCATGAACTGATTTTGTGCAAAATACAAGTTTCATATTCATGTTATGGTCTAGAAAGTAATAAACATGTACCTTGGCTTGTGCAACTCATTCAAATTCTTATCATTACCACTGCACTTGTTGTTGATTCACTCAAATCTTGAGTGTTCACTCTTTACTTCTTCAAGCAGTTTTTAAAGACAAGTTGAACAAAAACCCCAAAAATGAACACAATTGAACTAATTAAAATCCCAACATTACTACTTACTAATTGAAACAACTTTTAAAACAAACTTAAGAAAATATAAACCACGATTCAAATTTTATGGTTTCTTGAAACATCAACATAAATTCCGGTTGGGTGGTGGTTAAATGAGAGTAAATTGCATTAAATGATGTTTGTGGTGTACTGTCATGTGGGCTTAACGCAAAAAAGTTAGGCTTAGCATATTGGCTTTTAGCATTAAAAAGTTGGGCTTAGTGCAGTGGCACTTAGCACGAAATTTGGTGGCTAAGCGAGCACCTCGGTACATCAGTTTTTTCAACTTTATTTTGTACAACATTCATGCCATGTAAACTCTCATATTTTAAATCTATGATGTAAATGAAAACTAAAATAAATAAAAAATTATTAGGTTACCTCCCAACAAAAGCTTGTTTAATGTCATTAGCTCGACGCCTTTTTCAAAAGAATTCGAGGTGGTTTTCTTGTAATGATCCATTCACTTTCACCATTAAAATATGACTTTGCTTTTTATGTAGCTTTCTTAATGGCTTGGCCATTTCTATTAAGTCTTTGATGATTCTCTTGTAGAATTTGGCCAGCCCCTGAAATCTTCTGATTCCTTTGACTTTCTTTGGTGGTGGAAGCTCCTCACTCACTGTAACTGTTATTTTCTCTATTTTAGCTTATAGCGGAAAAAATTCCTTTGACATGTCAATTTCTTTTAGACATTCCTTAATCTCTTTTTCTTCTTCTGCACTGAGTTTACTAAGTTCACCTGTCATAGATCTTTTCAGATGAATTGATTTGTATTTTTGCTTTCTTATGTTAATGCTTGCTTCATCATAAGCAACAATTTTGCAACATACTCCCTTGTCGTTTGGATGCCTTATTTCTTCAAACAAACTGAAACTCACATCTTCATCTTGAACTCTGACTTTCATTAATCCATATTCTATATCTATCATCATTCTCGTTGATTTCATGAAGGGTCAGCCTAAAATTAGAGGAAATTCATCATGTGCTTCTATATCCATCACCACAAAATCTATAGGGAACAAAAATTTGTTAACTTTAACCAAAATGTCTTATGCTATCCCTGAAGGATGTGTGATCTGCTAGTTTTAATGTCATCTTTGTATGTTTCATGTCAAGATCACCTATCTGATTAACCCTTGTTAGCAGTATAAGATTTATGCTGGAAGCGAGATCAATCAATGTTTTTCTAACATTTATGTTTCCTATGGTAATAGGTAATGTAACTCCTTTAGGATCTTTTTCTTTTAGTGAAAAGGTTTTATGGATAGTGGCACTGCAACTAGCATCTAAATGAATTGTTTCTTCATTTGCGTACCTCCTTTTCTTTATAAGAATTTCCTTAGTGGATTTGGCATATGTCGGCATCTGTTCTAAGGACTTTAGAAAATTAAATATGGATATGTAATCTTTTGAAAATATCCTGAAACCTTGCATATTACCCCTTTTTGTCTTTCTTTGCAGGATCGTGTGGATACAATACATGTTGCACTAGAGAACTCTTCATCTTTCCTTTCTCCTCTCTAGCTTTTTGTCTCTTGAGTTTCCACTCCTCATTCACTCCTTTCTTCGCTTCCTCTTTTTTTTTTTTTTTTTTGAATTTTCAACTACTTCATCTGTATTATTTTTTTTCATCTACCTCATTTTAATTTTCTTTTCCTTCTTCCTCTTTTTTTTATGCTTCTTTGTTAATAACAATTCTTTCTTTTTCTAAGTTAACATCAATACCTATGCTCGTCACTTTACCGCTCCGAGTTACAATTGCATTACAGTACTCCCTTGAGTTGGTTTATGTGTTGGCAATAAATATTCCTTGTTATTGATTTGCCCATTATTTCACTATCTGATCAACTTGCATTTCCAGATTCTTGATTGATGCATACGTATTCTTGTGGTTAGCAATAGACAATTGAATGAATTATGTCAAAGTATCCTCCAATTTTGATATTTTATCTGGTTGGGGAGGATTTTGGTTGACATTCTGATACAGACTTTGTCTGTTGGACGGTCATGCATCTTGCCTCCACCCTTTGCCATGGTTTTCATTACTTCCTCTTTGATAATCATTAGTGTTCTGGTATGACCCTTATCTATGTTGATTCCCCAAACAATTCACTTCTTCATTTGATAGATGACAAAAACCAGTTAGGTGATCTCTAGAGCAAAGTTCACAAAAGCAACTTGTTAGGGTTTACTTGGTACCTCGTGAATTTCCTTGAGATCTTGTGTAAGTTTTGTTAATTGTTTGGTCATTTCTTCCACGATTTGAGTGAGAAATTTATTCTGAGCCAAGATTGCATTGTTTGTTTACAATTTAATTATTCCAACTTTCCTTTGTGACGAACCTCTATTATATTGGACTTGATGATTGTTGAGTGTCATTCGATCAATAATAGCTATTGCACCCTTTGCACTCCTGGCCATTAAAGAACCACCTACAATTGTATATAACAGGAGCTTTGGTTGCGGTTGAAGTCCATTGCAGAAATAAATGGGTGAGAGGAGAGAGAACATTAACTGTCAAAAATATAATATTTTAATTTAGTTCATTTATTTTAATAATGGAGGAGAGAGAAAATAAAAATGACACATAATCTCACTCATTTATTTTAAATCTAATGGTTGAGATTCATTCTCATGTTCTCACATAAAAATAGCATTCTCATATGATATATATATATATATATATATATATATATATATATATATATATATATATATATATATATATATATATATATATATATATATATATATATATATATATATATATATATATATATATATATATATATATATATATATATATATATATATATATATATATATATATATATATATATATATATATATATATATATATATATATATATATATATATATATATATATATATATACTTTTGATATGCTTGTAATGTCTAAACGTCAGTCCCCGACAATGGCGCCATTTTGATGTTTAGAATCAAAACTAAGTATTGTTTTTCTCGTATCTACAGGGACGAGTGTGATGTCACTGCCGTTAAACAGTTAACAGGGTTGTAAGTGAAGGAGTTATAGGATATCTGATTGCGGAAATTAAAGGAATGTAAAATGTATAAGAAAATGAACAGATAGAGAAACTTGTTGGGATTAGATTTCATTAACCTATGTTGCATGTATTCTACAGATCAATTATATGTATCTAAGTTATTAATCGATATTATCATGTATCGCTCACTGATATCATATATGTTTAAACAATGGCGTGGATTTGACCATATTGTTTAATTGAGATCTCTCAGCCTATTAATCAATACAGTAGTATTAAGAATCAATACAAGGAGTGAATATTAAATCTAAATTTATTTCTAGAATCTAGCTTTTAATAGATGATTATGTTAAGTCGGGATTCGAAAGGTATTTTTCAATAATGATTAAAATCCATAAAAGTAACATTTAAATAAAGATAAAATCAATATTGATTCATAACTAGTTCATACAACATTGATCATAAGAGATAAATATGATTTCAGTTAACTACATCTAATCCTAATAAGGGAGAAGTTAAATACTCATGGTAGCTTGGTACAAGTGAGAAAAATAGAGATGAATGAGTGTTAATCTTGATTTCTCAATGATTTCTGCATATCCACCTTCAATTCCTCAAAATACAGTTTTCTCCCTTCATATAGTCTTTCTATCTTTGAAAAATGGTAAAAGATGCTTTTTTTTCATGTTATGAATGGTATATATACTAGTATTGAAATTACACTCACGCTTAGCCCAACCCGTTCTCGCTAAGCGCAAACATATTTCTTCACCATGAAGGAATTTGACATGTCAGCAACCTAAACCGCCTTACCTCGCTCAACCCTAAAAAGTCAAAATAAGCGAGCTCTCACTTCAAGCATGCTTGAAGCATAACTCTCTGAAATCTTTTTTCTTTGGTCGATTTAAGAGTGCTGGAAGCGCAACCTCGCGTCAAGCGTGTTCGAATGCAACTTTAGAATTCTTTTTTCTTTGCTCACATATGATAAGAATTCTCTTGATTATACAAGTTCAACGAAAAAAATGCTAAAATTGTTGATAACCTGAAGTATATGCTTGCAATGGTTTAGGAAGCTCTCACTCAATACAAAGAAAAAATATGGACCTTGGTGCATGAGAGGGATGATTTGAAGGCTTTACTTATAATAGTTACATTAGAGGCATAAACTAACGTTATCACTACCACAAGACTAAAGGGTTCTTTGAATGAGGCCTTTAATTCTCTCAAGAAACTTGGTGTGGAAATATCTACCTTTAAGGATGACCTGGTTGAGAGTTATGATTTATACTTTGAACGGGTGAGGTCAACTAGCGAATGACAAGTATGTATCACCTATTGGGAAACCCTAATAATGGATCTCATGCAAATGATGCCCTTTGCTCCGAGGATCCCTTAGAGGAGTTTCACACTCTGATTTTATCCAGGCATTTTAAACTCATCTGATACATGTCCATTTATTAAGTTTCACATTTTTTATTGAATAATTAGACTTTTATGTTTGTTCTTTGTTTAATTATATAGCATCTTTACTCTCGCTTTATTCATCACCATTTTGTATGGAAATTCATCTGATTTTAAATCAAGAGCTAAAAAGGATTCTTGAACATCCACATCCACAAGCAAAAGTGATTTGTTGTTGTTTAATGACTCTTATGCTTGTTCTTTATTTAATTCTATTGATTTTTCATTTTTTTCTCTATTTAATTAGTACCTTAATCATCACCATTTTGCATAGAAACTCAATTGATTTTAAATCAAGAGTTGAAAAATGTTCTTGAACCTCCATAAGTAAAAGTGATAAAATGAGTTTTTAATTTTCATTTTTTTTAGTTTCTTTCTTTTTTTAATTTTGAGAGTTCCATGTTGTTTGTGAGATCGAGTAGATGAATTTTCATTATTCATTTGCTTGATTCCATGAAAAATTGAGCAAGTTATGGCAAAAAAAAATGAACAATTGTTGATATTCATAAGCAATTTCCATATTCAATCATAGCCTGACACGTGTCCACTCATTTTTTGTTTGGTTCCCAGCTGGGCTTAGGCGCCCTTTGGGCCTTTATTTTTCTTCTGTTTTGTTTCTTACACATTGTTTGACTTGGCATCCCACTGCTTCTTATTTTTGTTTCCTTACTTGTTTTACTTATTTTATTTAGTTATTTTATTTTCGATTTCAATTTTATTTTTTTCATGCACCTATTAATTTTCAATTGATCACATATTTAAAAATACAAAAAAAAAATTAATATTTTTTAATTCATATAATTAATTAATTAGTACTTCTTTTATTACTTTCTTTTTATATTTTATTTTGTTTTACTTCACACCTTGGGTTAGTGCATCATCCTCATTTTATCATTTATCTCAAATCATTTATTTTTACTTATGTATTAATAATTCATCCCCTTCCCTTTTATTATTTCATTTCTTTTTTACTATTGTTTCTTTTTTTTTAGTTAATGCATGATTGTTAATTCAAAAAGATAAAACAACCATTAAAATTAATCTTTCAAAAATAATAAAACTTTTGATCCAACGTCAAGTGACATTTTTCTCAATAAACTTTAAAACACTCAATCATATCAAACTACTTTAAAAAAGGATGAAATAATTCTCGATTCAATGTCGAGCCCATTTTAACACCCTTGTAAGTCGATTGCTTTTTAGCATCGCCATCAATCTCATGCAGATACTTGCACCTTTCCTTGGTTGTAGTTTCGATTACTAGAAGCACCCTTAGGCACTAAGATCGACCTCGCCTCTTACGTAAACCCTTAGTCCAACGTCAAGTGGAACCCTCGCACACTTAATTCATATATCAAGCCCTACCCTAAAACTTGTAAGTCGAGTGCCTTTTGCCTCACCATCGACCTTCATCTACACCATTAAGTTCTCCTTTCTCCAATCGTTTCGCACGCGAATTCAAACCTATATCAACATCGAGTATTTTCTTCAAATCAAATCAAAATACTTAACCTTCTCGAAACCTTTTCTTAATTAAATTACGAAAGAAATAAGTTCTTAGAGTCTCGCATTCCTTGAATTTTTGAACGATTACTCTTACGACACACACCTTGGGTTATTTTTCGTTCAGTCTTTCATTTCTGAAAACACTTGCCCTAATTACTTGGACAAAAGAAGGACCATTAAAGTCTAGCATTTCATATGGTACCTTTGAATAATCTTTGTAAGGTTCATTATTCATCGAACATATTTCATAATTAATCAAATTAAATATGTATCGTTGGGATCTAGCATCCCAATAATATCCTGATTAATTGGTCCCGAGATCCACGTCTCGTTCTTATCAAATAATCGTCATTCTCTTTTAAAATACTCAACCAATTGAACCTTACTTTCTATCCTCATGCGGTCGAAACCCTTAAAATACTTTAATCAAAATTCAAATCTTTTCTCAAAAAAAGACATTTTTCTAATCCTTTCTAACGGGTACAAACTTGCGCTTAAGCCTCCCCTGCGACTAAGCAAGTCAGGTTTTACTGTTAGAATGCAATCTAGACATGTGTTCACCCTTAACACACTTTAATCTAGTCACAACTCAAATATCTTTTGCAAAGAACTTTGTTTAGTCCGTTCTAACGCGAACAAAAACAGACGCTTTAAGCCTCTCATTGCGAGCACAAGCAACGTTTAATCGTTAGAATGTGATCTAAACATTTTTTTCATTAAAAAATGTAAACCAACAAACTGTAGTTCCACGAACTACGAACACTCTGATTCTTCATTCTCGTTTGAATGAAGATACTTAGGCACAAGAGCCACAATCCTTGGCGAGCTACCTTTTGTTTTTCCACCTTTTTCTACCTTTTGTTTTTTACACCTTTTTCTACCTTTTTTCCTTTCCACCTTTTGTTTTCTACCTTTTACCTTTTATTTTTCTCTACCCAAACCTTTTTCCGTAGTCTAAACTACGGATGCTATGATTTCTCATTTTGCGATGAGAATACGTAGGCACAAGGGCCTCAATCCTTGGCGAGCACCCTAATATAAAACCACTCATTTCCCCTTTAGCAATCAAAATCCTTGTTCTCTTACTTTTCACATTAATCGGTTAGAATAAAACAAATAATACTAGCTAACATTCATCACAAATCGAACTAAGAGGTCCCCGTTGAGTACAACGGATGTGAGGGGTGCTAATACCTTCCCTTTACGTAATCGAATCCCGAACCTAGAATTTGGTTGCGATGACCATGTTCTTATCTCTTAAAGGTTTTCTCGATATTTTCCTATTCCTTTATTGGGATGAATAAAGTTTGGTGGTGAATCTATTCGAATAACTTTCTCTGCGTTTCATTGTGAAGGTCGTATTTTTCGAGGTGCTGCAGCTGGCGACTCTACTGGGGATTACATTGTTCCATACAAGAGAGAGTCAAGCCTACCTTAGTGTGATTTATGAGGAGCATTAGCTTTGCATGTTTGTTTTCTTCTTTTCTTTTTCTCCTATTGTTTATGCATTTGTTCTTTTATTGATTTCTCTTTTATTATTATGTACTCCTTATCATACTTGTTTGTTGGATCCTGGGATGGTATCATGAGTAAAGCTCTACATCCGAGCTTTGAAAAAAAATATAGGGAAAACCTAGTTTAGATTTGAAAGTGAGTATTGTTTGTCCCCAAGGACTCGCTCTTTGTGTGCCTAGCATGTAAGCTTCCTCTAGAGTAGACCTTTTCGTAGATCTTGTTTAACGCAGCTAGCCTGTCGCACAACTTGATTCATGAAAGGTTCGTGACTCTAGGAACCACTTTTAGAACTTGTTTCTGTATTGGTTGTTGTGTAATGTTAGACTCCAAGGGCCCGCTCCTCGTGTGACTAGCATGAGAACTCCACTCAAAAGAGACCTTTTTGTTACTCCCATCATAATATAGCTAGCCTATTGCAGGACATTGATATGATTAGTGTCCATGACCCTGAGAACTTTATCCATCAATGTAGAAATTATCTCGTGAATGGTCTTATGGGTAAAAAAACCTAGAACTTTCCTTATAGAACCTACTTGTGGGATTCTGTAGGTCGGAGAAATTGGTTATTTACCCGTAACTGTGACCAAACACAAGATTGACCGAACATCTGATCTTGGAATCTTGCATCTTGCATTGCATCCATACATGTGATGACATTGTATTTCATCAATTATACATCTTGCATTTCGTTCCAAAATTAGTAACTCATTTTACCTTCCTCCATCTCCTGTAAATCAAGTTGATTCCTCGACACCAGTATGCAACTTGAGCCAACACTAGAGGAATGAAGGATCACATTCAACAAGAGCAAGCCGCCTTGATAGAGGAGTTAGACTCTATCAAGGATAAGATTGATCAGATTCTTGAGGCCATAACTGTTATGGCCAAAAAGGAAGATGAATTGTGTGATGCCGTTGCCGCAAATAATAGTGTTCCTATGCAAGAATATACCTCAAGAATTTTAGTTCCTGTTCCTAATCCCATCATTTGTGGAATGCGTTTGAACTTCACCCTTGCAGTTGAGGGATCCACCACTCAACTAATACCAACATCTGGAGTCACTGTTGGAGCTCTTCCGCAAGTCCAACTTGTTGTTACTCAGATTCCTATTCCTCATGCTGAAGAGGACTTGAAAGACGAGTATGAAATGAAAAACTATCATATTGCTATTCCAATTGCCAATCCTGCTGCTTCTGTGAATTTTGAAGCCATTAAGATGTGTCGTAATCTAGCTAAAAAACTCGGAGGCATGGAAGGGCACAACTCAACTTCTTTGAGTGCCTTAGAAATGTGCTTGGTGCCAGATGTTGTGATTCCTCCTAAGTTCAAGGTGTCAGAATTCTCAAAATATATGGGTCTTAGTTGTCCCAACATTCATCTGAAGATGTACTGTCACAAGATGGATGCCTATGCCAGAGATGAAAAGTTGATGATTCATTACTTATAGGATAGCTTGTTTGGAGCATCTCTCAAATGGTACATGCAACTTGAGCGTAGCACTGTGTATACTTGGGCTGATTTGGTTGAAGGTTTTGTCAAGAAATACAAATACAATACTGACCTTGCTCCGAATTATACTCAACTTCAGAGTATGTCTCAAAAATAAAATGAATCCTTTAAGGAGTACGCACAATGTTGGAAGGAGTTAGCTGCATGAGTGCGTCCACCATTGGTTGATCATGAAATGATTGGCATCTTCATGGGCGTCTTGCAAGGCCAATACTATGAAAAGCTGATCAACAATGTGTCTTATGGATTCTATGAAATGGTGGTTGTTGGTGAGAGAACTGAAGAAGTTCTAAAGAGCGGAAATATCCAAGGAGGTTCTAGCCGCCAGAGCGAAGAATACTTTTAATGGATACAAGAAAGAGGAGGGAAAAACAAATGCCATCTCTGATTAGAGAGGGCAAGCTCGACAGAGAGTTCCTATTGTAATGCCTGCTCAAATTCCTTATTTCCAGTATTTGTATATTGATGATGCACAATATGATCCAATGCCTTATCAACAAGTTGTTCCGACCCAAATTTCTACTCCGATACCTCATCAGCACGTTCCTCAGCAACACGCTTCATAGTAACATGCTCCGCAACAGCGCCAACCTAATCAACAGAGGATGAGCGCCAACCTTATCTGCTGAAGGATGGGTCGATTACCCCTAGAGTCCTAGCTCCGACAACTGTCATTCTTCCATACTATGATGTCAATGCTCATTATGAGTATCATAAGGGCACCTAGGGAACACAATTGAGAATTGCAGAGCTTTTAAGCATAAGGTTCAAAACCTGGTTGAGTCAAAGGGTCTCACATTCACTCAAAAGATTCCAAATGTCACGAAAAACCCAATGCCGCCACCAAGTTAGTTCAGTAATAAGTCAAGAAAGGAATTTCATTTCATCGAAAAAGGCATTCATCTTGCCATCCCGTCATTTGCATTCTTATATTTTGTTTTTATTTTTCTTAAGTACTATCTGCTTTAAACATTGTCATTTGTATTTAGTTGTATTAATGAAGTGATCATGCATGTTCTGAATTAGTTATGTCGTATTCACTCATTTTTTCCATTTATTACAAAGCACATACACATACTTCTCCACTTCACTTTTCTATCAAACTGTTGTTTTAGCAAAGATTGGGGGGGAGGATGGCGAAAACGAGATACCCATAATTGCAAATTGTGTGCTTTCGGATAAAATTATGTCGATGATGTACATGCATTGTGTAACACCCTTTTCTACCCCACAGTTTTGAAGGCAAAATATTCACAATTATCAGAGTAAAATATTAAAATCAATAAAAATCACCTCAAAGGGCGTACATTTCCCAATAAATCAAATATAGGACAAGGCTCCATAAACAACGGGTTTTTCCAAAAGACATCAAAAACTGCTCAAAAGACAGCGGAACTCAAAAAGGCATAATCCAAAGTTTTCCTTGTACGGAAACATAATCAAAGTAACAAAAATCAAATAAAACATGGTTTAACTCAAAGACCCCAATCCGATGTTACACTATCAGTGCAAGGCCCTCTAAGTTAACCAAAATGGCCAACAACTCAAAACTCCAACAAGATTCTCGACGACATCTACGGCTAAACCTGGTCATCTGCACGTTACCCACGTGGAGGTAACATTCAAACAGGCAGGATGAGTAAAACGATTCATAATAATCAATAGAGGAATTCAATATACAAAATGGCGTCATTTTCATATTCAACACCATCATAATCATCAGGGAACATCAAAGGTCATAATATCATAAATTACACCAAATTATCTCATAAATGCAAATGCAACAAGACTCATACATGTGGTACCAATCATCATAGCTCGATGGACACTGGGCCATCAACCCTCCGTAGATCCCCATCAATAGGATCGATTCTACTCGAGAACCGGAGCACATCAAAATACTTCACATCCGCACAATGGGATTGAAGCCAAAGAAATCAAGGTCTTGAACCGAAGTCCGGATGCGCATGAATGCATGATGCACACGTCAATAATCATCCTCATAATAATATGATAGGTGCGTCATCATTCATCAAAATCATCATCATACATCATGTCATCATAGAATCATCAAAACTCATGGAAATATCATCATAGTTCATCAATCATTACATCATAGGAATCATCATATAATCATGTACAAATCACATAGAATTCACAGTCATACTCATATTAACTCATCAAAGAAATCACAACATCAAAATATTAAGGCATCACTGCACAAAAATCAGAATTTGCGAAACTCTGCTACGTTCGCTAGCAAGTTCGTTGTGCGAGTCTGGGGCGGATTTATTCGTTGTGCGAACACGCGATTACAACAAAACGCTGTTACGCACCAGAACCTAAAATCAACCCAAAAGTCCAACAATTTCCTTCCCCAATGCCTCTAAAACATCCCTAAATTATTTCTAAGGTATTATGGCAATAAAGGCACAAAATCTACGTCTTACTAGGCCAATCCCGTATCATATTCACGCTCTAATTCCCATAATTTTCTTACAACTACACCACAGTCATTAGAGTTTCTCACAATCTAATTACCCTACAGGGTTGAAACCTTAATGATAGATTTTGGCCACGAAGGCCTAATTTCCTTTATCTCAAAATCAGCCTCAAACCCTTTAAACCCTTAAATCGACTTTAAATACCTTAAAATCACATATTAAAAACAATGAAGGCAATACTCCCCATACCTTAGTTGCTGACTCTAAGACTTCTCCTTTGATTCTTGGAAACCTTGCGAAGCTTTTGCCTCAATCCCCTTCCTCAGAGCTCTGGCCTCTATCTCTTCCCTTTTCACAATCTAACAAGAATGAATCCTAATTCTCTCAAAATTTCCTTTTTGTTAAACCTAACTTTGGGCCTATAAATTGGGCTTTTCCAACATTACCCTCACTAACTCCTCCTTAATTGTCCAATTTGCGCTTAGTTAACTTATATTTATTTAAATTAATAATAATACCAATATATTCATATTATATACTATTATTTAAATAAATAACCAAAAATCCATAATTCTCAACATTTCACAACAACCACCGAAAATCACCAAAAATATGAATATTCATATTTAAATAAATTAAATAAATATTCTAATAAATTTGGGGTGTTACACATTGTTTCAATCCCTAAACACTAGAGAGACAAGGAGTTAATCCCTTGATATTCACTTCAAGCCTAGAAGTAGGAGTTTCCTTCGGAGCTACAAACCCTTATACTTAACCTGGGCATAGGTATTGTTCAGTTAATCTAATTACACACTCAAACTAGAAAGCAAAAACCCAAAATACATGTCGGTTGTTCTTCAATAAATCATGACTTGACAGTCATAATCCTTCAACAAGATAAAAAAAAAATCAAAAAGAAAAAGTCTACTAAGTCAAACACCTCAAAAGGAGACTTAGGAAAAAATCAAGGCTATCCCGATGGGCTTGAAAAACAAAATCAGTCCATGAAAAAGTTAGGGATCAAAAAAGAAATATCAAAAGAGGTCCTCAAATCCTCAGAAAAAAACAAAACCAAATTTAGTGACCGCCATATCAAAATCATAGGGTCATTGACATCCATTGAAAATAAAATAAAGTGACTGCCATTTCAAATGAATCTTGAATCGTCACCCTTACACTGTCAACCCTTTTGGAAGATGAATGTGTGTAGAATTAACTAAACGTAGGACTGGAGTTCATCATGAAGAAGGGGTGGGTACAAACCAAGTTTTGAGCCTTATATCCTTTGTTTCAAAAACCATGAACCAGACCACATTATAATATTTAAAAGACCTAATTGAGGCAGGGTTTATTCTGATAGTATACTACTGCAAGGTTGCTGACTCTCTACAGATTTGCTAATATTTAGCATTAGTGTCATTCTTCTTGCTATATCTTTAACACACTAGCTAAATCAACACAACGTTTGGACTAAACGGTCCATTTGTCTCACACTATCACAACATTCCAATAAAAAACTTTTTCAAATCTTGCATGAACATTGCATTAAGATTACCATTTGCAAATGAACAATTTTAACTACAAATCAGTGTTTGACATCAAGTAAATTCCAACAAGGGGCAATCAAGGGGGAACTTGAACTTTCAATGGCGCTGACCCGAATCAAGACTACCTCCAAACTCAGTGAATCAGGGGAAAATCCTTCAGAGCTCAATCAAGAGCAAGTCATCTCAAAATCACATTAAAGCTCAACTTCCAAATATTAGACCATTGCAAGAATGAGTTAATCAGGGGTAGACCACTAACATGTTCAGACATTAGGACAAACCATGTCATGGTAACTCCTAAGTGCTTCCATTCAAGAAGATTTCTTTCAAGAGACCTACAGACTTGGGCAAGACCAATTGCACAAGGCAAATTCTCTTTGTACTTTCAAATTGGACAAGCAGATATTGCCAGACGCTAGAAATCATCAAGTGCAGAGCAAAATCACGATTTTCATGAGTTGATCACGTCGCTACGCTCACTTTCAGGATATCCTGACCATCATGTATAAGAGTTGTGGTTTTCTCTAGAACAAATATATGACTTATCATCAAGTGATCAAACTTGGGGCATCGAGAGAATCTTCGTCTGCTTCAATCATGACGTCTTCAAAGATCTGATGTCGAGGAGATCAAACCCTCCCACCACCCAAAGTCCAATCCGCATTGGAAACTACTCAAATTCCACCATGCTGGCACCTTTATAAAACATATCCAATCACCTGTCTGTATTCATATACATCATTAATCATCATAAGTATCATATGCATCATATACATACAAAAACCAAAATCACATACCCAACACTTGCCTCTCAGCATGTCAGCATTTGCATTGTATTTCCATCTGAAATAAAGTACTTGTCACAAAAACAAACATACATACATGCATATGTCAAGATCCAGGATCAATATCGATATTCCAAGACGATTGTTAGCCCAACTAGGGGCATCTTATTCGAGTTCATGGGTGTTTCTCGTGGAGTTGTTTCAACCTTTTTTTTTTATGAAGTTGTGATCCCCAAGCGAGTTAGTGGGCGTTCCCCATTGAGTTGTTCCCCTCAACCTTTTGTTGATAAAGTCGTTATCCCCAGCTTAGTAAGTGGTATTTCTCTAAGTCAGTGGGTTTTCCCCAATGAGTTGTTCTCCTTAACCTTTTTTTGATGAAGTTACTATCCTCAGACCGGTCAGTGGTTTTTATCTAAACAAATTTTTACCTTCCTCTTGGGCGTTCCCTAGTGAATTGGTACCTTTCAACCTTTTGTTTGTAAGGATGTTGTTCCTAAGTGACTTCTTTGCTTTAATCTTTTGTTGACATCTCCAAGCAAGTCTTACTCATCATACATCCAGCAAACTTGACCTTTTGTCAATAATCTTACTATCACCCTTTTGGGGGTAGCCATTCCTGTTGATTCAACCTAACCTTCATCCTTTTGGTGTTGATGATTCTCAAAATTGGGAAGTTTCTATAATCCTTTTGGTGGTATCAATTTATGTTGTTTGACCTACCATCAACCTTTTGGTGGCGGTGATCTATGAACCTTTGGTATGTGTATCATCCTTTTGGTGAATGACAATCGTTGATATCATTATGTGCTTACTATTATCCTTTTGGTAATAATAAGTATTGGTGACCTCACTTTCATCCTTTTGGTGAAGGTTCATTGGGTTGTGTGTGTGTATGTGTGTGTATACTATCATCCTTTTGGTGATAGACTCGTCATCCTTTTGGTGTCGGAGTCGTGTGAGTTCACTTTCATCCTTTTGGTGTCGCAAATCTTTGTGTGTACTTACTATCATCCTTTGGTGATGGTGAGCTGTGTGTGTTCACTATCATCCTTTTAGTGATAGATCCTTCATCTTTTTGTTGTCGGAGATCTTTGCAGTTGTAATCTCACCATTGTTCTTTTGTCAATGGTGACCCTTGAAATTTGTGGCCTTATTGTCATCCTTTTGGTGCTAGAAAGAGTCATTGTGATCTAACCATCATCCTTTTGGTGATGGTGATCTATGTAAGTGTGATTTAACCTTCATTCTTTTGGTGATGGTAATCATTAAAGACATTGAGTTAACTATCATCCTTTTGGTGATAGAAAACTTTGTGTTTTGATCTTATTGTTATCCTTTTGGTAATAGCATGTTTTAGTGTGTTAACTATCATCCTTTTGGTGATCTTTGTATTTTTAATTATTCATCATCTTTTTGGTGATGGTATTATCCTCTTGGTAATAACAATCTTTAAGTTTGTTGGTCTCATTATCATCCTTTTGGTGATGTTGACCTTGATCTTGATGCCTAATCCTCATCCTTTTGGTGATGACAGTCGTTAAAGTTTTGATTTAAACATCATCCTTTTGGTATTGGCAAATCGTTGAAGTCATTGTGAGCTTACTATTATCCTTTTGGTGATGGCCAACTGTGTTGACCTCACTGATACCCTTTTAGTGATAGCGGTCTTTACAGTTATTGAACTTACTGTCATCTTTTGATGTTGGTAACCTCTATCATTGTAATCTCATCATCGTTCTTTTGTCGATGAGAACCTTTGTAAAGTGTCCACTTGAAGGTCGACATTGATCTGGTACCCTACCTCCCAAACATCTTCACTATATTTTCTCTTTGCATTTCATCTATACACTGCATATTTGCATCTCGAAGGACAAAATTCAGGGTCTTTTCAGATTTAATTATCTTCTACCACGAATGCATGAAGACTGTTGTCATTCATACCTTCGAGTTTAAGAAAATTAAATAGGAGCAACTGTCACACTCTAATTTTGTCCGGGCATTTAAAACTCATCTGATACATTCCCATTTATTAAGTTTTGTATTTTTTAGCCATATGCATTTTTATCATCAAATAAAGTCACTATAATCATGCACACATGGATATATAGTAAAAAAAAGGCAACATACAATCAACATTTTACATGTTGAAGAATTTGACTAAAATTGCACTTTTTATGCATTTTAAAAACAAATAAATTCATGACCATTTGATTTATCATTGAAATATTCATTTGGATTTTGTTAAACATTTTTATGCATCATAAAATAAAAATCAATGTTTCTAGAAAGTCCAAAATATCTCTTATTTGTTACATCATTATTCTATGCATATATTACATCATTATTCCATGCATATATTACATCATTATTCATTATTTAATTAAATAAGTTTCTAGAAACCACTCATCTCTCTTTGCATGATTCCTAAACTACCCTTTTTAGAGTCTATAAATAAATCTAGGCAAAATACCCCTTTTCATCCCTTAACTTTAACTCGGGATCCAGTTTGGTCCCTTAACTTTAAAAAGTGACAAGTTGGTCCTTTAACTTTTAAAATGGTACCACGTTTATCCTTTCTTACGTCACTTACCATTAGTCAAAGCTAGTAAATTGGTGCCACATTTGTCCAGGTGGATTTTATGTTGTTGACGTGTAAATAACATAGATTAATACAAATCCTAGTGTATTCTTTCCTTCATTAACTCAAAAACTCAAACGACTAAGTTAGGTTCTTGCTGATGCGATTGAAGACGAGTGACAGCGTGACGGATTGAAGGCTAATAGGGTTGTTTCATCAACGACGCGACGGATTGAAGACAATTCAAGATGCATTTATTAAAAGGTTAGTAAATTTCAATCTCATTTAGGGTTTACGAATGTGTTACGAAAACGTGGTTCAGTTTTAGGGTTAATGTAATTGTTTTAGTGTAAACTCTAATTATCTAGGTTATATGAATATGTATAATAATGGACATAAATCTCAAAATTCATCACAGTGGTAAATTCATAGATGAAGGACTTAATGTATATGAAGATAAAGTAGTAGATGATTTGAGAGTAGATGTCGACAAATGGAGTTATTTTGAGCTAGTTGGTGTATTGAAAAACTTGGGTTAGAGGGAGTACGAGACAATATATTACAAGGACCCACAATATGGGATGAATGCACTTGTTGATGACAAGGATGGTTTAGAAATTGCAAATCTTTATAGGGTGCACCATAGTGTTGATATTTACATTCAACACACTTTGTCTTAACCAGACTTCTATGATGTTGTTGTTGATAATGTTGATGAGGGGCCTGTTGAAATTGTAGATGAGGTGGAGGAGTTACTTAATAAACTGCATGATGAAGCTGTTGGAGTTGAACTAGCCACTGTTGAGTTGGAGGAAGGTAATGTGGGAGTTGAACAAGCCACTGTTGGGTTGGAGGAAGGTAATGTTGGAGTTAAACAAGTTAAACCTGCAGTGGAGGAATGTAATGTTGGAGTTGAAAAAGTTAATGCTAGAGTTGAACAAGGTAAAGTTGGGGTAATGAATGATGACTTAAGTTCTAATGATAGTGCATATGAAGACTACAATTATGATAGTGCTCTTGAAATGGGTTTTGAGGATAAGTCTGATGGGTATGATGACATTAAGGAAGATGAACTTGATAACCTAATTGGGTATGAAAGTGAGGGTAATGGAAAAATCAAAAAACATAAAGAAAAGTTTGTAGAAGATAAAGGGAGTGACAATGACACTGAGGACGTGCAAAGTGGATGTGATAGTGATGATAGTAGTGGAGTTCCAAGAAGAAAGTATCTAATTTTCAGGAAGCCAAAGGACATGTCAAATTACAACTGGGATGTGGGAATATTTTTTAGTTCAAAGGGTGATTTTAAGGAGGCAATAACATCCCATGTTGTGCAAAGTTGTAGAGACTTAAGGTTTGTAAAAAATGACAGAGTTAAGGTAAGGGTTAGATGTAAAGTTTGTCGTGAGTGGGAAGCTTATTATAGCAAGTTGTCAAATGAAGACTCTTGACAACTCAGAAAAGTAATTGACAAACACAGTTGTAGTAGAAAGTATAATGTGAAGTTAATGAGTACAAAGTGGTTGAGCAAAAGAATTTAGAATAGCTTGAAAAATAATCCAAGGATGACCATAAAGGTTATTAAGGAGAAAGATAAAAAAAAAAGTGGAATGTTGGTGTCAACAAAACCAAAGCAATAAAAGAAAGATTTGCAGCTAGAAACTATGTTGATGGTTCTATTTTGGGAGATTACACAAGAGTCTATGACTATTGTCATGAACTGTTAAGAGTCAATCCAGGGTGAACAGTTAAGATCAATGTTGATCCTATACAAGAAGGTGTTGATGATCACAAGCCATATTTTAGGAGGATTTACATATGCTATGTTGCCTATAAGGAAAGCTTTAGGTTGTGCAGACATGTGATAGGTCTCGATGGGTGCTTTCTAAAAGGGGTGTGTGGAGGGAAAGTTATGGCTGCCATAGGGAGAGATCCTAATGATCAAATACTTCCCATAGCATATGCATTTGTGGAGGATGAAAATAAGGATAACTGGACTTAATTTTTAGAGCTATTAATTGATGACCTTAGAGGCAAAGATTAATGCCTGACATACACATTCGTTTCAGACTAGCAAAAGACGAGTATTCAATTATTATTATGCTATTTTATTTTTCTGTTTTGTAAAAAAATTATGTTATGCTATTATTTTATCTCTTGGAGGGTCTATTACCTACTATGGGTGAGCTATTGCCAAATGTGGAGCATAAGAAGGCAACAAAACCTTTTGTACCACGTGGGCCTACAACTAGGTTAAGTGCTGCCAAAAGTGTTATTGGCTCTATAACAAGGATGACTACTCCAACTAAGAGGACCACACCAAAGAAGAAACTCTAGATATAATTAGGATATCAATTTATGTATTTTTGTGTTTTTTGGAACTGCTGTCATGTTTAATTAGGAACCAATTTATGTATTTTAGGCTTTTTGGAACTGTTGTTATGTTATGGAACCAGTTTACATATCACACTATGCATTTTGTGGAACATATGTATCAGGTTATGTGTCTGTTATGGAACTACTATCAGAAATTAATAGAAGTTATGTATCTATTATAGAATGGAACATATGTGTCAAAAATTATGTGTTCAATATTAAACTTCTCTTAACAGGCCAAACATTGCTAGATTTTGTGTTGAAAATTATGCGTTGAAAACTGATACAAATTCTACTAGAGACCATTAAAAGTTATTCTCAAAATTATTTGTCATTATTTAACTTCTCTTAACATACCAAATATTGAAAACATATTCAACTTTATGGTAGAGATCATTTATGGTATAGGACATTGTATCAGGTTATGTGTCGAAAACTGATACAAATTCTGCTAGAAACCATTACAAGTCATTCTCAAAATTATGTGTCAATATTTAACTTTTTTTAACAAACCAAAAATTGCAAACATATTCAACTTATAAAAATTCAATCCAAATATTGCATTCCTATTCAACTGATACAATTCAACAATTACAAACAAACTTTAACAGAACTTTAACATAACTCTTACAAATAAGCCTTAACCTATTCTTTATAATACCCTAACTCATTCAAAAAACTAATACAATGATAATCATCAAAAATATAAAATTCTTAAACTTTTTCCACTTCATGATATTTTTCATTTCACTTTCAAGATTCATCAACTTTTTCCCTAATTCTTCATTTATCATTGTGACTTCTTCAATGTCCTTTTTTGCTTCAGTAAGTCCCTTTGTAACTACACTCAGCCTATGCATCCAAAATTACTATTTCTCATCACCTACATCCTCATAGAACCAACCAAAATAACCACACCCAACTTGTAAAGGTCCCTAAAATTTTCATTGTTTAGAGGTCAAATAAACATACAAAATGAAACTTAAATAAAAATTATAAGGAAATTAAAAAGCTTGCATACCTAATAATTTGAACAATCCCAGAAATTTTTCTCATATTCGTGACAGTAGTTGCCCTTTGAAGAAAAATCATGTCTCCACAATGACATATGGGCTTCGTTCGTGACCTACTACAAACGTTAGAATCTCTACTTTCTGAGTTTTTCTATTTCAACATCGACGATGAACCACTTGATTTCATGCTTGCCAAAACCCTAGGTCTAATTTGGGATGGAATGGAAATGAATTTGAATAGAAGAGAAGAGAATTGCCCTAACTATGATTTTTGAAATTGGGAAAATTGGGAACGAGAAGGGAACAAGAATGAAACAAGAAGATGAAGTTACCTTGTCAAGTCATCTACCGCATATTAACAATAAACGAACGTTTGAGGACAACTAACAGTGAGGACTCAAGTGGCACCATTTTAAAAGCTAAAGAACCAACTTGTCGCATTTTAAAGTTAAGGGACCAAACTAGACCCCGAGTTAAAGTATAGGGACGAAAAGGGGTATTTTGCCATAAAGCTATTCTCATTCACAAATCTCACCACAAATCATTCACTAAACTAAGCCAAAACTCTCCATTTTCTCTCAAGTCATTTCTTTATTTTTATTGAATAGGTACACTTTATTCTGGTTCTTTGTTTAATAATATAGCATCTTTACTCTTACTTTATTCATCACCATTTTGCATGAAAACTCAATTGATTTTAAATCAAGAGTTAAAAAGGGTTCTTGAACCTCCATAAGTAAAAGTGATTTGTTGTTGTTTAATGGCTCTTATGCTTGTACCTTAATCATCACCATATTTCATGGAAACTCAATTGATTTTAAATCAAGAGTTGAAAAGTGTTCTTGAACCTCTATAAGCAAAAGTGATAAAATGAGTTTTTAATTTTCATTTTTTTAGTTTTCTATTTTAATTCTGAGCATTCCATGTTGTTCATGAGATCGAGTAGATAAATTTTTATTATTCATTTGCTTGATTTCATAAAAAATAGAGCACGTTATTGCCAAAAGAAGATGAACAATTGTTGATTTTCATAAGCAATTTCCATATTCAATTGTAGTCTGACACGTGTCCACTCTTTTTTGTTTGTCTCCCAGCTGGGCTCAGGCGCCCTTTGGGCCTTTATTTTTCTTCTGTTTTCCTTTTTACACACTGTTTGACTTAGTACTCCACTGTTTCTTATTTTTGTTTCTTTACTTGTTTTACTTATTTTGTTTAGTTGTTTTATTTCTGATTTCAATTTTATTTTTTTCATCACATATTAATTTTCAATTTTTCACACATTTAAAAACACAAAAATATTTTTATTTAAATTTTTTTAAATTCATATAATTAATTAATTAGTACTTCTTTTATTACTTTCTTTTTATGCTTTATTTTGTTTTACTTCACACCTTGTGTTGATAATGCATCATCTTTATTTTATCATTTCTCTCATGTCGTTTATTTTTACTTATGTATTAATAATTCATCCCCTCCCTTTTATTATATCTTTTTTTATTATTATTATTGTTTCATTTTTTTAGTTAATGCATAATTGTTAATTCAAAAAGACAAAATAACCATTAAAATTAATCTTTCAAAAATGATAAAACCCTAGATCCAACGCCCATTGACATTATTCTCAATAAACTTCAAAACACTCAATCATATCAAACTACTTAAAAAAAGGATGAAATAATTCTCGATTCAATGTTGAGCCCATTTTAACACCCTTGTAAGTCGATTGATTTTTAGCATCACCATCAACTTCATGCACACACTTGCACCTTTCTTTGGTTGTGGTTTCTTTTACTAGGAGCACCCTTAGGTCCTAGGATCAACCTCGCCTCTTTCACAAACCTTTGGTCCAACGTCAACTTGAACCCCCACATACTTAATCCATATATCAAGCCCTATCCTCAAAACTTGTAAGTCGAGTGCCTTTTACCTCGCCATCGACCTTCATCTACGCCATTAGGTTCTTCTTTTCTCCAATCGCTTCGCACATGAATTTAAACTTTGATCAACATCAAATATTTTCTTCTAATCAAATCAAAACACTTAACCTTTTCGAAACTTTATCTTAATTAAATTGCAAAAGAAATAAGTTTTTAGAGTCTCACATTCCTTGAATTTTTAAACGATTGCTCTTGAGGCGCACAACTTGGATTGTTTTTTATTCAGTCTTTAATTTCTAAAAATATTTGCCCTAGTTACTTGGACAATCTAGAATTTCATATTGTACCTTTGAACAATCTTTTGAAGGTTCATTATTCATTGAACATGTCATAATTAATCAAATGAAAAATGTATCATTGGGATCTAGCATCTCGGTAATACCCTGATTAATTGGTTCCGAGATCCACGTCTCATTCTTATCAAATAATCGTCATTCCCCTTTAAAATACTCAACCAATCGAACCTTACTTTCTCTCCACGTGCGATCAAATTCCTTAAAGTACTCAACCAATCGAACCTTAATTTGTCTCTCCTGCGATTGAAACCCTTAAAATACTTTAATCAAAATTCAAATCTTTTCTAAAAAAAAGACATTTGTCTAATGCTTTCTAACTCGTACAAACTTGCATTTAAGCCTCCCCCACGAGTAAGCAAGCTAGGTTTTACCGTTAGAATGCGATCTAGACTCGTGTTCACCATTGACACACTTTAATCTATTCACAACTCAAATATATTTTTCAAAGAACTTTGTTTAGTCTGTTCTAACATGAACACAAACAAACACTTTAAGCCCCTCATTGCAAGAACAAGCAAGATTTAACCGTTAGAATACGATCTAAACACTTTTTCATTAAAAAACATAAACCAACAAACCATAGTTCCACGAACTACGAATGCTCTGATTCTTCATTCTCGTTTAAAAGAAGATACTTAGGCACAAGGGCCCCAATCCTTGGCGAACAACTTTTGTTTTTTCCACATTTTTCTACGTTTTGTTTTTTACACCTTTTTCTACCTTTTTTCCTTTCCACCTTTTTTTCTTCTACCTTTTACCTTTTCTTTTTCTATATTCAAACCTTTTCCCATAGTCCAAACTACGGATGTTTTGATTTCTCATTTCACGATGAGAATACGTAGGCACAAAGGCCCCAATCCTTGGCGAGCACCATAATATTAAACCACCCGTTTCCCCTTTAGCAAGAAAAATCCTTTTTCTCTTACTTTTGGCATTAATCGTTTAAAAGAAAACAAATAACATTAGCTAACATTCATCACAAATTGAACTAAGAGGTCCCTGTTAATTATAATGGACGTGAGGGGTACTAATACCTTCCCTTTATGCAATCGGCTCCCGAACCTAGAATTTGGTTGCGATGACCATGTTCTTATCTCTTAAAGATTTTCTCGATATTTTCCTATTCCTTTATTGGAATGAATAAAGTCTGGTGGCGAATCTATTTGAACAACTTTCTCCACGTCCCATTGCAAAAGTTGTATTTTTTGAGGTGTGACAAGGAGCAATGATCTCAAGACTTGACCCTGTTGGACTTGAGACTTTACGCACAAGAGGGGGTGAGGTGAATTGTGTAGTTTGGAAAAAAATGGTTTTAAAAACTTTTGGAAATAATATCAGATTTAAAATGTATTTTAAAAGCTTAGCAGCAGAAAAATAAAATACAGAAAATTAATTGCGGAAATAATAGGAGTTAAGAGAAAAAGAGAAACACCAAGATTTTAGAGGTTAGGTCAAAACAAAAGGACCTACTCCTATCTCCAACAATTGATCTTGAGAGTTTTCATTATACAAAATAATGGATGCTTGTGTTTGCATCTTTCTTCATAGTTAGCTTAAGAGTGAAAAATCCAATCTTCGTTTCGAAATGGTGAATTGAAGCAGTTAGTCTAATTTCCACAAACACGGACCTTGGAGCAGTTAATCTTCAAGTTCCATAACCTTTGAGCTCAATACCTTGGTTTTAATCGGGCTAACCAAAAACCTCTAATATCTTAACACCGGGATGATGTCGAGCTTGTAAAGCTTTTAAGTACCGGACTGAGCTTTAACCTATCTCGGTTTTAACATCGGGCTTACAAAAACTTGTGAGATTTTAACACTGAACTAATCTCGAACATGCGAAGCTTTTAAGTATCGGGCTGAGCTTCAACCTGATTTGATTTTAACACCAGGTTGACCAAGAACCTAGGAGTTTTATCACAGGATAATCTCCAACCTAAACTAAGACTGACATACCTAATTCTAAACAAAAGCTTTTTACAGGTTTAACCTGATGAAATCCCTAATTAGACAGTATTCATCCAATGTATACACAAAAGGTTACCTTAGTGAATTTTACAATTCTATCCATTCATGAATTAAAAAATGATCTCACTCACGAAAGGAATTTTCTCACAAAAGCACTTAGACTTAAAACATAGTGAGAGAAAGTTAAAGAGATGTCTAGCGAGAGAGAGTGAGAGATGAAAGTGTCAAAACACAATCCTGGATGGTTTGAAAGGAGAAATCACACCTCTATTTATAGCCTAGAGGATGCCTCAAAAATGAATTTGAAATTAATGCTTTTTTACTTTTATCTAGTCGATTAGATAATATTTCTAATCGATTAGATCTTTAAAATATAATCGACTGTAAGTTCTAGAAAGAAAATAAAATATATCTAGCTGTTGCACATCATTAAGGCGTTGTCTCAATTGGTTAGGGCATAACTTAGAACTAATCTAATCAATTAAACAAAGGACTTAATTGATTAGATAAGCCAAAATTTTCCCTCTAGCTATTTTAACAGCTCCCAAGTCATCTGGCACAACTTCAAGAAAATTTTGAAGATATTTTCTTTTGATAAAATAGTTTGAAATATTTTTTTTAGTGTATGTGTGCTTTTAGCCATATACTTTTACGATAAATTCCTTTTGTCTTACAATTGTTCACTAATTACTTAATTAGGAGATCCCCAAATATGTCCTTAAGCCTTTATCAGATACTTCTTTTTATGTTGACACATTCTTATGTGGCTTGAAATGAGGCTTTAATTGTATTCTTTGTTTCCCACACCGGATCGTAAAGTTTATCAAACTCTAAAGATAGGTTTACATCTTTATCTATTTAATCGTTCATGCTTGTCTGAGTTGTCATCATCAAAAGTTAATATCTTTGTTTAAAAGCATAACACCTGCAAAAAAGGTTCCACAAACCCCTTTTGGATCTTTAATCAACAATATGCTTTTAATTCATCTTTTATAAACTATCTTGTACCATAGCTTTAAATGTTTATTTTTGGGATGAAATTCCATTCATGGAGTTTCCCTTTATTATTCTAACGGTGCTGGGAGTTTACCCTTAAGGGAATCCAACGCTTTTGATCACTTCCAGATGTTGTGCAAGCTCCTTTGTGGATATTCAATGCATGTTATCGCATCGAGGGGCAAAAAGTATTCCTTCATGAGGATCCAACATGTAATTTCCTTGAGGGGAAATCATGATGCCTTCATGAGGATCAAACATGTAATCTTCTCAAGAGGTGACAAATATTCCTTCATGAGGATCCAACATGTATTTTCCTTGAGGGGTGATAAGGATTATTTTATGAGGATCCAAAATGTAATCTCCGTGAGGAGCGACAAGGATTCTTTCATGAGGATCCAACATGTAATTGCTGTAAGGGGCGACAAGGATCCCATCGTGAGGATCATACATGTAATTGCCTCGAGTGTTTTCAAGGATTCCTTCGTGAGGATTCAACATGTAATCGCCTATAAGGGCGGAAAAGGTTCCTTCGTGAGGATCCAATGTGTAATTTCATTGAAGGGCAACAAGGAATCTTTTGTGAGGATTCAACATATCGCCTTGAGGGGCGACAATGATTCCTTCATGAAGATCCAACATGCAATCGCCCTGAGGGGTAACAAGGATTCCTTCATGAGGATCCATTATATAATTGCCTCATGGAGAAAAAAGGATTCCTTTATGAGGATCCAACATGTTTAGTAGCTTAAAGCAAATCTTGATAACATTCTTAGGCCTCTTTATAACCTACAAGAAAATAAAAAAACAATCCAAAAAATGATCTAAATAAAGTGAGGGTCTCATTAAAAATCATGTGTCGCCTTAATAGCACAAGAAAAGAGTGCCCTCGTGAAAATTTCATTATCCTTAATAAACAACCTAGAATATAACTCACCTAACTAAAATAAACATCAAACAAATTGAACTAAATGAGACTCATCGCCTTAGAAAATGTTTTCTGGCAGGAGATATTTTTCCACATCCTTTGTATTCGCCTCTTCTGGAATGGTCAAGCCTTCACCTACAAGAGCTTTTCCTGACAACTTTTCATTTGCATTTATCCCTACTCACCATATAAATCCGGAAGTAATATACAAACTTGATTTCCTTTGGACTATAGAGAAAATGATAAAGTTTGAGATTGATTTTAAACTAAGAATGTTTTAGTTGTATATTTAGATGATAATCAATTATTCTATGTTCATAATTTTAAATCTGTCAAGGAATTATGGGATACTCTTGAAATGAATATGGAGTTTCTCCAAGTGTCAAACAAGAGCAAATGAACACAAGAGTTAAAGAAGATGAATCTTTTATTCATAAATGTTTCTCAAAATTTATAAATGTTAGAAATAGTGTTAGAACGTTTGTTACTAACAAATATTTAAGAATTACGAATTGGAATAAAAAATATGATCTAGTCCTTTAAAAAAGAGATGAGGGTGTTTATGACATTTAGGAAAAATCAAAAAAGAAAGAAATTGTAGAGAATCTGAATGAATTAGCTCAATTACTTAAAGATGAAGGCATATTCTTAAAGCTAGAAGAATCCTCAAAAACTTCATTAAACTCCCACAAGTAAACTCATGTGGTCTCATTCAAAATAAAATATCTCGATAGTTGAACAATCATTGGAGGATTCAACATCAAATGAAGGAACTTCATCTATAGGAAGACGTGAAAAGAAACCTCATATAATGGAATCTTTGAGAGATGAAAAGAGAGGAAAAAAGCCTATGTGAGCGATGAAGAGTCAAGCTCAAGAAGAACCATCGAAGAATCTTATTCTAACAAAGAAGATGAAGTTTGCTTGAAAGTATCTCACAAAGAAGATGACAATGGGGTAAAAAAAAGTCATACAAATAGCTATATAAATTAAGTGCTAAGTTAATTGAAGAAAATGATAATATTAAAAAGTGTAACTATATCTTAAGGATTATCTTGAGTTTCTAGAGAAAAACAATAAAGAAATTAAGCATGAAACAACTAACATTAGAAACCAAGTTGGAACATGTGAGACTTATGTCTCGATGAAAAAGGAAGTAGCATACTTGCATGAAACTCTAAGTAAATTTATTAAGAGGAAAGAAAACTCTGACTTGATTTTATCAAGTCAAAGGCCTTCTTTAAATAAAACTGGATTAGGGTTTAAGTCCTGTATAACACATAGTAAATAATTAAATAGGAAGAAAGTGATAGTAAATTTTACCATGTTCATCAATGTAATACCGCAAAGAAAATACTGGATACATATGAGATGATATGTGGAGTTTCTCCAAATATCTAACAAGAGAATATGAATACACGCGGCGAAGAAGATGAAGATACCACTTTTAGTTGTTTCTCTAAAGTTAGAAATGTTTGAAATTATATTGGAACATTGTCACTAACCAATGTTTAAGAATTAAAAATTGGAAGTCTAATCCAACTCTTAAATCAAAATATGGGAACCTTCATGAGTTTCAGAAAAAATCAAGAAAGAAATAAATTGTAGAGAAATTGAATGAACTAGTTTAATTACTCAAAGACGAAGAAGTAATAACCAAAGAATCATCACCTTCATCATACTTCCATCATACAACTCCGGTAGAATCATTCAAAATAACATACTCAGTGGGCACCAAAGATGATTTTGAACCTTAAATCTTCTAGAACTAATGCATCTGGACCCAAGAAGATATGGAAAGGTGAAACCTTAGTATTTACAAGTATGCTTTGCACCTAGGAGTTTTGAAAATTATTAATGAAGTTATGAAAAACTAGAGACTTTTAAGTATACCGTATATGAAGTCTCTAATCCAAGGATAGACGATGATGGGAAATATCAATCATTGTGATCAAAGCAAGTGTTCTTGAGAATATCTCAAGGTTTATGATCCTTAGTGATAAGTTGAATGTATGTGTCTATAATGAACTTGTTCATTTTGTTTTTTTACCAACTCTCGCATCCAACATGTGTAGACAAGGACACACCATATTCTGATAAGTGTTTTCCTTTAAAGGAAGTTTTTCAAGAGTTCTTGATAAAAGATGCATATATTATTTTAAGGTTGAAATAATGGGAAAAATCTAGTTAAACCCTTAAAATAATGAATTTATTATTTTGAAAATCTAAATAAATTATTTTCTAACCCAAAAATGAGTTGTTTCAAGCATTGTAAAAAGGAGGTGCAAACAGGCCTAAAAAAGGGTGTAAAAAAGTTAATAAATCCAATAGTAGGCCCTAAGACACATCATGGAGGTTGAACAACGGAAGCTCAATCGATTAAAATTGTGGCACCCAATTGGAGAAGGTTTCTCATGCCTAATCTCAACTCATATCCAAGCTAAACTTACCCTCCAAGCAAAGAGGATCTCAATATTAATGATAAACGACAAAATTTAGAGAGGCCTGACTTATCAATCAATTGGAGGCTTTAGCCAATTGATTTGCACACTTAATTTTGAAAGAATTTAATTTGATTTTCAATTAGCACGATCTGCAATAAAAACTTTCCTAAAATATTCGACAAAATCTTCACAAGGTACATTATAAATAGGTATTCTTCTTTCATTCCTTCTCATTGCATGTTTTTCTCTGCAAGTGTCAGATTGCTCTTCAAAATCATCACGACTCCCAAAAAGATAACCCTTTCCACCATCCCTTTTTCTGACTTCTTCATCACCGAACAACAAGAGATACGATTCTTCAAGTGTTTTGCCAATTGATCCTTTGTGAGAGTTCACCTCCTATATCCAAAAGATTTCAAGAAATACGAAAGGAAATATTAATTAACAACATATTCACAAGCATATTAATTACTATTAATATATTGATATATTTAAAGGAAATCATTAATTAACAAGACATTCACAAGAATATTCATCTATACCTAATAATATTAACCACATTTTCACTACCAACCTACATTATCATGGATTTATACAAAAAAAAAAATCAATTAACAAAAATGAAAGCAATTAAATGTGTATCTATAGTATATAGTTGATATGAGAAGACAAATAAAATGAGAGGAATTAACGAAGATTTGAGGACCAAAAGGAAGAAAAGAAAGAGAGAAATAGAGTTTTAGAAGGTATGGAGGAAGTGGAAAAATTATGAGTTGCAAATAAGAAAGAAAGAAAAATGAGTGTCATATATGCAAGTTCGTTTTTTTTTTTCTTTCTAGAGGTTAAACCCCTCACAAGGCCAACATTTTGTTGGGGGCTATCCCTTGCAAATATTTTGTCTCGCCGACCACAAAAATCATTCATAGAAAAATTGCAACTTTGAGAAAATGTGTTTTTGCTTTTTTAATTTTCATTTTTGCTTTTTTGTTAGGGGGCACCCGTCATTGACGCAAATGTATTAGTTTGCTTGGGGCTACCCTTTACAAACTATTTTTATATAATGTGTTAGAATTTTTCAAACATTTTTTCGTTTTCCCTCCTCAAGTGTTGTGAGGGGTGATCCCTCGTACACTTATTTTTTTTCTTTTTTGCGAGTCACAATTTTTTTTTATTTTTTATTTTTTATTTTTTATTTGGCAAAAACACTATCCATGTCCTTTAAGTTATTTTAAAATATCAAGTTAGTGCTTTAAGTTTTTTTTGTAACGCTTTGGTCTTTTATGTTAAGTAACGTTTACGCCGTTGGTCTTTTAAAAAATCTTCGTTCTAAAAAAGTCTATGTGCCACAAGCGGAGCACATGTGACATTTAATAGTGATGATGTGTCATTTTGTTTTATTATTTATTTATTTTTTAATTCCACGTGGATTTTAATTTTTAATTTTTAATTTTTTTAATTTTTACTTTTATTTTTAACTGGAAGAACCTGACTGTTACATTTTAAAAATATATGGGACGTGAGTGTTACAAATTAAAATATAACTGATATGTTGTTTTACACTATTTTGAATCTTAAACAATAAATGATATGTTGTTTTACACTATTTTGAACCTTAAACAATTACAAGATAACATACCAAGCATTAAATAATCTAAATATTGTCAAAAACATTGTTATAATGTTATAAACCAATACGTGCATAGACCAATACATACAAGGGTATAAATATGAAACAGAAATATGTCACCACCTTTGCATGACCATCGAGCAGAAAAACAGTCATTAGGAACACCAAGAGTATAAATATGTCAAAACATGTTATCTTATTATGCACATGACATCCGTAAATGATAACTCTCATCAAAACGTCAATATTGTTGAACACTATAGAACATGGAGTAGAGCACGGTTTTTAAATAAACATATTTTCCAAATATATCCTTATTTTCTTTTTTTAATAAATAAAAAAATAAAACTAATAAAATTGTCTAATAATTTTTATCAGTTTCTTCTACTAAGAAGAAAGAGAAAGTTAACTTTCACAATTCAAATACTCTATGAAAGTAACTAGATAAGAATTCAGTTTTTATAAAATAAATAGTGCAGCTTGTGGCAGTTTAAATCATTTACGTTTTAAATTCTTAAATTTTACAATTGTGTTCTATTGCCCAAAATGCAGGAAAAAAACCTTGTCAGATTTTATCTTTTCTCTCTCCTTCTCTAAAAATTAGGTTCTAATATGAATAGTTTTATTTTTTTGACGCGCTATTATGAGAAGTTTCCGTAACTGTTTAATGGTAGTTACTTATTTTATCATTATTATTAATTTATTTTCATGCCATTATAACATGACTTGAGTGCATATTCAATATGTTTCTATTAAGTTTCTGACATTTATGTATTAGCAAATTCTAAAAATCTGATAACACTCGATTGTAGTTTGTTTCATCTCCTTCTATTAAATTTTATTTTCTCTCATTCTTTCTACTACTTAATTGTTATTAAATACATATAAAAGTTTAATGGTCACTACTAGAAAAAAGACATTTGGGAAAATTATTTTACATCGGGTATTCACTCGAACCAATGTAAAATCTAAAAATATAAACACGGTGGCAGTATCGTAATTAATAAAAAAAAGTTTTATAACATCTATTACATCGGGCCAATCAATCCACCGATGTAAAAAATTAAAAAAAATTAGTAAAAGGGTTTTTAAATCGGGTATATTTCCAACCGATTTAAAAAATAATAATAATAAATAATTAATGAATGAGATTTTAAATCGGTTCTCAAATCCACCGATTTAAAAAGCCACTCAAAAGTAATAATAAAAAAATTAATAAATTAGATTTTAAATCGGTTTTGTTTCCACCGATTTAAGAAGTTATTTAATTCATTTCCTTAATTAATGAATGGGATTTTAAATCGGTTTTCAAATCCACCGATTTAAGAAGTTATTTAATAAATTATTTTTTAAATCGGTCTTAAAATCCACCGATTTAATAAAACATAGATTTTAAATCGGTTTAAAAATTGGATTTTAAATCGGTTGTAAAATCCACCGATTTAAAAAGTTACATGGATATTTCTACTAAACCCACAAATACTGTTTCTTCACCAAAACCTGCACATTTTACCAAAACCCACTACGAACCTTCACCAAACCCGCCGTTCTCCCTCCCTCCCTTCGTTCGCCGTTCTCCCCCCTCCGCCGTTCGCCGTTCGCCGTTCTCCCTACCTCCACCGTTCGACGTTCTCCACCCTCCGCCGTTCGTTGTTCTCTCTTCCTCCGCCATTCTCCCTCCCTCCGCCGGTCACCGTTCTCACCACCATCCGAACATGGTTTCGATTCTGACATCATTTTAAGGTTCTATACTCCTTAATTTTAATTCATATATGTCTATGTTCTTTCATTTTTTTATTCTTATATCCGTTAAAGGTTAGGGTTAGTTCAAGATTAAATTGTTGAAATTGTTGATTCTATTGACCCAAACCCAAAACATATAAAATGTAAAGTAAAAAATTACAAATTAATCTCTTCATCAGAACATCGAATTGTATTTTTTTTTAAATGGTTGTAAGTTCATGCTCATCGGATAATTTACTTCTAACTCATGGTGTAATATGTTACCTCCAGAATTATAAAGCGCAAACATTTGTTTTAAAATATATGAATATAAATTATTGTGTTTGGATTTTCTTTGGATGCTTCATATTCACACTTTGATTTATTATATTGATTTTCTTCTACATCTTTCAAAATGCTTCAAATACTTGATTATATCTAAGAGTCTTTGTAACCTTAAAATTATACTTGATAATTTGAAAGCTTTCAAATTTTTTCTACTTCGTTATAGCCATACTTGAACTTCTTGAAGTCATTAAGAAAATGAGATTCACAGTTCATTAAATTTTCTACATGCACATAAATCATTATAAGTTTTTGGCATATTTGAGATGATTTACTTTCTTCAAACTCCTTTCATTTATCATTTTCTTGAAAAATAGGTTTTTTCGTCTGAGATTTAGGGGAGGTTTTGTTGATTTATCTATAAAAATTCCTTAGAATATATGGTTTTTTGATTATAGTCATTGTTGCTTTATTTTAGACCCGAAAAATGTTTGATTAATATTAAAAATAATTAAATTAGCGTAAATATATAACTGGTGATGACTAATGAAAGATAACAAAAAAGGGTTATGGTATATAGTATATACTTCATTTGTATACGTCGGAAGATATTCGAAGATGGGTCAATTCCCTGAGAAAGAAAAGGGGGTTTGGAATCCAATCTGTTTTGGTTACAGATGAAGACAACATTTGGGTTGGAAGAGTTAGAGTGAAGTGCTGCTGCTACATTGAATGCAAATTGGAAAAGAAGTGAAGTCTTTCCGCTGTGTAGAAAATTGATTATTAATTAGAAAAAGAAGAAGAAGAAGAAGAAATGAAACAAGTAAAATTGTAGGCAGAGAAAGTGTATTACGAAGAAGGAGGACCAGAGAGAAGAAGTAGATTAGAGTTGTTATGTTGAAATTGTTGAAGTGGGTTTGGGTTGTTGCTTCCATTCCAGAAGAACAACTCCTCCACCATAGTTTTATAATAAAACATAAAATTAAATTAAATATTTTTTATATATTATAAGTAGTTTTAACAACTTATCCTATGTAATATTTTTCTTTTTTAATCAATATTACTTTCTCATTTTCCTTTTTAATTTTGGGTTGCTAACTATTGGTCTGATTTAGCGAATTATCAACAGAGTGATAAGATGTTTGATTAACATACTTTAAATTGGGAGTAATATTAAAAATAAAATCATTCAAACATTTAAATATTATTGTGTGGCTTTATATGATTTTTTTTCTTCTGAATTAGTGCTTTTGGGGTTCATCAAGCGGCAAATGGGAATAGAAAAAAGGCTACATGGCTTCAACCCAATGTAAGTGTGGTGTAAATTATAATTAGATATTTAATTTTATCATATAAGTATTTACTAATTATGTCATTCATTTGTAGACAAGGAAACAACCTAACTCTAATGATTGTGGGTATTATGTGATGAAAAATATGTTGGATATTGTCTCTGCCAATATAACTAACTCTTGGATGAAGGTAATAAAAATGACTTTAATTTGTTATTTACTTTACGTTTTGCAACTTAATATGAATTTTCAAAGAATAACTCTATTGTTACTTACGTGTTGTAGGTATTTGATGACCCAACGAACCTATCGCCCGATGATTTGTATGATTTGCGACTCCGTTGGGCAACATGTTTCTTTGAATTATATAAAGGTTAACATTTTTGTTGTTGTAGTACATTTGTGTAGCTTTTTGTTGTTAGCACATTTGTGTATAAAGGTTAACCGGCCTTTTTGTTGTTAGTACATTTGTGTATATCCTTTATATTGACACTTTTGTGAATCACTTATTTGTATACTAGATATTTGGTGCAATCAAATTAGATTTATGAGAAAAATATGAAACTAACGACCTAAATATGATCTATGTGATGTTGCAAAACTATGAAAATAGCGACCTAAATGTGGTCTATATGATGTGCACTATGAAAAATAGCGACCTAATTATGGTCTGTGTAATGTTGGAAAAATATGAAAAATTAGGTACCAAAAAAGATACAGGGAACGACTAAAAAATAGGCAAATAATTTATACTCGTAACAGTACTTTTTACATCGGGCGAAAGAAAAAACCGATGTAAAAAACTACCTTTTACATCGGTTTAACCACAGAACCGATGTAAAAAGTGTCAGCAATTTTTTTCCTACAGTACTTTTCACATCGGTTGAACCAACAAACCGATGTAAAAAAGTGTCAGCATGAAATTTTTTTTTTCCTCCAGTACTTTTTACATCGTTTTGTCACGCAACCGATGTAAAATACCCACCTTTTACATCGGTTTTTCTCTGCAACCGATGTAAAAAACACCATTTTATAATTAAAATTTACAGTTATAAATTTTTTTTCACATCAGACTTAAAAATTTAACCGATGTGATTGGTGTATTTCTTACATCGGGCCACAAACCCGATGTAAAATGTCTTTGATTTATTACATCGCCTGGCTTTACATCGGACTAAGACCCGATGTAAAAAGTCAATTTCGCCCGATGTAAAAAGTCGTTTCTGCACTAGTGGGTGAAGATTGATGATCAATAATGAATTCGAATATCCTTTAAAATTTTTATTTTAATTTAAATCATGTTTATTTTTTTCTTCTAATGCTTTGGAGTGAGACTAATGTATCCTGATTACACAATTAATTATTTTTATTATGTTTGTTACACTTATTTCTTTTACATAGTTTATCACAATATGAAAGAGAAGTGAATATAAAATACTCTATTTTATTTCTTCTCTCTTTCTATCTATTTCTCAATCATCTTCATCTTTTTTCAATTTATCCTTTTCCATTCTATACTTATTAGTTATTCATTTTAGTTTAATTTCAATTAACTATCTTTGTTATGGTAAATTCTTTGTTTCTAATTTTTTGTTCTTTGATGTTTGATTATAAAATAATTGTTTGATGTTTACATTTACATAGATTTTTTGCTGTTATATTGTTTGAAGTTATTTTGTTGTATGTATTGATTTATGTATGTATTCGTTTATGCATGTATTGGTTTATAACATTATAACAATGTTTTGAACAATATTTAGATTATTTAATGTTTGTTATGTTGTCTTGTAATTGTTTAAGGTTGAAAGTAGTGTAAAACAACCTATTAGTTATTGTTTAAAATTTAAAATAGTGTAAAACAACGTATTAGTTATATTTTAATTTGTAACACTTACGTCCCATATGTTTTTAAGATGTAACAATCTAAGTCCTCCCGATTAAAAAAATAAAATAAATAAACAAATAAAAAAATTAAATTCCACGTGAAATTAAAAAAAAAATAAAAAAAAATAAAATGACACATCATCGCTGTTAAATGTCACGTGTGCTCCGTTTGTGCCACATAGACTTTTTTGGAACGCAGATTTTTAAAAAGGTCAACGGTACAAACGTTACTTAACATAAAGGACCAAAGCATTATAAAAAAAACTTTAAAAACTAACTTGATATTTTAAAATAACTTAAAGGACCTAGACAATATTTTTGCCTTTTTATTTTTATGTTTTCTTCTTTGTGAAAGGTTAACCCCAACAATGTCATATATTTTGTGAGGTGATTTACCCTGCGCAAAATTTTCTGACCGCCGCACATATTTCTTGTAATGTTCTTTTTCTATATAGCGTTTTAATATGATTTTGTACTCTATATAAAACTTATCAATTTTATAGTGTACTTTAAGTGAATTGAATATAATATTAAATAAAATAAAAAATATTGTGAATTTTGTTTATAATTTGGAGTAAATAAATTTGTATTAAAAACCATTGTTATAAAAAAAAAATTAAAATCATGCTTTTTAAGAAATATTAAAAATAATCATGTTAGCTATGAGTTGTAATATATAGAAAGTCAACTTGAAAAATATGTTGTATTCTTATGGTTTTTTTTATGACACATGACATACCTTTATAAATAGGCTGATTATTTATCTTTTAGAGCTTAAAAAAAGGATCAACCCTAACAAACTAATAACTATCCTAACAAACTCTAACAAACTAATAACAAACAGATTAAATTTATCTCTAATACTCCCCTTCAAATTGGTGGGTGAGGATTATGAACACCTAACTTGAACATGATGTATTGAAAAAACTTTCACGCCAGAGGACTTAGTAAAAATGTCATCATTTTGTTGTTTGGTGGGCAGATAAGTTGTGCTTATGGCACCTGGCTGTATGTGTTCTTTGATAAAATGACAGTCAATTTTAATGTGCTTTGTTCTTTCGTGGAAGTCCAAGTTTGCAAATAAATGAAGAGCTGCTTGATTATCACAATGCAAAAGTGTGGGTTCGATGCATAGAAATTTTAGAGTCTATAACAAATTACATAGCCATAGTATTTCACTTGTGGCATGTGTCATTACACGATATTCAATCTCACTTGAGGACCGAGAGAATGTGGCTTATTTCTTTGTTTTCCATGATATTGAAGCATTTCCAAGTTTCACTAGATAATTGAAGATGAACTTTCTGGTACTGGAACACGATGCCAAATCTGAGTCACACTAGCCAACTTGATGTAGATCATTGTGTTTTGGAAGAATGTTACCTTAACCAGGAGAAGATTTGCAATATAGTAAGACTCTCATAATAACATTCCAATGGTCTTGGAGCGGAGTTTGCATGAATTGACATAGAGTATGAACTGAGTAGGTTAATTTAGGCCTAGGGATAGTTAAGTAAATTAGACACCTAACTAATCTCTTATACATTGACGGTTCTAAGAGTGGAGGTCCCTTGGCCAAAGCAAGTTTGTGATTTTTTTTCCATTGGAAACAAAGAAGGCTTACAACCAAACATTCCAAATTCTTGTAGAATGTCTAAGGTGTATTTTCTTTGACAAAGGAATATCTCTTCTGACCCTTATGCTAGTTCCTGGCCTATGAAGTATTTAAGCGAACCAAGATCCTTCACGTGGAAACATTGAATGCGATATTGCTTGAACTAATCACATGCCTAAAGGCCATTACTAGCAATGATCAGACATCAATATAGATCAAAACAACAAGAAAAATTGATCCATGTGAATAAGTAAATAAACTATGATCAGACTGGTTTTCTTGAAAACCATATTTTATCAAAGATTGAGATATATTGCTATACCAATTTCTAGATGCTTGTTTTAATCTATACAATGACTTCTTTTAATGTGCATATCAAATCTTTGTTTGGAACTTTTATATCCTTTTGGAGGACTCATATATACTTATTTTGTCAATTCTTCATGCAAGAAGGAATTGCTAATATCCATTTGATGTAATTTCCATTCTTTCTCCACTGTAATTATTAACAAGCATCTGACTATGATCATTTTAGCCACTGGTGTAAGAGTTTCATTAAAGTAATCAACTTATATTTGTGTGCAACCTTTAGCAACTAATCTAGCCTTGTACTTTTCAATCTCACCTGCAACTTTATATTTAATTTTGTACACCCAACTACATCCTATAAATTTTCTTCCTAGTGGTAAATAAGTTAGTTCCCATGTCTCATTGTCTTCTAGAGCCTTGATTTTTGAACCATGATCTCCCTCCAAACCGTGTGATTGACTTCTTGGCTATATGATTGAGGTTCATCGTCATTAATGATGGATGCAAGGTAAGCTCTATGTTTTTATGAAAACTTATCATATTTTAAAATTTTTGAGATGAGATATGTGACACTTGAAAAGGACTCTGGAATTGAAGCCATGCACTTGGGATTTATGTTTAATTTTCCACAATCATGGTCTTTTAGATGATTTGGAGGTCTTCGTATGTGTGACATGTTTTAAGGCTCCCCCTCATTTGTGACTTGTATTTCACCTTCACTTGATGATTCCTTTTGAGAATCATTTGTGATCTCCTCATTCACGTCATCTGTGGATACATGTTCTTACTCCATAGGTTCACTCTCAGTTTGACTTTTGTATTCGGGCTCCTTAATGGGTAAACTTTCTATAAGACCTAATGTTTGGTCATTATGAGAAATTTCCCCAAGGCTTGGTACTTCCAAATCCGCATTATTATAGAGTGAAGACTCATCATTGAGGTTATCACTTGATGATTTATTTCTAAAATTAGTAGACTCGTTATTGTCTTGCACATGGTAAGGAAATATATGCTCATAAAACACTACATCTCTCAATATGCAACATTCATGAGTCTTTGTATTGTAAACTTTCCTTCCTTTTTGTGCTTGTGGATAAATAATAAAAATACACCTTTCAGCTATGGGATCAAATTTCCTTATTCTCTCTGAGTCATTTTTCTTGTAGCATAAGCAGCCAAAAGTTCTCAAGTGTTCATAGTTTGGTTCTCTCTTAAAAAGTAACTCGTATGGAGTTATTCCCTTATTTTCCATTGTATGGGTTCTATTGATTAGATACGCTGTCAATACACAATCTCCCCAAAAACATAATGGGAGATTTGCTTGAAAATGCAAGGCCCATGATATGTTCAAAATCTATCTATGTTTGTGTTACACACGTCCATTCCATTGAGGTGTGGCAATACAAGAAGTTTCATGCATGAACCCTTCTTTTTGAGCGAAACACTTGAAATCAGAGTTAGTAAACTCTATCCATTTGTCACTCTTAATCCTCTTGATGTGCATATTAAACTTTCTTTTGATTAGATTGCTAAAACTAATCAAATGTTATAAAGTCTTTGTCTTGTGTTTCATTCAATATACCCATGTGTGACGAGTGTAGTCATGTACAATGGTTAGAAAGTAATGTGATTCGTTATTTGTGGAAGTATGATATTTTCTCCATAAGTCACAGTGAATCAAATCAAAAGGTGCTTCAACTTTATTACTACTTAAAAGGAAAAGGTTTCTACATTGTTTTGCCTTGTGGCATACATCACAACAATTTGCTCTGTCAAAATTGCATTTGACTAAATGTGAAATATGCTCAAGGACGTGATATGAGGAATGTCATATTCTTATGTGCCATAAGGTTTTCATGCCCTTCTTAGCTACACCCATGAAGCCTTGTTGATGTTACTTTGTGAACACATAAACTCCTTCATTCAGGTCACATGATACAATCTTCCTCTTTGAGGCTTGGTCATGTATTGTACAAGAACTTTGATCATAAATCACATAATAATTTAAATCATATGTTAGTTTATGGATTGAAACTAGATTGCATTTAAAGTCAGAAACCGATAATACATCTTTTAACATAAGGGAACTTGAGAAATTCACATCTCTCATATTTTCAACTAAGGTTGAAATCCCTGTTGGTGTAGTTATGTAGAAAGGTTTATCTAGTTTTCTAATTTTCTTCAATATTGAGGTAAAAGGAGTCAAGTGGTATGAAACACCACTGTCAAGTATCCAATTTAAACAATATTCAAATTTACCAATCATGTTTTCATGTGCGTTTGCATGACTCTTGGCATGAACTTCATGAAGGGTGTGTCCTGATGATACAACTTCTAGATATTCTTTTCTCTCAGCGGCTTGAGAAAAATTTGCTACTTGTTGCCCTTCTGATTTGTTAAGTTCTTGCCTTTGAGTTCTTCGTGATTCCCAACTTGCTGGATATCCAACAATCTCAAAGCATTTGCCTCGACATGTCCAGTTTTCCTACAGTGATCACACTTTAATCTTTAGTGATATTCCTGTCCTCTTTTCTTATATTTAATGAGTAAAATGCAGATGCATTTTTCACGTCAAAATCATGGTTTTTTAGATGATTTTGAGGTCGTCGTATGTGTGATATGTTTTGAGGCTCCCCCTCATTTGAGACTTCTACTTCACTTTCACTTGATGATTCCTTTTGAGAATCATTGATGACTTCCTGTTAGCTAAGAAATCCGACGCCTATATTAAATTGGAAGTGTTGGCTGGAATGTTGAATTCTTGGAGAGGTGTAAAAGGAGTATTCGAATGGACCTTTATGATAAGTTAAATCGAAGGCACTTACATAAGAAAAGGATGCTTTTTGGACTTAGAAAATATTTCTAAGAGTTAAGAATCTCCTTTCGACCGAGAATGTTGTCCAATACTAAGGGAATTTGAAATTCAAATAAAGGAGGGAGTAGTTATTCTTGTCCACTCTTGAATAAGACAAGTGGCGCACATCCAAGAGGAAGAAGCATGCAACGCGACACTTGTCATATGTTAATTATCTTAGGAAGTTAACAACAGTTAGTCTTATTATTATAAATAGGGGTTTTAGCAATAGGATTAGGTGTGTTGTGTTCACTTTGTACAAGTTACTCCAAACTTACTCAAAGTATCCGTGTGTAGAGAAAAGAGTCTTGGGAGAATTGATGTAAACACCATTGTCTTATTTAATGAAATTTACTTTAACTTTTCATCAAAAGAGTTTATCTTTTACTTTCCTGCAAGTTACATTTCAACAGTATGCCTTATTTCTGTTAAGCCTTTCTTTAATGTCTTCAACCCTTCTTTCGATTTAACATTCTTGTGGTTTTGTCGAACCATACTTTTAAATAAAACTTTCCTTTATGAACACTGCCGAAGTGTTTAGTCTTTAGAATTTTCTTTGAATAAATATTTAGCACATGTCCTAGAATCAATCTGATCGATCCTGTGAGTCACCAAAGTTAGATTTGGAAGATCAGCGGTTGTTTTCCAATTTTCATGGGAAACACTTCCTCATTCACGTCATCTATGGATACATGTTCTTACTCCATAGGTTCACTCTCAGTTTGACTTATGTATTCGGGATCCTTAATGGGTAAACTTTCTATAAGACCTAATGTTTGGTCATTATGAGAAATTTCCCTAAGGCTTGGTACTTCCAAATCCATATTATTATAGAGTGAAGACTCATCATTGAGGTTATCACTTGATAATTTATTTCTAAAATTAGTAGACCCATTATTGTCTTACTCATGGTAAGAAAAATATGCTCATAAAACACTACATCTCTCAATATGCAACATTCACGAGTCTTTGTACAGTAGAAACTCTTTAAATTAATACTCAGTAAATTAATAAACTCTCTAAAATAATAAATTTATCCGGTCCCGATTTGGGCCAATGTGAAAAATTGAAAAACTCGATAAAATAATAAGATAATAATTTTTCGGGAGATCCCTTTATAATTTTCGATCCCAAGAAAATCATAAATTAATAATTCATAGAAACTGAAAAAAAATATTACACTCTATTGAAATATGATTCAATAATTTTCTGCTTTCCTTTAAAGTTCAAGTCTATTTGGAGCTCATCTCTAACTTTTCTTATTGCATCCAATAGCTCAGGTGTTGTATTTTTGTATTGTATCATAAAGTTGTGAAGAGTGTTCGACGCCATAAGTGCTTCCTTTCGCGTAACAAGCTCCAAAGACATCGTATCATCTTCGCCGTCATCCTCTGCATTATTCTCAATGATAGAACCCACAATATCTTCTAAACTCTGAACCTCCGATCATTTTCACCTGGGTAGTTCATTAGATTGTCGATATCCATCTTATTACGATAGCCACATTGATTGATCATAGTCTCGAGGTCTTGAGTTTCTTCATCAAAAGTGGATTCATCCAAATTTCTTGCAACGTCACTAGCTGAATGAATTTTACAGTGTCGGAAGCAATTCACTATTGTTTCTTTTTTAACATCTATCGTCCAAGCTGGGATTGCCAAATTGATAGCATCAAGGACATTTATCTTCCCTGGATCAGATTGTCCCACCTCATAACCTTCCAATATTTTGCAGTAAAATCTTCTACGGTAATGCATCTTGAAAGCTCTTATTATCCCAGCATCTCAAGGTTGAATCTTTGATGTCATGTTGGGTGGCAAGAAGAGCAACTCAACGTTTCTTAGCCCTTCAATATTTCTTGGATGTGTTGGACAATTATCCACCACAAGTAGAACTCTTCTACCATGCATCATTTGGTCAAATGAACAAACATATTCATCAAAAGGCACACTAGTCATCCATGCTTTTTTGTTAGCTCGATACTGACAATCTAAGCTATTCATGTTGACATTCTTGAAGCAACGAGGCTTTGCATATTTTCCAATAATCCATAGAGGGATTTTTTCAGAGCCATCTCCATTACAACAAATAACTACCGTTAGCCTTTCTTTATCTTGTTTTCTTCCTTCAAGTTGTTTTGTTGCCAATGAATGATCAGCTTGTAGCCTATAACACAACCCAGTTTCATCCATATTGAAAACATCTTTCATAGGGAACTGATCAATTTTCTCCCAAATCGATACCAATTTCTGCTCCATGTCTTGTACATCAACAAACCCACTCTCGTTAAAACGACGAAATGACTTTATGCCATGTTGGTTCTTGAATTTCCCAAGCCATCCTATACAGAAGTAAAAATCTGAATCATCATGAGGGTACACGAGTTTCATTGTATCTCTTGCCTTCTGCAAAATTAATTCTCCTGTGATATTCACACGTTCTTGATGCTGGAGAAACCATTCATAAACAACCTTCTCCATGTCATGATATTTTGCTAGTTTGTGTCTTTTGATCTCTGCTCTTCCCTTTTCTATTTCACCAGAGAGATAGTCATCTGATCATTTAAGTGTGTTTGATATTGTTCCTTGACTAACTTTCAACTGAAATTTTCCCTCAAGTCATCTCTGCAAGTCTTTTTGTGTGCTTGCAAGATTATCTCTCTTATACTCACACAACTCCTTACGTATTTGATCTGACGCAGTTGATTTTGCAACACCTTTTAGATGAGAAACTATTTTGTGAGATATTGTATGGTTTGAATACTCTAACACATTCATGTAATTTATATATGGCAAACTTGCTTAAGAATACATTGAAGACATTTGTTCCTCTTGTTTACATTTACTGTACTTCAAAAGTCATTATTGATTTCCAATGCATATGAACACAATAGTTACTAATTTATGTTGAGTCCCAAGGTTCACTGCAACGTAATTCTAAGAGGCATAGACTAATTTGCCTTTTTGTTTGGTATGTACAATATAATTACTTAAAAACTCTTTACATTAATAATTATTAATTTATCGATAAATTAATAACTCTCTAAATTAATAAATTTCTCCGGTCCTGACATTATTAATTTAAAGAGTTTCTACTGTATTGTAAATTTTCCTTCCTTTTTGTCCTTGTGAATAAATAATAAAAATACTTCTTTCAGCTCTGGGATCAAATTTCCTGATTCCCTTTGAGTCATTTTTCTTGTAGCATAAGCAGCCAAAAGTTCTCAAGTGTTCATAGTTTGGTTCTCTCTTAAAAAGTAACTCTTATGGAGTTATTCCCTTATTTTCCACTGTATGGGTTTTATTGATTAGATATGATGTCAATACACAATCTCCCCAAAAATACAATGGGAGATTTGCTTGAAAATGCAAGGCTCGTACTATGTTCAAAATCTATCTATGTTTGTGTTACACACGTCCATTCCATTGAGGTGTGGCAACACAAGAAGTTTCATGCATGAACCCTTCTTTTTTAGCGAAACACTTGAAATTAGAGTTAGTAAACTCTATCCTTTTGTCACTCATAATCCTCTTGATATGCATATTAAACTTCCTTTTAGTTAGATTGCTAAAACTCTTCAAATGATGTAAAGTCTATGTATTGTGTTTCATTCAATATACATGTGCCACGAGTGTAGTCATGTACAATGGTTAGAAAGTAACGTGATCCGTTGTTTGTGGAAGTATGATATTTTCTCCATAAGTCACAGTGAATCAAATCAAAAGGTGCTTCAGCTTTATTAATACTTAAAGGGAAAAGGTTTCTACATTGTTTTGCCTTGTGGCATACATCACAACAATTTGCTTTGCCAAAATTGCATTTGACTAAATGTGAAATATGCTCAAGGACGTGATATGAGGAATGTCGTATTCTTACGTGCCATAAGGTTTCCATGCCCTTCTTAGCTACACCCATGAAGCCTTATTGATGTTACTTTGTGATTACATAAACTTCTTCATTCAAGTCACCTGATCCAATCTTCCTCTTCGAGGCTTGGTCATGTATTGTGCAAGAATTTTAATCTTAAATCACATAATAATTTAAATCATATGTTAGTTTATGGATTGAAACCAGACTGCATTTAAAGTTAAGAACCAATAATACATCTTTTAACATAAAGGAACTTGATAAATTCACATCTCTCATATTTTCAACTAAGGTTGAAATCCTTGTTGGTGTAGTTATGTAGAAAGGTTTATTTAGTTTTCTAATTTTCTTCAATATTGAGGTAAAATGAGTCAAGTGGTATGAAGCACCACTATCAAGTATCCAATTGAAACAATATTCAAATTTACCAATCATGTTTTCATGTGTGTTTACATGACTTTTCGCATGAACTCCATGCAGGGTGTGTCCTAGCGATACAACTTTTGGATATTCTTTTCTCTCAGCGGCCTGAGAAAATTTTGCTACTTGTTGCCCTTCTGATTTGTTAAGTTCTCGCCTTTGAGTTCTTCTTGATTCCAGACTTGCTGGATATCCAACAATCTCAAAGCATCTTCCTCGACATGTCCAATTTTCCCATAGTGATCACACTTTAATCTTTAGTGATATTCCTGTCCTATTTTCTTATCTGCACCTGAGTCAAACGCAAATGCATTTTCCACGTCAGAATCTCTTTCCTTATGTGCTGCAAAACGAGATTCTTCTATTTTCATTTGATTAAAGACACACTTGAGATGGTGGTGGATCAATATTAAGTATGGTTGCCTTAATATAAGAGTATTGTTCACTATCAAAGCCTAAAAAAAAGATGGATTCACTGTTCTTCTTCCCTTTGTGCCAATAATTTAGCAGTTTCGCAACTGCATTTGGATAAGGTTTGCAATTCACTCAATTCATCAACAAGACTTTTGAATTGAATGTAGTAATCTGTTACACTTGTTTCTGACTGTTTCTGCATTAAATACAAGTTTCTCCACAGTTGATAGATTCGTGGTGCATTGGTCTGAGCAAAACATTCTTCAAGATCCACACACATCTCGAGTCGTTGAAGCATGTGAGATGCTACTATGTAGATTTGATTATGTCGCATTGATCAACCAAGTTGTCACCATTGAATTCGTCTTCTCTCAGTCATGGTACACTAGATTGACTTGATGGTTTCTTGATGCTTCCATCAATGAAACCCAGTTTCGTCTTCGCACGCAAAGCTATCTTGATCGATATTCCCCTTGTGCGATAACTTTCTCCATTCAACAATTTTGTCACAAGTGAAGATACATGATTATCATAGTTGTTTAGATGATAGACTTATGTATTCTTTGTTGTGTTTTTTGTTTCAGGTTTAAAGATAATTTTCTTCTCCAATATCTCTTCCGAATCAGAATCAGACTCTGATACCATAATAGAAAGTTAACTTGAAAAATATATTATATATTTATTGCTTTTGATGACACATGACATACGTTTATATATAGCCTAATGATCTATCTTTTAGAGTTTGAAAATATGATCAACCCTAACAACTCTAACAAACTTATCAAACCCTAACAAACTAATAATAAACAAACTAAATTTATCTTTAATAAGTTGTTGACAAAAGTTATTAAAAAAATTTGAATTTAATAATATGAAATTTATTTATTAACAAAAGAGTGTGGATTATTTTTAATAAGAATTATGTGAGTCACTAAATGTCATTTATAGCTTAGATTAAAATAATATTTAAAATTAATAAAAGTGTAACTATTAGTATAATTTATTGTTCACTTTGAAAATTATATATTGATAGAGTAGTATAAGTAGGGGAAGTTGACTATATCACAATAATAAGCCTATGTTTGATCTATGGTTGTAGACGTCTAGAGAAATGAAGAGAGACCAAAAGAAGATGGATTAGAAAACTACATTTAATGAGGAAATAAAATCCGTGTATGTGACTAGCTTTCAATGCATATATGATATTGCTGGATACGAGGATCTACAAAAACAGGTATTTAGATTCACTTGGTGTACAAAATCTATCATGGAGGAATCCCCTACAGGATCTTCTATGAATATATCTGATATTTCGATCCTTTATTGTACGTATTTCGATATAATATACCATCCCTAGATTTAAAATAAGAAAAGAAAAAGAAACTATACACTTTAAAATATTGGATGAGGTTACTCTTAGTATAAAATGAATTATTATTTACACAATTCAAAAAATTGGATGAGGTTACTCTTAGTATAAAATATTTTGAAAATAATAAAAAATTATATTATTTAATAAATAATTAAATGTTTTAAAATTATATGGTATTATATGATTAGTTGAAGGTATACCACCTAATTTTTTGTAACGGATAGATAAGTTGTTTCCATAAAAATCTACTCGTATGACTTATGAAATGTTTTGTACCAACCATAATGACTATCGATCGACGATCTAAAAGAAAGTAGGAATTCACTCAAATTGCTCGCAGCATAGAGAATCTATCGTATAAAAGAGTAGGGTGGCAAAACGGGTCCGGTCCGTTGGGCATGTCTGTTTTCCCGCACTTTAGTGCGGGCGGGCCAAGGGATTAAGCCCTTACCCTCTAATGTGTCCACCCGCCCGTCCCATTTTCTTCGCGTTTTTTTTTTGCGGACACGAACATTTATATAAAATTTTGTATTTTTAAGCTTAAAAAATGCAATGTTCGTGGGCGTTTCCCGCCCTGCCCTCACTTTTTGCGGGGCAGGTCTAGGTTTTACGATGACATGCTCAACTATCTCCGTCCCCCCCCCCTGGTTTTTAGTGGGCTTTTGCGGGGCGGGTCTAAAGAGGCAAGCCCGTTTGCCACCGCTACAAAAAAGTATAAGGAATCTTAAGCCATCATACATCTAACAACTCCCCGCATCACACACCTAGGGTATATTTAGTAGTTATAACCACTCCATTATAAAAAGGACACATACACTAATTTAAGGTACACAAATTCAAATTTAAACTTATGTTACTCACTTCTTTCAAATTCTGACTTGAGAGTTGAAGTGCCAACCTTGCAGGTCAAGCCCTCCATCATTGTAGCAAAAGCTAAGGTCCACTGTTGATCACCCAACCAACGTTCTCTGGCTCCGAAAAAGAAAAAAGAGCTGCTTATGGGAATCAACTTTTGATTTTCGTGTTTTCCACGATCTCACTTTCTTGCTTCCATCCATCAATTTGAAGCCTCTTCAACTTATCAAACCAGGGTTCTTAATATCGAACACCAGATCCATCGTCATAGATATATTCCAATAAAAGATCAACTTTGATTGTTAGGATTCCCAAATTCGTGGTCTCCAAAACTTTTAACGGTGGATGGATTTAGAGCAACCCGCTCCGCCACCTTATAGTCTCCTTTTCCTCCAGAAGACAACGTAGATCAAGCTATGGCAAACACTAAGTTGCATACAGATCTACTCCAACCGTTCGATGTCGCAAGATCTGCTCCATACCTCTGACTGGATGAACCTTCACTCAGGCCTTCAGTCCCAACACTAGCCTCAAAGCCAGAAAAATTGCTTGGTTTTAACCTGCTATAGGTGAACCTTGAAATACAAGGTGTTAAGGGGTTGCCTAATAACATGTATAACATCGTTTGGCAAAAAGAAATCGTTTCATAAAAAGATGTTTTCACAATTGAATTCCCTTCTATTTGCATAATCAAAATGTGAATTGGAATCGAGATTCCTGATATTACAAATGGATTGACTAGATTTAAAAAAAATCACGCCCCCCACGATAATGGAAATCCTGGTGGTTCAACATGCCTTGGGACGACAAGGGACGTAGGAAAACAGAGGCATAATTTAGGTCGTACATCATGAGATACCAACACCTTTGGGCTCATTGTTAAAGAACTATACCAAGAATCCACCCTAAATTGGGGCGTCCAAAAAAGAGCAACAGTGGCGCATAGGCCGTATCAAGACAAAACAAATTATTCATCAGTGCCTCATTTGGGGGCTCCACAATGATTTACAGTACTCCCACCCTACAATACCTTCTTTGGGTTCAAATCTAAACAAGGAATCTGGGTGGCCAAACACAATAGGTCAACTTGATATAACACATCTTTAAAAGTACAGAAGATGGTCTTAAGACCCTCATAAATAGCTTCACTAACTTTCCTCTACATCGTCGTCACTTTTTCAGTATGGATCTTCTGTACCTTGGGATGAAAACATTTTTTCCTTTTGCAGAGTGTCTTAAATCACAGTCCATTAGGAGGTCAATGTTGCCAAGGAAGTTTTCGCTTTTACAACAACCTTGTTTTTAGCATTCAAAGATGCTTGTAACTAGGATATCTCGGTAATCAGAGTAGAGGGAGAGTTATAGGTATTCACCTTCTTCAAAAGTAGAGGGAGAGTCGTGGGTATCCACCTTTACAACAACAATACCATACTTACCCTTTCAAACATGTCTCATATTAGAGAAATTTCTTGATGCCAAAACGTCCCCCTCAACCCGCGACTGTTATGGACATATAGGAGGCGCTGAAGAACATGTGGAAAGCAACTTTTGAGATCATTTACATCTTCTCTACACGGGTAAGATTCTAAAGGTAAGCAAGATCCTACTCAGGTACACAAGCTTGTGCCTCTCGTGAAGTATAGGGTACCCCATATTGAAGTATAACATGAAATTTGAAAAGACTAGGCATAGCTCCAATGCCAAGAATAACAAGTCCCATAGGAGAAGGATCATATATGTTGAGCCTTTTGCCCAAACTTTCTTTCTAGGAAGTATTCAAATCCCAACCTCTTTTACATTGTCGGTCAAAGTTAAAGTCCAATCATCTTTCCCTTTATTTGACCAAGTAAAAGAAGTATACTCCTATCCAAAAAGAGTCGGGTAAGATTGAGTCTTGATAGGGGTCTAAATGCCCCCCCTAATGTTTCTCCAATGATACCCCTTCGAGAGAAGGGTTAGGATCATAAGAAGAAGTAGTAGTTTCACTGACTTTCTGTCAGGCCTTTTGCCTATTAAAGAGACCTCTTATTATATTAATACCACTTGATACCATTGTTTATAAAAAAAGGAAAATCAAGAAGGTCATCATTTATGGATTAAACAATATAAAAAACAAATAATACATCGATGTCGCCTCACCTAAAAGGTCCATCCTCTTGTGAACCTCGACAACATTAGTTATAAACCACGTGTAGATGGACCACTTCTTCTGCACAAGGTTATCCTTCATTAACATCTTCTAAAAGAAGATAACCCTACCTTATAACATAAGCTCTCCTAAAAGAAGATAAGGTTATCCTTCATTAACATCTTCTGTATGGTCATAGAATCCATAAAAATTGTGTAGGGATGATATTTTTAATTAACAGGGTTCTAGGCCCAACTTTTTTGAATTTGATCAGCATAACTAATTATTCTCGCCTGGTAAAAATCAGGTACCACAGACTCGTCCCTAAAGGTTTTATAAAAGATGGGGTAAGTCTCTAGAATATGAGGGTGCAACAAGAAGAACTGATCTTTGAAGTCCCCCTAATTCTCCGAATAGTCACTAAAATGTTCGACCTCTTGCCGCAACAAAATCAACCCCTGGTTTCGAAGCTTGTTAATGAGTTACAATTCAGAACAAAAAGGTGAAGGAAAAGGTTTAAGGATGACTTCTGATTCCAGTATTTGCACCAAAACTAGAATAACTTCACGAAATCCCAAGCATTGGTGTGCAATTGAGAGGGTTCAATCTTCAAATGTCTCAATACTCCTACTTCAAATTCATTAAAAGGCATTCTAAAATTTAGCAGAGTAATAGAAACTCGTAAAAGAGGATGGAACACCCGTAAAACTGACTATAAATCCTCTTATTTGAGTCTACTAGGATGACCGTCTATTTTATATTATTTTCAATTTGATTGGCTTCGACAACAATTCTTTATTGAAAATCGGCCTCCAAGCCTCTATGATTCTATTTTCGGCCACGTAGGCCAAAACCTGAGCCAAAGCATTTGAATCAATCACCATTATTGTCTGTCGACCACTCAGTAGTTGTGGTCGAACCTTCACCCCCATACAAGGGGAAATATCATCTAACCTCTTGTTAAACGTCATTTTATCTACTTTATTGATATCTGTCAAAAAGCAACTCTGGTCAGGCTCAATATTTTCAATAACTCCATCAGGCTACCATATGAAAATCCTTTGGTGTAGAGTCGATGGTACCACTTTTACGCCATGGATACACTTTCTTCCTAACAACAAATTATAATTTGCTTTAAATGCAACGACCACAAATAAGGTTGGTCTTGTTATTGTTCTTACAATAACATTAACCTCAATAACTTCTAAGGAGCAACTTGTTTTTCCCTCATAATTGGACAAAACCATATTATGGGATCACAAATCTATATCAAACTTTCCAATTTTCTTTAACAAGAAATGTGGCATCAAATTTACATTCGCTTCGCCAGTAACTAACACTTCATTAATGCCTAATCCATCTGCCTTAACCCGAATAAACAGTGGTTTGAGATGTTATTTCATCCTTTCGTCAGACCTTTCAAAAGAGGCAATTTCTTCCCTAACACAACTGTTGTTCATTACATAATAACAAAGAGGTTTGTGACTTGCTATTTCTTCTACAATACTATCTTCTTCTTCATATGTTATCTCAGTTAAAATGCCATATTCTATAGGAAGGACATACACAACATTGCATATGATGTCTGCTTCCCCTTCTGACCCTGAATATAAGTTATCCGTCAACATATCGTCATCTTTGTTTGGCACAGATTATTTGTCATTTGATTTGACCACTGGTGGAAAAGGAGGTAAAAGTCTCTCCTTTAGGGGTCTCTTTTCCATTTAGACTTTTGCTTTACCATTCTTATTTGATTCGTCGGCTTCAAGAGTCGCTTTCTTTTTTCTTTGATATCTTCTCCGTTAAGTCCGAGTCATTGGGTTTTATCCAAATAGTTCTTTGAACCATATGAGTACGTATTGGATATCTAGGAATTATCATTGCATGATGAATCTGCACCAACCTCAATTACCTTCCATTTATCTTGGTCAGCACTAGGAATTTCCCATAAGTCGAACACACTTACCAACAAGAGCAGCAACAAGTGACACATAAGTCTTTCGACTACTCCATTGGCGTGAGGGTTATTGTGGTTTTTTGGTAAGGAACACCTCTTTTGTCAAAGACATATTGGGGATTTCTTTCATTCCTATGACTTCTCATAGGTGGCTGAGGTTTGAAATCCTCGAGGTCCTCTGTGGCCTCTTTGTCGAAGACAGCGCTGCAATAAGGGCACAACATGACTTCAGAGCCTTTAATCTTGCATCTGTTGAGAAAATCAATCAATTCCTCTTTATCCTTTGGTTAAACAACTTTGACCTTCTCAAAATAGTCTAACAAACTCTCCTCTTCTGCCTTCGAATTGAAGTCTTCAATGATCTCGACTATAATGACAACGACAGGTTAAGTGAAATTTACTTCTTTGACCCGCAGAGGATCAGCTTCAATCTTCATTGATGGTTTGGTTTTGTCTCTAAACTTCATACCTTAAGAGATGTATCCTAACCCTTATTATGGTTTTGCCATATTATATGCTGTTTTATATAATAATAAATAATTAAAATGAATGATAGTTTAAATTTTATTATAGCATAATATGCATTCTTCTATTATTAATCAAATCCATAAGAAAATATCATAATAAAAGCTATTAATTTATATGATGAATATACACACAAAAAATATATAATAAAATTATATAGGGGCCAACACATATCGAGGCCTGAAGCGAAATTTAAAATTAAATATTTTTAATATAATAAAAATATATATATTTTTAATTAATATACTTTAGATGTTTTAGGATATAAAACTATTAAATTATTATAATTAATTTTATTTAACATTTATTTTAATTGTTAATAAAATTAACTCATCTAAATACTCTTTTTATTATTTAAAAAATTATAATTGAAAAGCAAAATAAAAAAAATATTAATATCAAGTCTTTTACTATGTTAAAAAATTCAAAACTTTATTATCTGTATATGTGATTTTTAATTTAATAAATCAAACAATACATATTATTATATATGTTTTAAATATGTGCTATTATTTAATTAATATATAATATAATTTAAATTTTCTAATAAATAAAAAATTATTAAATAAAACTATATATAAATAAAAATAAAATAATAAGACCTTAGGCGATAGCCTTAATAATCTATTAATATTATATTATATAAAAATTAGAGTGTTACTACTCTCCGCCTTTAATGAAATTTCGTGAAATATGATATTTAATTTTTTCAAAGATTCAAATGTCTATTAAGGTCAAGTTAAACTCTCGTGACATGCAAAATAGTCCTATTATTCATTTAGAGATTAACACGATAAAACTAGACCACATTCATAACACTAACTAATTTTTAACTTCAAAATATGAAAAATATGATGAAACACTACTTATTGGTAACGAGTAAATATAATATCATATGATGAATTTCTAATATAAATATAAACATCTCATTTATATACAAGAAATAAGAATTCATTATACATAAATTTCTATCAAATTATAACACATTAATTCATATTATCTACTTATTATATCAAATTTTTTAACAAAGAAATCACACACAACTTCATTTACTTACGTTACTAAATTCATATTTAGTCAAGTCGTAGGTTATTTCAATCATAATGTATTCTAAACATTCTACACCAATTTCATTTGCTTACTAATTTGTTTACTCAAAAGATACAAATCTCATATCTCCAAACTTCCACTCACTTGTATTATTCATCTATTTTTATGTCTTGTAATTAGATATTTACGACTGTAACTTCTTACTATGATAGCAAAAGTTATAGTAGAAAGAATAATACTCTAGTATTGTTGTTTTCTATAATTTGGATCGTAAAATGAGAAATATTTAACAACAACAAATCACCGCATGCAATCAAATAGAATAAAATATAGATTTATATTTTAACTTACACTTATACGTAAAAACCATTTCACAATAATTAAAAAAGAGATATCATCACGTCTGATCAACCGTTGTGAGGTAGGAGATAGTTGTAAGTATGATGATTTCCACCGCAATCATGTGACCATTATTATATACTAGATAGTGTGCTACTTATCATAACAATTACTTTAAGCAACCATTGTGATATTCTTAATGCATAATATTAACAACTTTTATGATAAACAACCGTTGTGGTATATACATTGAGTTTATTATAAATTACGTAGAAGACTTATTTTGTCAATGTTCACTAAACATATAACCTTTCAATTTGATCTAGAACATTATAATATAATAAATTAAACAATATTAGAAGAACACGTTATATCGTTCAATGCTAGACAAAAATACTTCATCCCATTATTTTCATTATGCTCTTTAGCATTTAGATTTTGTTTCAATGCTCCTAGTTCTTCAACCTTTACTTTCTTAATCTCAAGTTCATTTTGCAAAATATTATTTACTTTGCAAACAAAATTAGAGATTGAAAAAGGGGCGGGTGAAGAACTAGAAGCATTAAACCAAGTCTTAATCGTTAAAGAGCGAAATATAGACAATGAACGGAGAATTATTGTCTAGCATTAGACAATGTAACTTGTTTTGTAATATAACTTTACATATTATATTATAATTTTCTAATGCAATAAAAAAATTATATATTCGGTAAGGGGTTGAAAAAACACTCAAACCACATAAGATATAGTAAACTCATCTTTTGAACAACACCTTGACAATAATATTCATCAACAGTAAACCTTAAACTACATACAAGATAAAACATGCAAACAACTATTATTAACAACAAAATAACATGAATTACATACAACATAAATTTTTTTAATACTAACAACAATAACATATCAACTCATAAAATATTTCAGAAATATACTTGTTCCAGAATGGCATCCACAAAGAAATATACTTGTTCCAGAAATATACTTGTTTCAGAAATATGCTTGTTCCGTATACTTGTGTTAAATTTGAATGGATGTCAGTCTAGGTCTTTCAAACAATTTTGCAACGCTCACTTTACCTTCATTCTCGTTTATTTTTTTCATTCACCTTCCTTAACTACAAGCCAAAACTAGCAGAAAGTCCAGTCCTCTTAAATTATACAGTCATATTATCCTACAAAGATTATGAAACAAGCTCTTGTAACATAAACAATGATACACAAACAACATACTTCACTTTTTAGGTTATACGTTCACTCATATTAAGTTAACTTTTAAACAGTTTTTGAAACATAAACTATTGTGAAGATGAACCTCTAATGTAGCCAATTCCTAAGATTTGATGTAACAAATGTAACTTTTCAAAGAAGACAAGTACAATGCATGAGTTTGGGGGTTCTATTTTGAACTTTTATGAAGAAAGATTGTCGAAACGTTAATGGATATTAGAATATATGAGAGAGACGAGTGAGAGAGATGATAGGATTTTGTTTCGAGAGAAACATGTGTTATGTAGTGAAATGGAAGATAATTTTGTTTATATACAAATATATAAAACTTTTCACCACAGTTGATAATAAGAATCTTGATGAAATGATAGCACCTTACACCATTGTTGATAATATAAATCGTGATGATATACAAAGACAAATTCATATTGTAACAAAAAAAATAGAAAATTGTTGGTGATAAGATTTAAACTCTTACATTCCAAATATATTTCACCATAGTTGTTAACTATTTTCGTTGTAATATAGTATTATAAAAGTTCTAGTTTCTAGTAGTGCTAAGACTTACTTAACTTTATAATCGTAGTTTTACTCTTCACTTTTAAATTCATACTTTACTCTAAAATTAATTTCATAACAAAATAATTAAATTTTCAGCACAACTCACATAACTAAATTATTAAAATTTAAGAATATAAACATTTTTATAAATCACTTAAATCCTTAAAAGTACACACAAAAACACACACAAAAATTCTCACAAATTGTTCTCATTTAGAAACTAATAATCAATAAACAAAGTAATATCTAAAGCAATATTCAAGCGATGATTTAACTCAAAATTTATATTCACTTAAACATAATATCTAAAACTAGACACAAACATAACAATAAATTCATTAAGTGAGAAATAACAATTAGGAAGAAAACTATCATATTCGACTTATTTTTGTTTCTTTATAAATAAAATATATTTTTAATTCTAATTATTTTACCTTCTCAATTTACAAAAGTCAAAAGAAATTAAAATAGAATTAAAATTATTTCATGTCATTAGTGGCTACATGTAAAAGTTTATATCATACTCAAACATGGTTACTAGCAAAATATGATGATATGATAGTAAGCATATATACCTCATATTTAGTATTTCAATAAAAACTGAAAAAGAATATCAAACATGTTTTCTTACTCTAATTTTTGAAAGATGAAATAAAATATGTGCTATACAAAAGATACAAGAATTGTGATGTTAAATATAATTTAAATCATAATTACAAATTATATTTAAATTATAACTTAGTTTACAAACTATATCCGCAAATTGATTCATAATGACACTCTTTTAAATAATTTTACGTACTAGTAAAAACTAAACGTTGAAGTTTGTTTTAGATTGAAAGCATTATTCATATATATTTGATCTGACCTGATCAGAAGGGGATCACGGACTGGCCACACGCTGTTGGTCTGCTACCTGTTCACCGGTGATGAGGAAGAAAAGGGGGTGTACCTGCAAAACACTCTGATGTCAAAGTAAGGAGTTGGGCAGAGTGCAGACAGAGTACAGAAAAGGGTAAGAAGTGAATTACCTGACCCTCTTGAGGAAGAAGGTATTTATAGAGATACCCCAGCGCTGGGCCAACGGTCATTTGAGGTGGGCTGGATGACCAGGCCCAACCCTAATGACTGCTAGGGCTTACGTGGCGTAGTGAAGACCAGAACGTGGTCTTCGCCCTAGTCCAACTATCCCGTGATCTCCGGAAAGTGGGTTTGACCTGCTCTTTCGGAGGTGGGCAGTTGGGAGATGACGTGTCCCCGCGGAGGGGGGCACGTGGAGAACGTGCGCCGGGCACGTTGTTCTCCCCGCGGAGGGGAGCTCGGAAGGTTCCCCGGAGGCACGTTGTTCTCCACGAGGAGAACGCGAGGATGTGGAGGAACCAAAGGTCTTGCTCGACGGACCGGGCTGTCCACTGTTCGGCCGACAAGAGAGGATGTTGAGACGCTATCAGACGCGTCGTCCATCCCGGCGGGGAGCGTGCCCTGCCCGTCCTGTGGGGCGCGTGTGTCCGGTCGGGCTAGTCCACTTAATGGGCCATGTGCGATATTGGGCTGGACCGCGAGGCTGGGCCCAAACCAGAACAACATTAATTGATTTAATCATTTGATTTTAATGCTAAATTATCTAAGCTAATTGACTTTATTATATAAGTGTTATACATAACAAATTATTTTAGGATAATCCTAATGAGATACGTAAATTAAAATAATAGTATATCAAAATATATTCGCTTACATTTAAATATTTGAGAAAAAAAATAATTAATATATCTCACTTATAATACAGATCAGATACATTAATTATTTAATAAATTTAAAAATGTGAAATATTAATTATAAAAATGACTTGAGAAAGTATTTTATAAACACATTTAAAAAATAGATAACTTTTATATGTCATCTAGAATTATTATGCTCCTTAATTAATCATAATATAATCAAAGTATTTATAAAAATAATAATCATAATAATAACAAGAGTTTAATTTAAAATAATTTTATACTGTCATCCAATAAAAATATATTAATCTGTCATATTATATAGTTAACTTAAAATTTATAGTCTGATGTGATAGGATGAATGAGAATGATTGGTTGACCGTGTAAAAATTTTACACTGTCAGTATATACCAATTAAATTTTAATGATAATAACGGATTGTTAAACCATCTTTTTTCGACAATGATTTTGTGGTAGTATTTACTTCCTCCTAACCATAGTCAATTACTTAAGATAATCATAATTATAATAATTTATTTAGATGTAATTATGTGTGATTAATAGACTTTTAACCTGACTCTAGAGTGCAAAAGCGACGTCTCACTCTTGCACTTTTCACCGATATTAAAACTCTTCTAATAATTACACTGATTAATATATAAATTAAAATTAATAAATAATAACAATATATTAGAGATTATAATTACAACACAAACGCGTAATTGATTATTTAATAATCATAACATTTATTTATATTTATACTACTCCGATCACACTTATAAGCAAAAATAACTACTTTTATATTAATTTAAAAGTTAGTTAAATGAAATTAATTTTTTTGATTTCTTGTACAATTAAAGTAAAATTTACTATAATATTCTTAATTATATTTGATGAATCTACTACAACATTAAATACTTTTAAATTAAATGAAGGATATACAAGTAATAGAAGCATTAATTAGTTTACAAATTAATGACTTTTGCTCAAGTTTTAAAGTCACTATTTTTGCTTATAATTATGACTAGAGGGTGTACAATATAGATAATTTAATAAATGGACATTCACATAAACAATCTCAATTATTACATTTGTAGAAAACATTGTAAATAGTTAATAACAAGGTAGAAACTTAACTTAATATACAACAACCACATCAAAGACTCACTCAATCAATTCAACACATACATAAACACAACTCATAAGAACAAGAGAATTAACTCAACATTATAATAACATCTTAGAATATGCACAAAATATGTCAAACAATTATGTCATCATCTGATGTGATTGATTGGTCTGACCTGCTCAGATACCAATAATGTGACATTCAATGTTATCATCTATGGAAAAATACAATATACTTTTACACCTCAATTTTGTACCATCTTATTCATCATTTATACATCAGAATTATGTCTTTTCTACATTCAAATAATCACTTAATACATATATATAACTATTAGGCATATCAATTCATCTTAATCCATGGACGAAAAAATAATCATCATTATATCATCTCAATTATTGACAAATGATTATATTTACCAATAACTATTCTTCAAATTAAGCATTTGTAACTTCTCAATATCATATCAACTAATTGAGTAGAAGAAATGTTTAACCGTGTGATCCGATGCAAAAAGATGTCATCAGTAGGGCTCCCCTATGGACCAATTATCATAAGGCTCCTAGCTACCTTTAACATTGACACCATGGAGGAAGCGAAAGACTCAACCAATCATAGGATCACACATACTTTTCTCAGGGAAATTAAAGTTTTCATCAAGCATGGAGAAATACATAAAGAATCTTCATTCAAGGAAGAAGGAGAATAAGAACCAAAAGAGGAAGAAGACACTGAGATAGACAAGGCGTTGAAAAATTGTCAAAGTCTAGCCAAAAATATGAAGAAAATCATGGCAAGAAATGGTGATGCTTATGGCATCGAATGGCCCTACCTATGTGTTTTTAAATGTTTAGTTTATCAATCTGTTTCATGTTTTATGCACTATTTAAAATTCTCAATTTCCTATTTTTATACTTTAAATTTCAAGTAATTTCTATTAATGAATACAAAAATATTTTTTCTTTGTCTAAATGCTTAATTGCCAATGTTTGCATATTTAAATTTATCGCAATGCATCTTTACTCACCTTTTTTATTTCTACAAATAGGGTGACATATACTCTCAAGGGGAGTAGAGTATACTCTCTACTTAGTTGAAGGGGAGTTTTCTTACTCCAAATAGGTATATTTGTATTTTTTTCGACATCCTGAGAGATACGTTGTCATCATAAAAAAAGAAAGAATGTGAAACCTTCTTTTGCTCGTTATATATAGGTGACTTATCTATAATGAAGACAACTACTTTTTATGATGACAACTAGTTCTTAATAATGACAACCGATTCTTTAATGACAACAACTATAAGTCAAGTATTGATTAAAGCACTTAAAAATGAAAACCAAAATATTAGGGTTTGATGGACTTGACTCTTCGATGATGAAAGCTAAATGGAATTTAACTCAAGTCTCATATCAAAGTAAACACAAACAAGTGTACATAAAGAATGAAACAACTGACAAGTCTTAAAGAATAAGAAAGTCTACCTCGATTAGTCGGAGCAAAAATATTGTAAAGCATAAGGGCATTCTCATAAAAGTACTTGTCTAAATCGCGCATGCGCACACACACGCACACACAAACTTGTTTTCAAACTAATTTTTCTAAAGAAAATATTTTCAAAAATATGTTGAAGTCATGCCAGGTGAGTTAGAAGCTGTTAGAAAAGCTCTTGGAAAATTTTGGTCTTTGCAAATCGATTCACACCTTAACACAATCAACTGGGTTAGTTCAAAAATGATCCCTAAGAGATCAGAACAACATCTTAATAAGGTGTAACAACTGAATATTTTTCCTTTACTTTTTTAACCTAATAATCGATTAGTTTGAAGCCAACCAATTGATTGGTGTATGTTGCCAATCGATTGGAAAGTAATAAAAGGAAATATATTTTTTTCTTTTTGATGCCAACCTCTAGCCTATAAATAGTGGTCCTTTCCAACTTTCAAAAGCATCCACCAACGTGATTCCATTTGTCACTTCTCACTCTTTAAAATTTCTTTTTCTTTTTTACTTTCTCTCATTAAAAGTTTAGTCGAAGTGCTTTTTGAGAAAGTCATTTTGCGAGTGAGGAAGCTGTAATTCTAGAAGGATAGTTTTGTAAGTTAACTAAGAAAGTTTTATTTATACCTTGCTTGAAAATTTTATCCACTTTGGGATTGTTTGTTTGGGTTCAAAGATAAACTCGTAAAAAGCTTAGATTTTAGATTTATGTGATCAAGTCTCTTGTTTAGGCTCGAGATCAGCCTGTGATAAAAATCTCATAGGCTCTTGGTTAGCCCGTGATAAAACCAAGTTTAGGTTAAAGCTCAACCTAATGTTAAAAGCTAGTTTTGGTTCGAGATCAACCCGGTGGTAAAATATCAGAGGTTATTGGTTAGTCCGATATAAAACCAAAGTTTAGGTTTGCGAGCTTAGCTCAATGTAAAAGCTCCAAACGTTTGTTTGAATCTTGAATACTAAACTCTCAAAGATTCTTGTGGAAAGGAGACTAACCTCTTTGATTCACCGTTTGGAAGGAAGACTCCCCGCTTCTCTCTCGTGTTTGTTGTTTGGTGGAAGTTAGCCATAAACTTCATTTTTCCTTGTATACGGGAGTTTGAGAGTTTAAACTATTAAAAGCTCTTAATTTTATTGGATACTCTCAAGATCAATTATTGTGGAGAGGAGTATGTCTTTTAATTTTTTCGAACAAACCTATACAACCTCTGGTGCCTTCTCTCTTCCCTTAACTCTTTACATTTATGCAACTTATCTTCTGCGCTTTTATTTTTTCGCTGGATAGCTCTAAAATATTTTCTAACTCTGATTTTATTTCCAAAAGTTTTTCAAAACCATGTTTTTCTAAAACACACAATTCACCCCCCCCCCCCCCCCCCTCTTGTGTGAAAAGTCATGTCCAACATAACATACTACTATAATGACTTTCTCGGAGAGTTAAGTAGTTAGTAAAGGTTTTGTGCAATTTATATTATTAATATGCTAATTATGAAATATTGCAACCAAAAAGGATCTTGTAATCCCTTGTAGGATGACATAAGCCGCTCTTTTGAGGAAGATCCCACACTTGGAAAACTCGCTTCAAAGCATAACTGGCACACCCCTTCTTAGGAACTAGCCATTCTAATAGCGTAGGTGGTGGAACCCAGAGACGTCCACCCCTAACTAGGTCAACCCTGGGGGCATGGACATGAACCTTATTTTTGGCTGGGGACGGTTCCTAGCGACGTTGAAGAACCACACTAACACTTTCTAATCGAGGCTAGCAATGATGAAACTCCTTGGATTACAAAGTTTGATGGACACGTCGGATAGACCAGTAACACCCACAAGGTGAACAAATTTAAAATTGCATGAATAAAGAGAAAGTTTTGACGCATCACTAATTAATCGAAGACGACGATATTAGAAACCTATAAGGTGAACTAGACAAATATAAATAAATGCCCAAAATATAAAGGTAAGTATATATTTAAACACTGTCATTTTTTCCAAGGCATGAAAGCTAAGGAAATATTACAGAAAGAAAAAAAAGGAAAAAGAGAAGAGCGTCAGGCTTCCTCGCCCTAAGACACTGCACCCTAGTTGTCTACCAAAGCTCCATCCTAGGCAGCTTTAAAAGGATCCAGTTCTGCAATAAGGATAGAAACGTACATGCATAATTCCTTGGCCTGATCAACTACTTGGTCTTGAGCTCCGTACATATTCTTCAAAGTTTCCTAGGAGAATATCAAACTCTCTCATTCAGACTGGCCACCTTGCCATAATGAGGTCTCTAATCCTCAACACGAGACTCCTTGGCATGGTGTTCCACCACGGTAATGGAAGTGAATGTCTTTTAATGTATCTTCCTTTATGCTTCGAGGGAAGAATCTAGCTCAATATTCTAGATGGACAAACTCGAATTAGAGTCGTGGACCTTCGCCTTTTCTTTCAAGGCCTTAGTACGACTGAATTCATCTTGGAGAGCAATTGTAACCTTCTAGAATTTAGAGCATTTCTGCTCTATATCTTTGTATTTTTCCTTTCAGGTATCCATCTTCTTTGAAGGATTTACCATAGCCAAGACGTCACCTTGACCACTAACAGCCAAGGAGAATAAAGTAGTTTCCTGATAAGTGTGGTAAATGACCTCAGAGAGAAGCTCCGTCTTGTCCACCTCTGGAATATTTTGAACGAAGGACAAATACTTCGCAGACACAATAACAACAACTTCCTCAGTAGTGAAATGAATTTAAGCTTGAAGAATGACATACAGTTAAAAGAAAGGAGTAGCTTACGCTAAAGTAGCACTTTAGAAAGATGAGTTCGTTTAGGGGAGTCATCCCTCAAAAGTGAATGATGGCTTTGATCCTTGCCTCTCATCACCAGAGCAGTAAAAGGCTCTGGGTGGTCTCCCGTAGATAGAGTTGTAGAGGAAGTGGTTATATGAACAACTTTGGGGGAAGCTGCAATAGCCTTAGGAGTAGATGAAGGTACAAGAGTTGCAGGGGAAGATGTAACAGCCCGACCAGGAGGAATAAGTTTGATGCCTTGAGAGGTGGCAATGGAAAAGACCATTTGCAGCTTTTTTCATTTTATCTGTAAAGTACACGTATATATCTAAAAGAACTCTAGGACTCCTCCATCACCAAATATTTTTTTCTTTCCGCGTGACCGACTACGCTTACAATAGCACGAGGGTTAATCAACTTCTCGCTTTGTAAGGAATAAAACACTTCACTAGGGCCAAATCATTCTTCATAACCAAGTCCCTGATATAGAGACTCTAAATCCTCCCTTACCAAAATCTCTTTAATAGAGAGAGAATCTAGTTGAATGTTGTAGAAATAAACTGCATAGTGGAAATAAGGCCAAGACCAGTACTTCACAAACTTGATCTTAAAACAAAGAGAGGACTCAATTGGGCTAGAGTAGAAGGAGATACAAACCTCTAGAGTACGAGGCTTCACCAGCATGAAGTGCTTAAAAAATCTCCCTAGTCACCAATGAAGAGGATGAGCCAGAGATGGTTCTTAAAAAGTTTGATAAACCTATGATCTTAGATATAATTATGAGAAATATGGATAATGTATAACAAGTTGAAAAATAGTCGAGGAAAGGGTTTACAAGACATATACTCGGCCCAAAACTAGAACACCTTAGTGTAGGCCCAATAACCCGACTGAATTTGAGGTGGGACAACTTTCAGGTACTTCAGTATGGCCACCTCAAACTCAGAGAGTGGCGGCCATATATCTATCCTAGTGCACAAGCACTCATAAAACAAAACTGAACACTCAACAAAAGGGTTGCATATCTCTTTTCCCAACTTCGTTGGAAGGATCCACCAATCAAAAATGCAGCTGACCACAATGTTGGACGCGTCTAGAGCCACTCTAGTACTTAAAAAAGAAGCCCCCTACTATTTTTGTAGCCATCCAATTATATTTGATCACATTATTCGGCTCCACCAACATAACCATTTTCAGGTATAGCTCATCAACCTTAAAATGCTCAGAAGTTTTTAGCTAAGAGTCTCCCTTTAGTCGACCTATGCACTCAAGACGTGCCTTGACGTCGACATCATTGGGTTCTTAATTATAGATTTTTTGATAAACCTGAATATAATCCCGAACAAGTTCCCTCATCAGGCTAGTAACTTGCATTTCTGAAGCCGACATAGCGGGAAAAGTAGAAGTTTCTATTAAACTAGACAAATGGGCATGGGAGTAATCACATAATCCTCCTAAGTATCATCATCAAAGTATAGAGCATCGAAAAGGAAGCTCCCTCATCCTAGTATCCCACATATAACCTATCTGAACTAGAATCATCAGTTTGGGATATAGCCTCATGGACCTAAGCAATCATCACTACTACAAATAACACATCTAATATCGGCCGTGAAATACATTTAACCTTGGCTACACAGGCGAGATAAGGAAGGGCGACATAAAAAACAATCACTTTTCACCTCTGTGTTTTTAAAACCGAGGTTAGAAATTAAAAGGTCGTGGGTTCGATCCCCAACATTAGCATTTTATAATTTTCAGGCCAATCATTAAAAACTTTAAATATATAATACAAGGATTAAAAAGGAGTAAAATGATTGATTATAAATTTCAAAGGGATATAAAATATTTATTTTCTAGTTTTTCCATATCCACTCTTTATGATCACAACGAATAGAATACACATCATCTGAATCATTTTCTTCAGATGTTTGATTTTCATCAGTACTATCGGGAAGATGTTTACCTTGAAAAATAATTGACCATCTAGTCTTAGAAGGACCAGTGACATAAAAAACTTGTTTGGAAATGAAAATTTACATTTAGAAATGTCGTATGCACTTCAAGTAATTACATGAAACTTAGGCATATGTGACCACCATTTGCAAAGATTCGATGCACTACTCTCTTTGCAAATGAAAAATGTGTGGGAGAAATTAAATTCTGATAAAAAAACAAGAACAACCTTTACTCTTCCCAAAAGAGAGAAACAACTATAAGGATTGAAATTTTTCTTCATTTCTCAAGACGGTCACACGTCATTCAAGAATATCAACCATCAGAAGTAATCATTGCAAGTATTAAATTACCAGATGTTTCATCTTCAACCTCTTCTATAAATGTATACTTTCATATACTAAATTTCCTCATCTTCAAATTGCTCTTCTTAACTTCCTATAGCAACATGAGTTCTCCAACTGAGAAGGCTAAGAGCATTATCTCAACAAAAGTCATTGTTAAGAATAAAACCATCCCTACAGTACAACACCATCAACAGTCAACTGAGGAGGTCCAACCATCTGGTTCGACTGCTGTCATGGATGCATTGAGGGTGAGGAGGGCTAAGAAGAAGAAGAAGAAGAAGATCCTGAAGAAGAAGAGAAGGGTGTCGAGGAAGATTGTTTACTATGACTCAGATGAGGGTAGTGAGGAATGACTCGTAGATTGAGAAGATTTTTGTAGTGCTAGAGGATATTGTTCTGATGTGGAAAAAATTATGTAATCCAAGAATCTTGTACTCTTTCCTTTTGATCAATGAAAAAATGAAGAAAAAAATAGTACACAACCAATAAAAATAAAGCTTCTCAACAACAACAAGAATAACAGTAATGGAGAATAACAAGAACAACATTAATAAATCAAAGCAACAACAAGAAGAACAACAACAATAATAACATACTAGAGAATAATGGTGAGAGAGTTTTTTTCGTTCCCTAGGACTCCTTGGAGAATAAGTGTTCTTTCGTTGGCTGGAGAAGAAGTGTTTTTCGCTAGGGCTCGAGAAGTGAATGAGGTAGACACTGAGGGGATAAAGCATATAAAGAATATTTATCACAGTTATAATGAAAACTGAGGTAACATATCCGACGTAAAATCTACAAAAAGTAAAGGTGTCGTTTTTGTTTCAAAAAGAATAAAAAAAATATAGTATTTATCTCGTTTTCATGAAAATCGAGGTAACATATCCGACATAAAATTTAAAGGTGCCTTTTTGCTTCCATATAAAACATAAAACTGCAAAAGTTGAGAATTAAATCTCAAACCCTGAGCATAATTTATGTCGGATTTTCATAAAACCGAGGTAACAAATTAATTTATTTTATAAAAAAAAAGGTGCTCCCGTCACATATGCCCTCAATTTTATATTGTTCGTGGTGAAAGCTTTGTCATAAAAAACGTTATTTGTTGTAGTGCATAGATGAATGGGATGTGTTTGAACTAGGAGATATTCTTGTTCTCGTTACAGGAGATGCGTCTCTTTTAAGATGCTAACCCGACTAATATTACTATCACTCACAATAATTGAAGAAAAAGAAATGTTAAAGGTATTAAAATCTTGAGGTAAGGAGAGTACTTGGTAATGCAAAGCTGACGAAATCAAAATGTATAAGGTGAGAAATGGAAGCTTTGAGAAAGGAACTAAGGCTATTCTGGTGAATAGTCTTTGGAAGGAAGAGAGGAAGATGCTTGCAAATATAAATTGTCTCTCAAGGATTGTGAAAAGTTTCATCAACATTCAACAACACACACGCGCGCGTGCGCACACACACACACACATATTCTTAGAGACTATGATTGTGGAGTAAGTGGATCCCCGTCTCGCATTCCCACTACAGGGGAACTTTCTTCCCCACCCCTTCCCTACAGATCTCAAAAAACCTCCAAGATTCTTATGGAGATCGATAAACGTAAATTTGTATTTATTTCTTTTAATCAAATTAATATTTAAAAAATTCAAAAACTAACCACGAGAAATTAAAAAATTAAACCTCTAGACAAAAATATATTTTTTAATAATATCTGTTTTGTTGAGAATTATGATCACCACACTTTTAAATTTTTTTATAAAAGAAATTATATGAAATGAAAAATAAAATATATTATTTTAAATTTGTTTATAAAATAAATTATATGAATTAACAACTAAACCTACACAAAAAATTTAAAAATATATATAAATTAAGAATATTATGGTATTCTAAGTGGGAAAGGAGACTCCACTAGACGGAGGTATGTTTGATGTCCTCGTCCTCAAAGTTCCTTCTAGAGAATTTTGTTCTACATCTCCACCGAGGAAAATTCCTCATCTTTAAAATCCTAAATAGGAAAATCCTTGCAGGAATCTCCAACTATCTCAATCCAATTTTGAGTAGACATATTTATAGCGATGCTGTTTGAGAATATATATATATATATATATATATATATATATATATATATATATATATATATATATATATATATATATATATATATATATATATATATATATATATATATATATATATATATATATATATATATATATATATATATATATATATATATATATATATATATATATATATATATATATATATATATATATATATATATATATATATATATATATATATATATATATATATATATATATATATTTATTTATTTATTTATACACATACATATAGTCATTGTAAAGTAACCACTCTTGAATTTAATAAAATATATGTTAAAAATAAATTTAAGTTTAGAAAATATATGTTAATATTCTAGACTACATGTTACCAAAATGATTTTTTTTTTCATACGTGAGAGATATATGACGTTCCTTTCTATTAATATGATTAGAAGTATATACATGAAATGTGTATCTTAATGATTCTCAAACAATAATGTGTATTGTAAACCTAGTCTTAAAACAAGAGCTTGGACTAGTCCTAAAAACTAGTGCATGTGTGAATGAGTATTGTAAAATTCGAAATAACTAGTTTGATTCTAACTAGTAACAAAAATATCTGCCTGAATTCTCATAGAGACGTTGTGTAGTTATTAGGTAGGCAGAGTTTATAATATTGTGGCAGGATGATGCTAACAAGTCCTGTATATATAAAAAGGTCCCCCACTCTCTTCTCATCATCCCAAAGATAATATTGACCTCTCTTTCTCTGCTCATATAAGGGTTAAAGATACATAGTAGCATCAACAAGTTGTGTATAGAATTACTCGTTTTTTGTTTCCCCCATGCGCATGAATATGAGATTACTTGTTTAGATGAGAATAAATCACATGCATGCATGAAATGAAATAAATTTATTTGGGGATACGAGCTTTATCTTCTTTCTTTCTCTCTTTGCCCTTCTTTGTTAATCTTACAAAATCAGTCATTATTTTCATTAGTGAAATTGCCTTTGTAATTAACTATGATTAAAATTCTAACTATAACACTAACAACCCATTAACATTAAAATTATATTTTTCAAATACTTTATTTTCAAAACCTTCGTCGTGATTTTAAGATTGTTTTAGCACCTCCTTAGTCTTGTCTCCTTCAAGGTTTTTTGATAAATAGCACCGATATTCTTTTGGTTGGCAATCGACAATTGCATTAATTGATTAAACGTATCCTTCAATTTTGTTATTTTATATTGCGGAAGTGCTTGAGTGTAGTTTTGATACGATTGTCTGTTTCATGGACTAGCTTCAGATCTCTATCCTTAATTGAAATTGTTGTTCCTTTGGATGTTATTATTTTAATATTTTTCAAGCCTTTGTTGGTCGTGTACATGATTGAATTCTTCATCATTTGGAAGGAAACATCCACAGGGTGATGATAACTACATGCGTCATAGAATTCAATCTACATGTGCTTTGGCATCTCATGCATCTCTTTCAATTATTGTGGGAGCTTGGACAATGCTTTTTCAACTCATCTACTATTTGTGTTAACAACTTGTTCTATGCTAGAATTGCATAATTAGTATTCAGTTTCGTGATTCAATTCTTTCTCAGAGCAGGGTTCCTATTATACTGGCCTTGATGGTTCCTGACTTCATTCTTTCAATTATTGCAATTTCATATTCTGTATTTTTTTGACATTAAAGAACCCCCAACAATAGCATATAGCAACAACTTAGGTTGTTGTTGTAATTCATTCTAGAAGATATGTATTTGTGTGAGATCATCGAAACCATGGTTTGTGCATCTCCTCAACATGGATTTGTATCTCTATCGAGCTTCACAAAGAGATTTCGTTACACCTTGAGAGAACACACAAATTGTTGTTTTACCTTCTATGAACTTGTTTTTAATAAATAAGTTATTCAATAACTTTTCCTCCAATACGTTCCAGTTGCTCATCACTTCAAATGGTTGATCAAGATATTATTGTTTAGCATTTCCAATAAATGCATGAGCATGAAAATAATCTCATGAATACCTTATATTCCTAAACTTTTATAGCTCCAAGTGTACCTGACATCTCGTAAACCTTTGTGAGTTATGTATAAGGATCTTCATGATCCAATCTAGAAAAATAATTAGCATAAAGAATTTGTAATAAATCTATTTTCATCACGCTCTGACGAATATTCCTAGACAGTCTAGCTATGTCAGCCAGTCATCTCAGATCTTTGTGGCACGACATGCCACCTCAGTTGTTATTTTCTTTGTTACCATTGTTTGGTTTCCATTATTTCCATTGTTGTTATTTATATTGAAAATTTTCTCAATTTTGTTGTTGTGGTTGTTATTACTAGTGTATACCATGGTTTCTGGTTTTGAAACAGAAGACTCTTCTATAGATTTTTTTTTGTTAGTAGTTTCTCCTTTCTTATCTTGCTTTTGTTTTTACATGTTGTTCGTCACTTTCCAAAACTAACATGAGTTGTTTATTGTAAACCTTACCTTACTTAAACAAATATCAACAGACTAGTCAACACTACTAGTAGGTTAGATTTTATTGACCTATTCTCATGTATGATCGTGGTCAGTAATAAACAATTTAAATAAGCTATTAATATTATCACTCATCATTATGCATTATAGCTCATGTTTGAGTCAACAACGTGAAATCAATCGTATTTTCTAATAGACAATTTCTTAACCTAATATCCAACACTATAACGTTAAGCTACGATAGTTCATGCATATACTAAGCCTAAATCTATCTATAGAGTTTAGCATCTAGTAGATGAAAATCTTGGATCTAGTAATGACAAGTACCTTTTTATATATCAAATCAAAACGATGAAAACTTGTTTTAGGCAGCTAATTCAAAACAAGCATTAATCACTAATAATTCCTCAAGATTTAAGCATAAAAAGAATTACATATAACGTCATGATCACAATCTTTACATGAACATTAAGATGACTACATCTAACCCAAACAAAAGAGAAATTAGATACACTTACTCATTGTAGCTTTACAATTAATATCTAAAAGAAAGATATTGAAAAGCATCTAAAAATCTAATATATATATATATATATATATATATATATATATATATATATATATATATATATATATATATATATATATATATATATATATATATATATATATATATATATATATATATATATATATATATATATATATATATATATATATATATATATATATATATATATATATATATATAGTTAGTTGTACTTTCTAAAAGTACAATACATGATAACCACTTATGTTATAGGGTTCTATTAGGTTTATTAGGGTTATTGTGGTGTTAGAGCAAGCTCACATAGGGATGGTGGGGAGCTCTATATACTTGTGTTTTATGAGTAAGTTGAGTATCCTCTCAGCCTCAGGGTTGAGGTATTTATAGAAATTCATCAGGCCTGGATCTTAGCTCTAAGTAAGAACTCTAATATCTCTCAGGAATATGGATAATGGGTGGTTTATTTCCTTATTTTTCATGAGAATGTTTCTCTGATCTTTGACTGTATTTCATGTCGTTACTGAGTGTGGATATTTTGTTCCTCACTTTTTTGTACATGGGTGAGCAACCTAGTCAAAGGGTCACCATTTCAGATGTTGGGTGCTCATTATGATAAATTGGAAAACACTGGAAACAAAATGTGGTTAAGGGATCTTCCTTAGGTGATGGGTGTTACCTACTCACTTTTGGTGAATATTGCATTGCCTTCTATGTATTCCTTGTAAGGTTACTTATACACTATTTCTCAAGCATGAGGCTTTGTAAAGGGTGAAGTGATTTATTCACATGTCTCTCTATAAAGTTCCAATTGAAGTTACATATGAAAGACTTTAAATTTAGCCCCTTAGGTGAGACTTTAACTTGAGCCTCTCATGCAAGACGTTAAGTTGAGTCCCTAATGAGAGACTTTAAGTTGAGTTCCTCAAGCAAAAGTTTAAGTTGATTCCCTCGAGAGAGACTTTGGTGTTGAATGAGAGGTGGTGTGATATAACCATAATACTTCATGAAGTGTTCCTCCCGTAGTCCTTTGGCTTCATCTAACTTTTTCTACCCCTAATACTACTCTATCTGTTGACTCATCTTATTTGTGAAATTCTAGCACTCTAACACACTTTAATAATGATGTCCTCACATCAGAACATAATGCCAAGACAGATGTTACAACATCTTCTGTCTGAAAGAAGAAATAAACCAAACTGAAAATAAATTGCAGAAATATAAATAACATAGTCAATTGGTAACCCAGTTTGGTGTAACATCACCTACATCTGGGGGCATCCAAGTCAGGAATAAATTTTACTATGATAGCATTAGTTCAAAGCTAAACTCCCCCGTTTACAACTTCTCTTCTAATCACTACCTTGTGCAACTTCTACCTAGAAACTCTCTAGATATGAGATCCCCCTCCCACTTCCTAATCAGTCACAATCTCAATGGCAATACCTCAAGAAACCAAAAAGAAGAAGAAAATTCTTCCAACTTCAATACTTAGTTTTACTTACAAGCTTCAACTAATAACAATACACTCTTGCTTAAAAGCTTTAGAGTGGACAGTTAACAATACACAATTAGTCTACCTCACTGTATTAAAAGATACAAGGGTGACTTACAAAGTCACACAAACAAGACTCTTAAAACCTAAGATTCTAAAACCTCCCCTTATTTTTACAAAAGTGAAAGTCGTAAAATACATTAGGTTTATATCTTCTTTAAATAGTCTTCAGACCTCGTGGGCTTGGGCTCTTGAAGCACAATTCATCATAAATCAGCTTGAAATCATAAGTATAATATCATGCACAAAAATAGGAACAGAATACAAAGTTTCCTAAAAAGGCTCAACGATCCTTTTTAAGAAAACCGTCTCAATCTGTCAAAATAGAAGTTCCCACAATATCCTCCCTTGGATAACGCAAATGTGTGAATTAAAACATACTAAAAAATTACACTAATAATACCAAAAACAGTCATGCCCTAACTTGCTGGTATAACATGTCTTGGAACAAGTCACAACATCATGCTAAACATGATGTTTGTTTGTCATGGCAAAACATCTGGTTTAACATCTTGGTAGCAGCATGTTTTACCAAAATATTGTCAAACCACAAAACTTAAAATCTCCCTCTTTCGCAAATATTGGCTAAAATATCCTTTGCTGGAGGGAGGAATAAAACCACAAAAATAAGACCCAAGCTTCATGTAAATTTTGCACAACCTGCAAACATAAGGATATCAGAGATAAAGTGCAGCTACAGATCATTAGAGATTACAACTCCTTCAAACTCCAAAAATCTCCAGAGATCAGATGTCATGAGATGAGGTCTGACATCACATAAACATAGCTTCAACACATCAGCAACCTCAAAAAAGTCCATTACTCCCCCTGTCACACATAACCAATACTCCCCCTGAAGGGGTAAACCCAAATCACCTAAAATCCAAACCTCAATTGTCTTAGTTCACACATCCCTCTTAAGGGGAAACCCCAAACCACCTAGAAGATAAATATGAACTGTCCAAGTTCATACATTAGAAACATATACATCAAAAGCCACACATATTAGAAACACATACATCATATTTCACACATATTACTCAGAACATCAAAGTAATAGATTACCATAGAGCATCCAAGGTTCTTCATAACCATAATATGTCAGAACATGTTGCACAACATTGCCCACATACAACCCATCAGTGATAACAACATAAGCAGGAGCAGTAGCAAGCATGATAGACTATCATGCTCTCCCTAAATAGTTGCATACAACAAGCAACCACAAAACACACCAAAGCCTGACATGATGCCATGTCATCTGATCCATCATTAGAAACAGCAAACATAACAAACACTTTACTCCCCCCTTTTTAGGAAAAAATTAACAAAAAAATAGAGTAAATTTAAACAAGCATAAATGGAAACACACCGTAGCAAAAGCTACAAACAGTTCTAATGGAAGCAATCAACAAAGAAACAGATGGAAGCAAATACTGTTAAGGAATTATTATAACACAAAAAATAAAAAAATAAAATAAAGCAGCAACAGAAACTTCAAGTATGAAGCTAACTATCTACTCCAACCACCCGAGTTAATTAAATTAACCTAATCTTCATCACCATCCTCGTCAGAATCATGCACTTGAGCATGACTTTTATTCAAGGCTTCATCTTTGTCACATATGTTTTCTTTGTCCTAGATGCTCCAGTAGATGATCCAACAGATGTCATGACTTCAGACTCCACTTTCTTCGAATCCGCATTCTTGTCCTTCTTGGAATCCAACACAAGAGCCCTTTTAGCATCAGTGTTTTTGGAATTCTGACTCATGTTGAAATGCAGCTAGATAGAAGGCTGAAGCAGTAAGGTTTTGGAGGAAAAAAAAGAATAACGACCTTGCTTATATCGTCTGATCAATCAAGGATATGATTGTTGAAAAGAGCGAAATTATCCTTGGTAGTAAATACATTCTCTTGTTCCTCTTTTTTCACTTTCTAAGCTTTGACTGTAAAATTCTCCATGTCATTTAAAAAATGCTTTTCTTGAGAAACGCACGCAATAAAAAAACGTTTTTCATGCCTTCTAAATTGTAGTTGCTATAACTCTTCATTAATACAAATTTCCAATACGCCCCTGACAAAATAATGACCAGTTACAATGGCCTTGTCTAGCTGGGCAGAGTGAGAATCCTTGAAAAGTCCTGATTGTGGCCAACTTGTCACGGTACAATATTATGACATCCTGGTTGACATTGTATCCTTTCAGTATCCAAACAATTTGGAACAACGACTTTCTTAGCAATACACTTAGACCCGAAGAACCCAAATTATATTCTTACTGATCCAACAGAAAAGATTGTTTCTCAAGAAGAAACATCCTTAACAACCAAGAACACACACAATGGAAACAGAATAGGACTCACACAAAAAGATCATAGAGCAGACAAAAAAAAACTCCCTCTGAATTACATAGCTTAAGAGTTCAGCAAGGTGTAGCTGAACAACTAAACACAATGTCGAGACATATAGCCTGACATCTCAATTCAACAAGAAAGACAACTCCTCTTGAAGATCACTGCCCACTTCAGAGAAAAATAAATTCTCCCAAACAATAAACATCATTGTTCTTCAAGGACATACACGTGAAACCATGAACTGTCCCGGTTCACATATCAGGTGCACATGCACATCAGAAAAATAAGCCTCAAAATCATTTTAGAGAAACCAGAGTTCTCCAAAATACTTCAGGCAAGCAAGATGTCATGTATATCTGGATTGACATCATGCACACAAACCACATCAACAGAAGTACATTTCCTCTTAAGTACCAACAGCTAGAATGATGTCGAAACATGGCATCCTAGCACCACCAAAGATCACATATAAATGTAGTGATCATTTCCATGTTACAAATCATAACAAAGAAAACCCAAAGAAACCATGGTTCTCCACAATATTAGGAATGTCATCCTGCACTACACATCAATTCCTTCCTTTCATCACTATCACAACCACAATCACCATCAGACTTGGCCAATAACTATACTCCACAAAACACCAAAATTCGATGAAAATATTGGTGACAACAGCCTCCACATGTTTAGCTCCCATGTATAATCTGCTTCATTTTCTGGAGAGTTACTCTGTTGTGTTGATGTTCTAACATTTGCTTGGACATCAGTCCCTTTCACAATGGTTTAACCATTAAATTTGGTTTTGGAGATAACAACCATGGGTTCTGCTATCATCATAGTAACCCAAAAACACCCAGTTGCATGAAATACTAGAGAATCACGATAACGAATTGTAAGAGCGGATCATAGATACTCACATAAGGAAACTACACCGAGAGAAATAAACACTCATGCACAACAAGAACCTAAAGAAGCTTTTACACAGAAGCACAATGTCCAGACATCATGTCTATCATTAAATAACCACCAGCAAATTGTCTAACAAGCACCAATTAAGCTGACCAAAATACCAGGGTGCTGACTGAGCAAAACACCATTATCACCATTTTCAACCTCAATCTGCTCCTCCTCTCCCCTTTAATCCTCTATCAACTAACCTTCACCTGGCCTCATAGGAACCATAAAAGTAAGTTACAACATTTGGTGACTAGATCTTTCTTGGACATTAAGCTTGAGCATACAATTCCTTGGGGTAAGCATAAATAGCAACTGACTCTAGACTCAACTTCCTCATCAAAACTTCATACAACTCATTAGAGACCAACTATTATCCCTTAGTGAAAATTCCCTTAAGACTTTGATCATACAACTGAATCGTATTTATCTTTCTACTTTGATCACTAGAAGTTACATTATAACAAAACACAACTTGTTACACACACACACACACACACACACACACACACACACTTATATAAATATGTTCTCCTCCACATCTATTTCTTTTTATGAGTCATGTAATTAACCAAAGGATACATTAAAAATAAAATGGTTGGCCAAACCTAAAACATAGCTTGAGACATCTGCTTAAATATGTCACTACAACAATTGAAACATATCAGATATCACCAAAATTTACTTATGTTAGTATATTATTTATGAATCACCTTAGAATGCAATAAAAAACTAGGTAAAATTAAATAGGAAAGAGAGTAAAATAGTTGTATTGTGTTTGAATTGTCATATTATGTAAGATACTTTTTGGGGAGACAGAGTACGACAACAATGAAACATAGTACGCTGACATCATGATAGAGTATTGCAAAGACATGACAATGTATGACTGCGAGACGAAGAACAAAAAATATAACCTTTGTGAAGAAACTAAGAAGAAGATGAAGAGAGAGGATGATAGGTTTTAGGGATCTGCTTTTTGTGTGTGTGTGTGTGTGTGTGTGTGTGTGTGAGAGAGAGAGAGAGAGAGAGAGAGAGAGAGAGAGAGAGAGAGAGAGAGAGAGAGAGAGAGAAATCAAAAGTTTTTGTTTTGAAATTTAGGGTTAGTTCGTGAGAGTGACACAAATAATTTAGGGTTAATTAGTTCTTAAATCCTTGGTAATTTGAATCTTTAGTTTTAAGATTAACTCTCTTAAATCCTTGGTAATTTGAATCTTTAGTTTTAAGATTAACTCTCTTTAAAAGGAATAGATACAATCAAAGTTAGATCTTAAGGAGAGAGAGAGAGAGAGAGAGTTATGGGTGATATTGAAAATTCGTGAGAAAAAGTGAGAATTTGTAAAAGAACTTGTGTGTCTTTTCATTTTTTTTATTGTAAAAATTTATATGATAGCGATTTTAAATAAATGATATTATAAAGGTATATATGTACTAATATTTATTCAAAAGATAGATATTCTTATAATAGCATTTATTATAAAAAGCTACAATAGCATTTATAGGGAAAGCGTTATTATAGAGATACATTTATAATAACATCTGACATAAAAACGCTATTATAATTTTCTGTGATATTTTTAATAACAATTGATTAAAAAACGTTAATAATTAATGCTATTGTAGAACAAAATTGTAGTAGTATCCTAAGTGAATAATTTATGTTTAGAAGAGATAAATGAAGACAATAAACTAGCAAGTCTCGCCAGTTAGATTTTTGGTAATTATTGTGATTGAAATTTTCAAGAGAAATAAGTCTAAATTGATCAATGGACTCATCATTGTGTATCAATGGAAGAAAAAAAATTGGTTAAATTATTTAGTAGAGTGTTTGATGATGTGCTCAAAAATTATGTCTCGATCATTGATGATGCCATTCCCATGTTTGAGAAATGAGTTAATTTTGTAGTTTTTGTTTTCCTTTTTGTATTTATGGAAGAATTTGGTGTTTTTATTTAGAGCAATATCAAGATTTTATTGTGCTATCTTATCTTTGTCGTGGCAATATCAAGATTATACATATATAATGAGTAAATAGAAACACAACATTCTTGATAATTATAGACCAGAAAATATTCTTGATCATTCTTTCTCCATTAACACCTAGGATTAAAACTATAGAGAATGCTTCAATAAGAAATCTAATAACATTAAAAATATAGAGTATGATTCAATAAGAAAACCTAATAAAAGATAGCTCAACGAAATCCAGATAAAATTAGTATAAAAAAAATATTCTCATTTATTTGAAAATAAGTTTTTGAAGAATTTTAGGTGTGGTAATTGATTATATGTTTTAAAAAAACATGATGTTAGCTACTGGAATGAGGTGTAACCAGTTATCTCAAATCTGGTAATCGGTTACGCGGAAAGTTTTTTCAATTTTAACTTATTTTTTAAGTTGTTTTGTGTTTTTCCCAATTTTAGATGTGTTGTATAAATAGTCTTCAGTGCTCTCATTTGAGGTTAATGTCAATTTTAATTCTCACTCTCAATTACTCTTCTCTCAATTTACTCACTTCATCTTCTCCAAATTAACTCAATTCTCCATTGATTCACTATTGAAAGTTTTGTATGTTCTAACATTTGACATCAAAAGCACTGATTCTGATCCATTTCAGCTAAAACACTGACTATTGTTTCCAACGATAGAATCTCCACCAACCTTTCGATTCTTGATTCGAAGAATTATGACAAGTGGTACAAGCAAATGAAAGTTTTGTTTGGGTATCAAGAAGTTCTTGAGGTGATCAACAATGGAGTCGCACCACTTGAGTATCAGAAAGTACATTCAAGGAAGAAAAGAAGAAAGATTACAAGGCACTCTTCTTGATTCATTCTCGTGTTGATGGTGACAACTTCGAGAAAGTTGGAGATTGTGAGTCGGCAAAGCAAGCTTGGGAGATCTTGGAAAAAACTTATGTAGAGGCTGTTAAAGCAAAGGTTGTGAGGTTAGAAACTCACAAGAGGCAATTCGAGTTAACGCAGATGGAAGAGAAGGAAACGATAAAATGATTAAGTGACGCGTATTACACGTTTGGTGAATCAAATAAAGGCGTGTGGAGAAACCGTTTTGGAGCAGAGTGTTGTGTCGAAGACCTTGCGTTCTTTAACGTCAAGATTTGACAATATTGAAGTGGCTATCGAAGAGTCGAAGGATCTTGCGACATTGAGCAAAGATGAGCTTCAAGGCGCTTTTGAGGCTCATGACCAAAGGATGGACGAAAGAGGAAATGATAAAGCTAAGACGGAGATTGCTTTACAAGCGCGACTCAACGAGAAGAGTAAAAGATCGAAAGGAAAATGGGCTTCGAAAGGGAAGGAAAATTTTTAGAATTTGGGTGGAAGAGATCCATAAAATTCGAAGGTTTCGATGGGAAAAAGAGGTGAGAGCAACTTTAAAGATAGTGGTTAAGACAACAACTTCAAGAAGAATGACAAGAGTAAGGTGAAGTGTTACAATTGTCATAGACTTGGTCACTTCGCAAGAGATTGTAACGCAAAACCAAGGGAAAATCAAGGCGATGAAGCTACAGTTGCGAGGCAAGAGGTGGACGATGAAAACACGCTTTTGGTTATGATTATGAAAGAGAATTATGGCACTAAAGAATTGTTGGGCATCAGCAGTAGCAACTGCAAGTTGCGGGACAACAACTCCAGTAGTTTGAAAATTACTACAGAAACGCGTCCGGAGCAAAACATTATGGTAACAGTTTGAGAGGAAGTCCAAGGAAGTGATGAGTGGTACTTGGATTCTGGTTGTTCAACGCATATGACAGGTAGAAAGAATTGGTTTGTCAAAATCAATCAAGCCACGAATAATAAGGTGAAATTTGCGGATGATACCACTTTAGTGGACGACGGGGGTCGGTGATGTTTTGATCATGAGAAGGGATGGTTGTCATTCCTTGATCAAGGATGTGTTGTACATTCCAGGAATTAAGTGTAATCTCTTAAGCATTGGTCAATATCTTGATAAGAATTACATGATTCACATGGAAAACAAGATTTTACGCGTTTTGGACCGAAATGGGGTTTTAGTCCTTAAAGCTCCTATGGCTGCCAATAGAACTTTCAAGATAGAGTTGAGAGTGATGGAGTATAGGTGTTTAGCTATAGCGGTAATTCGAGAAGAGTGATTATGGCACTACCGACTTGGGCCTCTAAATTTTTGCATTCTCAAAGTGTTGCAACAAAATGGTATGGTTACTGGGCTGCCACACATTAAAGTTCCAGCTGAGTTTTATGAAGAATGTGTGAAAGGAAAGAAACACAAGGGGATCTTTAGCAAGGATGCGGGTCATAGGACCAAAGCTCAACTTAAGGTGGTCTATTCTGATGTATGTGGGTTGATGCAAGTTGAGACGTTGGGTGACAATAGGTATTTTGTCATATTTATTGACGATTTTAGTAGAAAGCTATGGACTTACCTTATCAAGAGGAAGAATGAGGTGTTTGATGTGCCCAAGAAGTTTAATTCCATGGTGGAGAGACAATGCAATCAAAAACTTAAAGTGCTCAAAACGGGCGGTGGAGGTGAATACCTCTCAAATGAATTTGGGAGTCTTTGTGACCAAGAGAGGATAGTGCATGAGATTGTACCACCCTATAAACCACAACAAAATGGTGTTGCCGAGAGGAAAAATTGGTCGATTATGAACATGGTTCGTAGCATGTTAATTGGAAAGAACTTGCCAAAGGAGCTACGGGGAGAAACAATCTCTACAACCACCTCTCTATTGAATAAGTGTCCTACTAAGAAGCTTGAGAAGCTGACATCGGAAGAGGTATGGTCTGGATTCAAACTGAATTTAAACCATTTAAGAGTTTTTGGTTTGGTGGCGTATCGACATGTGTCGGGTCAACTTAGAAAAAAGTTGGACGACAAGGGTGAGGAAACGATATTGGTAGGATATCACTCTAGTGGTGGATACAAGGTGTTTGACGCGGGAAATCGGAAGATTGTGATCATTATTTTCGATGAAATAAGTGATGCAGGTCCTAGGGTAACCGATTACATGCAGCCAATGTATTCTGATGTAACCGTTTACATGCAAAAAAATAAGCCTTCCACTTCTGCAGGACAGGGTGTAACCGGTTACACCCAGCCAGTTTATTCGGGTGTAACCAGTTACATGCAGAACAGATAGGCTTCAAGCAGCTTTATTTTTGATGATCCAGTCAGCTCCAAAACAGTCGTTGATCCACCGATTGAGGTCCTAAATGAAGAGAATGTTAGGCGGTCAACAAGGCAAATGATGTTACCTCAAAGACTCCAAGAATGTGAGAGATTTCAGTCACTTTGCGCTTATGGCCAAATTCGAACCGGTGAACACGGAGGAGGCCCTAAGCGATCTAAAGTGGATTTGTGCAATGAAGGAGGAGCTTAAATTTATTGAAAAAAATGGTGCTTCGGAGTTGGTTAATTTACCGCTTGGAAAGAAGCCGATTGGTGTGCGATGGGTCTATAAAGTGAAGGGAAATCCCAAAAGCGAGGTGATCAAGCACAAGGCTCGATTGGTAGCAAAGGAATTCTTGCAACGTGAAGGTATAGACTTTAAGGAGGTGTTTGTAGTTGTGGCTAGGCTAGAAACAATCTGATTAGTTGGCATTGCAAATAACAACGGTTAGGCGATATATCAAATGGACGTCAAATCTGCGCTTTTTGAATGGTCCACTTGATGAAGAGGTTTATGTTGAGCAGTCCCCCGAATTTGTACTAAAGAATCAAGAGATGAAGTTCTACAAATTGAATAAAGCTTATATGGTTTGAAATAAGCTCCAAGAGCTTGGAACAAACGCATTGATGGATTTTTATTTGATATTGGTTTCAAGCGGTGCGTGTCCTAACATAGAGTTTATGTGAAGATGGATATTAATGATGGTGTGATTATTCTTTGCTTGTATGTTGATGATCTATTGATTACCAGCAGCTGTGGGAAGAGTATCTCAAAGTTCAAGAGTGAAATTTTGGATGAATTTGAGATGACGGACCTTGGTATTATGACATATTTTCTTAGCATAGAGTTCCACAAGTCAAAAACGGGACTGCTCATGCATCAAAGGAGATATAGTCTTGAGATCTTGAAGATGTGTGAAATAGAGCATTGTAATGCGACCATTACACCATGTGGAGCAAGGTTGTAGCTCTCCAAGAGTGAGTATGAACAAGATGTGGATTCAACGCAATATAGGAGATTGATTGGATCATTGCGGTACTTGTGCAATACGCGGCCAGACTTGCCATTTAGTGTCGGTCTTGGTAGTAGATTCATGGAGAGACATAAGGTGCCTCACTTGACAGAGGTTAAGAGGATCCTTAGATATGTTAAAAGAACTCTTGGTTGCGGAACTCTTTTTCCCACATTGGATACATGCCTAAAATACGATTTAATTGGTTTCACCGATTCTAATTGGTGTGGTAATAAGGATGATAGAAAGTAAATTGTTGGATATATCTTTTTGTTTGGTAGGAAACCAATCTCTTGGTGTTTAAAGATGGAACCGGTGGTAGCACTATCGTCTTGTGAGGCTGAGTATATTGTGGCATTGTTATGTGTGTGTCAAACCATGTGGCTCATGAATCTATTGAAAGAGTTGGGTAGCAATGAGGATGAGACTACTACACTTCTTGTTGACAATGTTTATGCAATAAATCTTGCGAAGAATCTGATTGCACAACGGAAGGAGCAAGTATATAGAGATGTGGTCCATTATTTGAGGGAGCTAGTGAGTGAAGGCAAACTAAGATTGGGATATTGTCGAAACGATGACCAAGTTGTGGATTTGTTGACTAAGAGAGTAACAAATGAGGTGTTCAACAAGTTGAAGATGAGATTTAACATGTTAGACTTGGAACAACTGAAATGAGGTGGTATATTGAAAATCAGTTTTTGAAGCATTTCAGTTGTGGTAACCAGTTACCAAATACGTGGTAACCGGTTACATGCTCTGAGAAAACACGTTGTTAGCTACTTGAATGAGGTGTAACCGGTTACCTCAAATCTGGTAACCGGTTACACTGAGTTTTTTCAGTTTTAACTTATTTTTTAAGTTGTTTTGTGTTTTTCTCAATTTTGGATATGTTGTATAAATAACTTTTCGTACTCTCATTTAGGGTTAATGTCAATTTTAATCTCACTTTTAATTATTTTTTTTTTCAATTTTCTTACTTTATTTATTTTAAAAATTAACTCAATTATCTGTTGATTCACTATTAAAAATTTTGTATATTTTAACAGTAATACAGTAGAAAATTTATTTAAATATTCTAAATTCTAAATCTTATGAGTTTGCTTAATGTATCACATAACACTATATAGAAACCGTATCATAAAGATGAATGTGTTTTTATAAAAAAAAAAACCATAAAGATGAGTGTGTGCATAAAAAAAAAAACAGTTAAGAAAAATATCAGAATATAGTGTTGTTGATGCAATGTTTTGTCTTTTTAAATCATTACGATATTTTAATGCAATATACACCCATTTCCATGTTGCAAAAAAGATCAATGGAGAAGAGAATATACCAAGAATCCCAAATCAAGTTTCAAAAGTTCTCCATGTTGGCCATCATTGCTCAACTCTTCTTCAATTCTTCCATAATTGATTATCTTTCTTTTCCTTGTACGTGCTATTTTAGGAATGACACCTTTCATTTTGGGAAGACATAACTCCAATTTATTTTTTATAAAAAATATATATTCTTAGAAATATGGTACGAGTAATTATTATTTATTAGAATAATACTAATATCAACTATTTTTATGAGATTTATACTCTTTAAAAAATATTACTAAATAGAAAATATTTTTTAAATCGATTATAAATGACTTTTTAAGTGTATCTTTGTGTCCCCCACTTGGGAGCACTTGGTTATTCATTATCAAGAATGTGCATGCTTCCCCACTTGAGAGATTTGAAATTGGCCCTAACAATATTTCTCAAAGATTCTTTGTTTCTTTTATGCATTTGTGTTATTGTGTAAAGTCATTACCTGGTATCATTATGCATGTGTTTCTATCAATCATTGATATTGTTCTCACTCTACTTGTGCTTTCATTTTCATTGGGACCAAAGGTAGGTCATCATTCTAGGGGCTTTATTTATGACTATTTATTAGTAATACTAACATGTGTACTATATGTATTAGAGTTAGGCATGAGAGTGAGTATTGAATGTGTATTAGGGTTTCATACTATCAAAGTTTATAGTATTTAGAGACTCTCATCTTATAAGATGGTTAATAAATAACTTAGTGGATTGAGAAAATAAAGGATAAACCTTGCATTTGAATAAACTTTTTGATGTTTGATTGGTAATTTAAGTGGCACTTAAGCAAGTGATTAGTTAAACAAAAAAAAAACAAAACAAATATTGATTTTTTAAGGAGTTGTTCACGTAGATGTGAAATCAGTCGTATTCGTGTAATTTTGAGAGGTGATGAAGTTATTCGAATATGGCTTGTCATCCTGTAAGGGATAGTATCTGCAAGCACTTTAGTGTCCTAATAATTTTATATCGAATGCAAGATGTATAAAAAATGTGTGCATATTGATTTGACGTTAATTGTTGCTTTTATATGAGGTTTCTAAGGTTTTTTTTAAGCTTTGAACTTTCTAGTGTAAGATTAGTGTCCAAATCGATAGGTGTCAGATAATCCACATTTTGTGAGTTATTATATATCTTAGTATTTCCTTATTGTCAATTTTATTGCTTTTTAGTTGTTACTTTTAGTTCATTTTAGTTGTTTTATAGTAATTTGTTTGGAGCACGATAAGTGCTTCTTTTGGTTGGTTTGATGTGTTTGTTGTTTGATTTAATGTTAGCTTTGTCGAGCTAAGGCGAGACTGCAATGGACAACACCTGGGAGAGCAAACTGAAGCAAAAAGCTGAACTCAACAAAAGAGAAAAAATGGAGAAAGCAGTTGGGTTCTTAAGGAAAACGAGGAAGGATTGATGTATTTGCGGAAATCATTGTTTTGTATTGAAGAAATTCATTTGAATCAAGTGGATAAGACCAAGGGGCGCTAAAATACAAAAGAAGGTACAATAGTACACCCACTACTATGTGCGCTATGCAAGAAAAGGACAACGTCATCTGCACTTTGTCGTAGCAGCCTGTTACACGACACTTTGTCTCTCACAATTGTTCCCTTGTACCTGATTCTTTGAATGCTAAGCAGAAGGAATGATGTGAATCATTTGAGTTATTACCTTAGTCTTTCCTTATTGCTAGTTTTATTGCTTCTTTGTTGTTACTTTTAGTTCATTTTAGTTGTTTTAAAGTAATTTGCTTGGAGCATAAAATGTGTTCCCTTTCGCTGGTTTGATGTGTTTGTTGTTTGATTTAAGGTTAGTTTTGTTAAGTTAAGGCGAGACAGCAGTAGACAACACATGGGATAGCAAACTAAAGCAAAAAGATGAACTCATCCAAGGAAGGAAAATGGAGAAACCAGTTGGGTTCCTAGGGAAAACGTGGAAGGACAATAGGCACTCCTTTTAGTTGATTTGATGTGTTTGTTGTTTCATTTAAGGTTAGCTTACTTGAGCTAAGGCGAGAGTGAAATGGATAGCACCTGGGAGAGCAAACTAAAGCAAAAAGATGAACTCAACTAAAGAAGAAAAATGGAAAATCGATTGGGTTCCTAGCGCAAACGTGGAAGGATTAATGTATTGGAGGGAATCTTTGTTTTGTATTGAATAAAGTTCATCTGAATCAAGTGGATAAGACCGAGGGGCGCTAGAAGACAAAAGAATGTACAATAGTACACCCACTACTTTGTGCGTTATGCAACAAAAGGACAGTGTCGCCTGCACCCTGATGTGGCAGTCTATCACAAGACGCTTTGTCTCCCACAATTCACTACAACAAATAACACTTTTCATGACGAAACTTTCACCTCGAACAATAGGAAACTAAGGTATAAAGCCTAAGTTTCTATTTTTTAATCCCTTCGGTCCTTTTTATAAGATACACTTCACCTTTCTAGATTGTAAACAATAGGAAACTAAGGTATAAAGCCTAAGTTTCTATTTTTTTAATCCCTCCGGTCCTTTTTATAAGATACACTTCACATTTCTGTCGTAGTTTATGATTTTATTTGTTTATAATTGTAAACAAAATTTTATAACCCTTCAGTTTTCTATTTAACCGAGACATAAAATAATAAAATTTTACTATAAAAGCACTCGTTAAACAGATTTTACCCTAATCCTTACTAATATGAAGCCGCCACAAACTCGCATGCATCATTCTTTAGGATGGATCGCAAGACAAAAAATCTCCAATATTCTTTTATCTTAAACAAAACATTTTTTATGCCTTTGCTATCCATCCAAACATAATGGTGTTGATGTTGTCGTTGTTGCATTTTTGAAATAACCCTCAGTTAAAGAAGTGAGCATAACCTTTGAAGAGTATCCAGTTGATAGATTGCAAGTGCAAGAAATCATTCTTACTTCAAGTTACACAAAGAATGAAGCTTAACCAAACGGAAGGGAGCTTAACCTTTGAACAAAGAAGGGAATGCAACTAAATATGGATATTAGTGAAGATTTGTTGTAAACAATTTATTTTAATATTAAACAATGTAATTTCAAAAAAAAATTATTCACTTCGGTTTTCGTCATCACTGAGGTGATAGTTAAAAGGAGAAGATAAAAAAACTCGGTTTTATATTAAAACTGAGGTGTTTAATAATCATATTTTACTATAAAAACACTCGTTAAACAGATTTTACCCTAAGTTTAGCTTATATGTAGCCGCCCCAAAGAGAAAAAAATTTCACCACTGTCCATTTGATCATGAGTTGCTACTACAAATCTCTGGGATGGATTGCAAATGCAGAAAATAAAAATTCTCATTAGGAAACAGATCTCTAGCATCTTGCACGAGACCTAGACATGAAAAATAAAAATTCTCATTAGAAACCAGATTTTACAATGTATTTTTAATATTCTGTGTAAACAATGTAATTTTAAAAAATAAAGCTTATTTCCTTCTGTTTTCTTCGTAGCCGAGGGGATATTTAAGCTTTTTTTTCCCTTAAACAAATTTTGTCATCCGTAAACAAATCTTTGTCGTCCATTTAATGCTTATCAACGCTCAAGAATTTGTCATTAGTGATCCGTGTGAAACCTAAGGGATATCCATTATAAAAGCATGTTAAATATTGAAAATCTAACCTATATGGAACATGAAACGCTTGAAACATAAAGATGTTTTGAAATGTTCTCTAAGATGGATCGTAATAGAAAAATATTACTTGGGTTTAAGGTTTGTTTTCTTAAATATTTATTTGATCACAAAATTATATATTTGAATATTGATTTTATTTATCTAACCCTTATTTTGTTTTGCTTCAGAATCAAATGCATGCAAGATTCATAACAAATAATCCTGCACCCAACATTTGATCTTCCCCAAGATTCAATAATTCGAAGATCTAAAATCTAGATCTTCAGGGAATTTGATTTTTGCCTAGATCTTTAAAATTTTTGATTTTTATTTTAAACAAAGTAATATTCTGTGTAAACAATGTAATATTTTGGGTAAACAATGTAACAATTTTTTTATGTAAAAAAGAAATAATCTTACACCTCGGTTTTCAATATAAATCGAGACATAAAATAAGCTACTTTTGAAAATAATAAAAATGTTATTGTTGGGGTTCGAACTCATGTGCATATAACTTTACCTCTCGATTTTAATTCCATCTAGGTGATAACTAACGAGTTTTCACGCCGCCCTTCGTTACCTCGCTTCTTTAACCAGGGTATTATGCATTTCGCGTTTGAGATAAAGAGCGATTTTTGTAGTAGTGATTATTCCCTTGTACCTGATTCCTTGCATGCTAATCAGAAGGAATGATGGGAATGATGTGATTTATTACATACCTTAACATTTCATTATTTCTAGTTTTATTGCTTCTTAGTTGTTACTTTTAATTCATTTTAGTTGTTTTATAGTAATTTTCTTGGAGCATCATAGGTGTTCCATTTGGTTGGTTTGATGTGTTTGTTGTTTGATTTAAGGTTAGCTTTGTCGAGCTAAGGTGAGATTGCAGTGGGTAGCATCTGGGAGAGCAAACTAAAGCTAAAATATGAACTCAGCCAAAGAAGAAAAGTGGAAATAACAGTTGGGTTTCTAGGGAAAACGTGGAAGGATTGATGTATTAGAGGGAATATTTGTTTTGTATTGAAGAAAATTCATTTGAATCAAGTGGATAAAATCAAGGGGTGCTAGAAGACAAAAAAGGTACCATAGTACACCCACTACTCTACGCGTTCTGCAAGAAAAGGATAACGCCGCCTACATCCTACTATGGCAGTCTGTCACAAGATACCTTGTCTCCCATAATTGTTCTCTTGTACCTGATTCCTTTCATGCTAAGAAGAAGGTATGATATGAAAGCGTTGATTCATGTAAAGGCATCATATTACATTGAATGAAGTGGACAATATGCCAATGAGGAAAGACCCATGAGGAAAAAAAATTTCTCTTCATCACTTTCACTTGAGCTACCTTCACTTGATAATTCACTATCACTTTTTCAAGTTATGTATGCTCTTCTAAGTTTGATTTACTTCTTGTATTGACCCTTTCCTTTATCCTTCTTGAGTAATGGACAATCCAACTTATAATGATCAACTTTTCCAAATTTAAAAATGAGACTTTTGACTTTTCTTTCTTATTCTCATCTTGCTTAAAATAATTAGCTTGTCTTCTATAGTTGATGAGATTTTTGTTGGAGTGTTTCACTCCATTTCTTTTAATGTACTTATTGTACCGTTTAACAAACAGTCTCATTTCTTCATCATCTGAAACTGCATCATCACTAGTTCTACTATTATCTTCCTCTTTTGTGAATGACTTAGAACTAGAAGCCATTAGAGCGATTGACTTCTTGTCCACTTCCTTTTCTTTGTTCTTTTCTTTCTTAAACTTCTTCAAATGCTTCTCCAAGCAAATGAGCTCTTTCTCATGTTCTTCAAGCTTACCAAAAAAAAGTAATAGTGTCCAATTTCAATAGGTTGTTTGCTTCCTTGATGGCGGAGACCTTAGGTTGTCGTTTCCTATTAATACATCTCAAAATTTTGTTAGTAGCAATATCATTGAAAACTGCCTTACCAAGTGCATTCAATGGTTTACAAGATAAGTAAACCTGTTTTGCATATCAACTATGATTTCACCATGCTTCATGTGAAAGAGTTAAAAATCTTGATTCAAAATATTGATTCTAGCCTATTTGACTTCATTTGTACCCTCATAGGCAACTTGCAATGAGTCCCACATATCTTTAACGGTTGTGCAATGAGAAACACGATAATATTCGTCAACCCCTAAAGAGGATATTAGAATATTTCTTTCTTTCCAATCACATGACCACTTTTTCTCATCTTTTGTATCCCATTGTTCTTCTGGTTTAGGTACAACAACATCATCCGTATTGGTCATAGTAATTTCAAATAGACCATTTTGGATGGTGCTCCATACAATCCTTCCAATAACCATAGTTTTTTCCATTGAAAAAATGCATTTTATTATACGCCTTTTTAGGTTCGGAAGCCATAATCTAATAAGAGATTTTGAAGCGCAAGATAAAACGGCTCGTGATACCACTTGTAAGACGAGGGAAACGATCTAGAATGAGGGTTGAATAGATCGCCAATAAAATTTTCTTCAATGAAAAATTCTGGTTTGAAAAATATTTATTATGCCACGTGGAAGTTATTACGAATCGACACTCATATATCCAAACCGTTATTGAAAGATTCAGATATGCGTATAAAGTGTTACAAAAGTATACTAAAGATGAGAAATAAAATCAATATGTTTACAATATACGTTTGAACTAAATCACACAATGATAAACAATTTGCAATGAAAATAGAAAACGAATATTAATTAAGACAATTTATCGAATACTTAGTGTGCAAACAATTTATCGATCACTTGGTGTGCAATAAACATCAAGCTTAATTCCATTTTTGGTGATAGTATGAAATTCTATTGGAACTGTTTAGATTGTAATTGTCTAACAAAAAACAATTTAAGATACTTCAACACAACCAGAATTTTTAGCTAATCAAATTGCTCACTAAGTGTGCTATCTAATTGTAGAGAGGGAGAGAGACAACACCAATATTTGTTTAGGCAGTTTTCCTATTGTCCTCACTATGCGTACGTCTTCCCCCAATTCCAAATAGAATTGAGATATGTAATTAACCTTTGCAAGAGTATTATACAAGAGAAAAAGTAGAAATTCAAACCCTCAAACCATATGTTTGATGTTGATTCTAACTTCTTCTCTTCTCTTGATCTTAAGCTAGATCAATTCACCAAACACTTCCAATTGATCCTCCAGTTACCTCTACTCCTTTGATAGAAATTCTATTCTTCAAAGTTTACACTCGGCTGAATCCAAATTGCAAAATCTTATCCCTAAGTCTTTCAATTGATCCTCTAATTTATGCTACTTCTTTGACAGAACTCCCGTTCTTCAAAGCTTTCACTTGACTTAATCCAAGTTGTAAAGACTTGTGCAAAAATCCCTAAATCAATCCTTGATCTTGGAGGAAAACCCCTAAAGGTTTTATCAATGAAACCTCTAAGGAAAACTCAACCCAATTTGATTACAACAATCTTAAATTGGACCCTATCAATCTAATCTTGATGACACTCAACAAAAATGATTATGTGTAGTTGTTGAATGTATGCAAAGAAATGTTGAAGATGATGAGAAAATTCTAAGTGTATTCTTGATTTCAATAATGAGAAATGATGCATGAGTGCATATTTATATGTATGCGTGTGTAGAAAAAGTAACAGACAAAAAAAAATTTAGCCAAAAATTACGAGTTTTGTAAAATAAATTGAATGTATTTACTCCAAATTCGAATGAGTCAATACATAAGGCACGAGGGTCGATGCATGGATTTAATGAGTCGATACATTGAAGGTGGGAAGTTTTGCTTGAAAAAATACTTCAGTAGTAGAGGGCAGAGCCACATTACTAAAAAAATTTCAGTTTGAGTCGACTCCAAACTTTGATGAGTCGACTCATTCGCAATTTGTATCGACTCATTCATCATATGTATCGATACGTAGAAGGCATAAGTTGTATTCTTAACAATTCTTTATTATGTATCGACTCATAAACTTGTTTTTCATGAATAATCATAATGTTGACTTGTAATGGCCTATCTAACCTAATTTTGAGTGTTCTAATATGACAATGCACATCTAGACATAGACAATAAAATTTAATATACACAAATACGAAGTATCCTAGTTTTGATATCATTCAAAACATATCTAAGAGAATAGTGTACTCACAATTAAAACTCTTCCCTTTCCATCTAATGTGCATTATGCCGATAGATGTTTTGATCTTATTCATAGTGATATTTGGGGAATATCACTAGTCTTATCTCATTCGAAATATAAATACTTTACCACATTCATTAATGATTGTAGTAGATTTACATGGATATATTTTCTCCAATCTAAATATGAGGTTTTCAGCATATTTAAGAAAATTTTGGCATATATTGAGCATCAATTTTATACCGCATCAAGTGTTTACGTACAAATTCTGGTAAAGAACAATATCTTACAAATCTAAACTTTCACTGCATCAAGTGTTTACCGCATCAAGTATTTAGTTATTTATGTAATAATATACACTTAAACAAATTACAAATCTAAACTTTCACTGCATCAAATCACAATATCTACTTGATTAGAATTATGCATAATACAACATGGGGTTCTTCATTCATGTATAGCTTTAGATTTGTCCTAAAGATGGATCAAGGCCCTAGAAGAGAACCAATGTAGTGATATCATCTTTTTTGGAAGTTGAATGCTTTGATACCAAAGGTGAAAGTGAGTGCAAACAACACTGTGAAACTAGCCACAACAATTGCAACCATTCCTAGATGATCATGTTCAAAACCAAAGTAAATCCTTATAAATTCTTCAACACTTTTACCATTATCAAGTGTACTATCCATGTTGTCTCCATATTGAGAAACCACCAATCCATATAAGGTCCATGCAACAGGACACATCCAATAGTACCATTTCCACCATATCGGTATTCTCTGTCATTGTTATCGAGTTTCAAAGTTAGGCCGTTTTCATAAACTAGAGCGTATGAAAATAAGGTGAAAACAACTCACAGATAAGGGAATGATGAAGCCTGAGAAAAGGCACCATATTGCATAGAATGAAGTGGACAATATGCCAGCAACATGTGGATTTGGAGTTATGGCCATTGTCATCATACCATAGTAGGTATAGAATAAGAAGCTAAAGTAAGTGAAGAAGAGATTCCACAAAACTTTTGAGGTTGTCCACTCAAATCCCATCATGGCATATACTATGATCCCATATACAACAGCCTGAACCAAAATGTGGGGAAGTTCTATAATAACCTGCAATTCGATAGTTCGGTTTAGTGGACTAGACGATCGAGTTTAGCGGAACAGATTATTTAAACTATGAATCATACCCTATAATACCTGAGCAAGAGCATATGGCAAAGCCGAATACATTCCAGCAGCTCTTTCTCGATAGAAAACTGTTCTCTCGATCGCTACTATTGGTTGCACCGAGGCACCATTTACAACCCCTATGAAGGTAACAGCAGCATACATTGATCCTATTGCATTGAATAGATCTTGCTCCTTTGTCCTGTGATTATCAATGATATAACATTGTTTAGAATTTCATTTTTCATGATGTAGTTATTGTGAGATCAATGTAATGATTCCATTTCCATATACCTTTTCAAGCCAACATCCCAAAAAACTAGGCCAAATAATAAACCTGCCATGATAGTAAATAAGAGTCTAACAGCCGTATACGATGTGTTCCGCCAATATGATAAATGTTGCTTCCATAGACAAGCTATACATTGTGCCATAAAAGTTTGTGAATATTGAGCATCAAAGTGTAGATCTTCTGAATCTTGAGAAGGAGCACCAAGCTGCTGAATCAACTGTTTATTTCTCCTGAAAAAATGGGGTGTACTAGTATCAAAATCATAAAGAGTAAAGATACGGAAAACGAAAAAAATGCGAGTTTTTACTAGAGTCTAACCTGTGTAGTTCTGAGTTATTGTACACATCAGTGAAGTTGAGTTTAAGATTTGCTTCTGATCCTGCTGATGTAACTTCCAACATCCATGTTGCAGGATTATAACCATCTTTGATCTTAGGAACTCCTTGAATAGCCTATAGTATTCATACACTAAATGAATATGCTTATGCTGCAAAAGCTAATAGTTAATATGCACAATCTCATTTACATTTGATTCACCTCGAAGTACTCGATTAGATCGAAACATTGGACGCCTATTGGACCAGCATATATCTGCTCGCCACCCGATTTCAGAAGTAGAAGCTGAAAATTTTGACATTGAAACACTTCATTCTTCAATATGTAGTACTTTTTAAAACAAAATGGTGGTTGAGGATTCTTACCTCATCAAACGCGTCGAAAATGTCGATACTCGGCTGATGGATCGTGCAAACCACGGTACGTCCTGTGTCCACGGTGTTCCTTACTGTTCTCATTACTATAGCAGCTGCTCTAGCATCAAGGCCAGAGGTCGGCTCATCCATGAATATTATTGATGGATTTGCGACAAGTTCAACCGCAATTGTAAGTCTCTTACGTTGTTCGGTTGAAAGTCCGTTCTCGCCAGGATATCCAACAAGTGCTTCTCTTAATGAGTTAAGTTCTACTAGCTCCATAACTTCCTCAATAAACATCTGCATTTTCGTGAAATCGGGTCAAAGTTGATAAACTATTACACCTCAATTTATCTAATTTGAAAAGAAAAGAAAATTATACCTTTCTAGTTGCATGATCGACTTCAGGCGATAAACGAAGCCATGCAGAATATAGCAAAGATTCATAAACCGTAACATTGGGTGAATGGATATCGAATTGTTCGCAATATCCTGATATGCGTGCGAATGTCATTTGGTTCTTTGGATAGCCAGAGATTGTGATGCTTCCTTCAATGTAACCACTAGTTTTTCTCCCAGCTAAAACATCCATTAGAGTAGTCTTTCCCGCACCACTTACGCCCATTAAAGCTGTTAGTACTCCAGGCCTAAATGCACCACTGATACCCTTCAAAAGCTCGAGACGATCCTCGCAAACTCCTTGGTTTTTCATTTCCTATATAGTCAATATAATAGACTCAAAAAGCTTCTCACTATGATCTCGCAGCAGCGATAAATATTAGTAACCGAATAATGTACCTGTGGCATGTCAACAGAATATCTGATATCATCAAAAGTGAGGGATAGAGGTTCAAAAGGAAGAACCATTCCTTTCCTTCCTATACTGCTAGCTTTGTTTTCGCCAACTGCTTCGTCCATCTTTGTATCGGATTTATCATCAAAATCAGCTGTTGAAGCATTTCTCTCTTGCAATTTCTCTTGGGACAAACCTGCTTGATCCTTTCTGAATGCTGCAAAGGAAGCATAAATGATACAGAATTATATCGTCCGGAGAGAAGTTCTGAGTAAAATTCGCAGCACAAATTAGAGACAAATATGTACTTACGACTGAGATAATGCAAAGCCAAGGCGAAGAAAAAGTTAAATAGCAAAACATAACCCATCAAAGCTCCAACTCCAATCCAATACCAATAAGCTTGTGGGAAAAATCCGCGAGATTTTAGTATCAATACTCCTAATGTTTCGTTCGAACTAGGAATAACCTGCAACATTCAAGGAAATTCTCATTGAATCACCTATCATGTGATTTCTGAACCATTTGATTCATTACCTTTCTCCAACTATGTCCAAGAAACTCATTCACAGCTATAGCATTCTGTCCATACATCAATGGCGACGACCAATATCCCCAAAGAAACCAATCGTGCACATCCTCTAATACAAAAAAACAATGTTATCATCCGAAAATTTCATTACATTAGCTGAGTTCGGAGTTACATTACAATTTTCTTACCTCTTGAAATAACAAAACCTCCCAAAACAGTAACTGCGAGTAGTGAAAATGTTCCGAATGTGTTTCCCACTACGATATCCCTTCCTAATGCTGCCATACACCGAAACAGCGCAGATGCCATCTGGTTAATGCATAGGATTACCAAGTACTGCTTAAAAAACCTGTCAATACGATTTCTTATTAGGCTCGAAAAACGAGTGATTAATTGGTTATTAGCTAAGGAAATTTGGTTTAGTTTCTTCTTGCCTTCCAATGTTTGGCTCATATCCAATGGCATAGTAAGATATGCATTCCCAAATGGCAACTTCTATGAGAGTTATTGGTATTTTGAGGATCCATGGTGGAAGAGAATAAGCCCAAGAAGGATAGAAAAGAAGATCTCTTTGCTTGTAAAAGATAGGAAGCTTCATGATTGTCATATTCAGCTCTGATATTCCATTGAACATTGCTACTGTCACTGTGAAGAATAGTGCTCCCATGTAAATTTCCGCGTCCTCAATGGTAGAGTGCTTCATCTTGATTCGTAGAAACAACGTGGTCGTCAAGGTAGCTAGATAAGTAAGCTGAGAAATATGAAAAAGACTCGCTTAACAATTTCGGTTTTTATGGTTTGAAAAAAGATTATATAAATGGTATTAGTGTTTGAATTTCACTCACTTGGGTGGCTTTGAATATGTAGACAAACGAATTTCGCTTCATAAGCAAAAATTCTCTGCTAGCACAAGCCTTTAGGAGCTCCTTCTTGTTAATACCATATTTCTTTGTGATCAAGACATTTGAGTGAAACTTCGACTTGTCAAATGGATCGGCCAGATCTTGTCCAAGTTTTTGACCGATGTGAAATGATTCGAAGGCTTGAACAAAATCCTTGACAGTGACAAAGTTGTAAGGTTCGTCTTTACGCGCCCAATATTGCCATTGGTCTTTTCTTGATGTTACCTATTGCATAACATTAGAACAAAGTTAACTAAACATAAACAAATAAAAAATCAGAAACATTGTTTTTGAAAGGAGGACTTATAGTGAATGAAAATCATACTTCTTGTAAGAAATCAGCGACGCCTTTTCTTTCAGGACACTTGAAACCGATTGATTCAAAAAACTCGAGTACGTTTTCTCTTGGTCCTTGATAAACAATTTGTCCATCTGTGAGAAGTACAATATCGTCGAATAGTTCATAGGTTTCTGGCGCTGGCTGTAGAAGAGAAACAAGCGCAGTTCCATTTAGAATATGGATCGATTGTCTGATCGAGCTGATTATTCGAAAAGTGGTTGAACTGTCCAAACCATTTGATATCTCATCCATGAACAACACCTTTATAGGTCCAACCAGCATCTCACCTTTCACCAAACATTATGATTCAATCAAATTCATTATAGTTTTCAATTTAACGCGTTAAGTTTCTTCGTCGTGTTTTTTCTTGTTAAATAGAATTTACCTGTAGTGAGTCGTTTTTTCTCGCCTCCTGATATACCTCTTATCATTTGGTCTCCCACCATTACGTCGGCACAAACTTCAAGTCCTAAAATCTATAACATTTGACAAAGGAAACAAATAAAACCTTTTCTTGTTTCGCAAGTTAACTATATTTGGTGAATCTCGACTATTACCTTAAGAACGTAATCAATGACGACGCTATTCTGGTGGCCTTCTATTGCTGCTTCCTGCTTAACAATGCAACATGCTCACCAGTTTTTCAAACATAAAGATTCAAAACAAAGTTTCAAACTCGGATAATTCTCACCTTCATATAGGCATCAATATCAGAATCTGGTTCGATCTTCGATTCCTTCTCTCTTCTCAGTAGTTCCATCAACATTTCTGCGTAGTAGTAATGAAATTCAAAACTCAGATTAAAAGCCTTTTAGAAGATTTGGACTAATTCAAAAGTAATTTTTTCTTTTCTCTTTCGTTACCGTAATTGTGTCCAACCCCTTGACACCTTGCTGAGAAAGCTAGGGTTTCTCTAACAGTCATTTCGCCGATGTGATTATCATATTGACTTACATAAGCCGATATTCTTTGCGGAACAAACTCTTCTAGTCCTTTTCCATTATATGTTACTCTCCCAGATTGCTAAAGTTTCATCACCAATCAAATTAGTTATTATCTTGAAAATAGATTCCCCGAGTAAATGCGCGACACAGTTTCCAATCTCTACCGCAATCTAAACTAGTTTCCTTACCTTCAAATCTTTTCCAAGTCTTCCAGCCAATGCCAGCAGCAAAGTGGTCTTTCCAGAACCAGGTGGCCCTAAAAGCAATGTCATCCTGCAAAAACCTCAGAACCTAAACAAGTAAATATGGATACTATCGTAACATCGAAAAACGAAAACTAGTTTTTAATTCACCTTCTAGGTTTTATGATTCCACTAACATTCTGAAGAATATGTAACTGTTTTTTTGGACTTGGAATTATATGAAGATTGTTTAAGCACCCCTTAACCGAAAAAAAGCAGCATAGAATGAAAAATCAGATACAAATAACAGTAATTCATTGAAAAATGATGAACCATTGTTTGCAATATTTTTGAATTACCTCTAGCACATTCACAAAGAAGTTAAGTAATGTAGGTAATGCTCTACTTCCAACATAAACTTGTGCTTCCACATTTATATCCTCAAATCTAACTTCAATTGTTGGAAGTTCAAGTCCAACTCTGTCCAACAACAATATATTTCAATCAAATTAGCCACGATTTGTCTGTGGCAAAACAAATAGAGACCTTATTTTTTCACAATTTAACAGTTACATAAGTTTCTTTTTTCGCGTATAAAAAAAGTTTAGGTGAATTAGTCTTCGAAAGTTTAACAAAAGTACAAGAACTAACCATGAAAATGTAATCAAATTAAGACATTTTATACCTATCCATTCTTTCCTTGAGTTTCAACAAGAACTTTTCATTATCTTCTTCCGCAATCTTCACAAGTCTCTCTAACAAAGCTCTTTTTTCTGCCAACTCAAGTTTCATGATGCTGTCAACATCTTTTCCTTCTTCTTTGGTCTCACCATTTCTCATAAAACATGCACTTGAAAGAATTCTATCTATTGCAACACACTTTAGAGCTACTTCATCATCACCATCATCTTCACGTGTAGACTTTGAGAAAACATTCATGCATTGATTCCACCATGTTTTAGTGTCATTGCTCTCCATTGATCTCATATACTAAAACTACATATTATTATTGCATGATTGTGGTTTATTTATAGTGAGAGATTAACTAGAGTTGTTGAAACATTTAGGATTAGTTAAAGTAAGATTAAAGACAAAGAATAGAATTTATGCTTGTACTAATTGTATTGTAGGTGCACACTAAAAACTATGTTAGTGTCTAATTAACAAATTTACTATTTTTTTATTTTAATTGCGCAGGTTATATCTCTAAAACTTTTTATATTTTCCATTTGAACATTGACATTTGGCAAATTGTATACATCACTGGATGTGGAAAACTCTCGAGTCAAACAATGACATTTTGTTGTATATTGTTGGATGCATACACTCAGTTTCGATCATACCTATGATCCTAAATTTTAAATTTGATTAAAAAATATTAAATGCCAATTTCATATGGAGATTGATTTCTACCTTACGTAGGATCGATCTATCGTTGCGTCATCATGATATATTCATGTCTGTAATATATATTATTTCATTTTTTTAATAAAAAATAGTGATGTGGATGATGTTTTAAATACAATGACATGATAATGTAGAGTAAAAACAATGGTTCATTATTTACATATCGTTAATTAAATTAAGTGTAATGCTAATAAGTGGATAGTAGGGTTTGTTAAAGAATTAGGATATAAGGAATTTGGAACTCTATGATACAAGGTATCCAACTTATCCATAAACTTGGGAAATGGGTATGAGACAAATAAGAGTTATCAACGAGGATGTATATAAATATATGTTAAAAAGGCACCTCCTTGTTCTAGAGTAAATCACAATTTAAGACAAAATGAAAATGTGATACTTTGTTGAAAAATATATCAAAAGTCTTTAATATTGAAATTATTTAACATTAATTGATTTAATGGTGATTGACATTGGATTTAATAAGAAGAATTATGATTTCATTTCTCACAACTGTGATTGGTTAGGTCAGTCTAGTGATCCAGATACTGGTGGTGAGAAAAAATTATTGATGTTAGAGTTAAGCCAATAGTTATTATGATATAGAAAATCATAACATACATGATGTAAATGTGGACATTAAATAGGATAATATTTTCTAACTAGGGTGATGAGGACATTTAATCCAACATTAAAAATAAAATAAAAAAACTATTGGGATACTCGTGCATTCGCACGGGTACTAGTATGGGACGCGCATTGATTGATTGTGAGAGTAAAAGAAGAAATTGAAAAAGAAATGAAAACGAGTAGAATGTAAAAAAAAGAAAATGATGTTTAATTGTAAGGATAAAGTTAATAGTAAAAAATTAAAGAATATAATATCAGTGAAATAAGCAGGGAAAGATTAATGCAAAAGGAAATATAGGATGACATAAGGTAGTACAAGTAATATTATGTGACCGAGTTAAATTACAAAGAAACAAGTGTATTGAGTTTGAAGACTAAAAGAACCAAAATATATTGTTCAATAGTAGGATGCATGAAATACATAAGTTGTTTAGGGCAGCATTCCATATATATATATATATATATATATATATATATATATATATATATATATATATATATATATATATATATATATATATATATAAACATTTGTTAAAACAAACCATCAACGATTTAAAACTTTGACAACAATTGTGTCACCACGAGGATCGCTCACAATGAAAGCAAATCGATCATCCTTTCTAAGACACTTATTTTTGGCGAAATCTAAAAGGAAGAATAAATTCCTAATAAAGGTTTCTAAGCCATGGCAATCACTACAAATTATGAATCTCCCCGAAAAAATCACTCTAAATCATCAAAACAAAAGGCAGATGAGCCCTTCTCTGATGGTGAGGACAACTCTGATCAAGAATCATCTTCTGATGAAACACTGAGATCTTTTTTTTAACTAAATCAGAATCCGAAGACAACTATTTCCAAAGACTCTTAATGGCAAATATAAAAAAGGAAGAATCCTTTTTTGAAGAAGAATCATCTGAAGAAACTCTATTCCCTAAAAGGACTAAACCAAATGGCGGTCCTTGGTTCACCTTTGATGATATACCACCTAGCCGCTAGAGAAAGAGACTACTTGAATTTGGAGCTTGGATTGACACCCAAATGATGAAAAAAAAGTGCAGATAACTATAAGATCATTGAAGAATTTTGTTGTAGAATGATAGGCACGATGAAAGAATGGTATCACAATCTTGGAGATTTCAAACAAGATGAGTTACATCATCTACAAACTACGGCTAGTGTTCTTGAGCATCTTCACCGAGAATTTATTAGTGATATGGAGATATTTGATAGGAAAAGCAGACAAGAATTCTTTGATATGAAGTTTTGTTCTCTCAAAATAAAGGACCTCGACAAACACTATCATAGGATGGCACAAAGGTATTATGTCCTTAATGGATACAATGACCCTAGTCTCAAGAATACCTATGTATCCTCTCTACCACAAGAACTTCAGCCAGAAATTCATAAAATGTTAGCCACGACTCAAAAGGATATTAAAACCATGAGTCTTAGCCAGATTCACCAGGTGACATTAGAAGCACTTGAAAAGCTTTGATGTTTTCATCATCAATTTTCAGAAGTTATAAAACAAAAGT